>CAWUFW010011326.1:602500-623758 GCA_963921515.1 Calotriton arnoldi
CACCTACCACTCTTGCATCAACAGCACCCCATTTGCTTACATTTACAGAAAACAGTCACCCACTCAGGATCACACGGACCAATCACCACCCATACAACATGCCACGCTTGCATGCATGCTCCTTGACACTCGCTCGCTCAGCAAACACACCACCAAGATATGGGACTCACTGCACAACCACATACTGGACCCGCTTCTCCTCACAGAAACATGGCTAAACCCAACCTCCACAACAGACATCACCACAGCCATCCCAGCCAGCTACTATATCTCCATCAGATCCATCAGGTTTACCTAGAAGACTGCACCAACCCAAACTCTACAGACCTTTTAGAAAACCTCGAAAACCTTGGCCTCACACAGCATGATACCGAACATACGTACACCCCGGACACCTATTGGACCTGATGTTTTCCTCAATCAGCACCATCACAGTTGACAATCAGGTAACCATGACTTGGACAGACCACACCCTTGTCCGTATCAGCATACCCATCTAGCACCACCACAGACCTACCACCACTTGAACCATCCGCTGTAGCTGAAAAAGCATCACAGACGAGGAAAATGCTTCCACACTCTGCGCACCAGCCTGAGTACACCAGAAACTTGCCAAAAGCCATTAAGAACCTTTACAGCTTGACCACTGCATGCACTGACACCCTGGCTCCCTTTCAAGCACAACCCAACGGCAAGCGCCCGTCCACAGTCCAGCCGGTACACAGAGAAACTCAGGTTGATGAAACAGCACTGCAAGCAACTGGAGCACAAATTCAAAACAACCACAAGCAGATAGTGAACACCAAGTGCACAGTTTTTGCAGATCGCATCAACGCTGGCACCAATAGCAAGGAAATGTTTGCCATCATTAAAGATTTCACCATGCTGCCTGTCGCCTCCAACAACATCACCCCTTCACAAAATCATTGCAACAAGCTTTTGGAATTTTTCTGTAACAAATACCCCTCCATATACAGCAACTTCGACCCTCAACTGCGCCCCCTCACCATTGCAACTCAATTTCCCATCACTGCCAAAGAACGAACCCTGGCCTTGTGGCCTGCTGTCACCAATGTCAAAATCGCAGCTACCATGAAGACCATCCACTTTGGAGCCACATCTGACCCTTAACCCCACTACACCTTCACCAAAAGACTCGTACTGATCAGCGAAGAATCCATTCTCAATGCCTCCATCGACTCAGCTACAAGTACATACCGGGACATATGGAAAAAATGCCACTATCATGCCCTGCTCAAGAAACCATCGGCTGACCGAGCCACGCTTTCCAACTACAGACCCATCTGGCTCCAACCATACCCAGCAAAGGTCTTAGAGAAAATAATTAAACGACACCACATCGACTACCTCAGCAATCACCAGCTCCTCTGCACCATGCAGTCTGGATTCAGCCCAACAACAGTACAGAAACAGCACTTATCATTGCCACAGACAATATGCACATGATTATTGACAGAGAAGACATCAGCCCTCATTCTCCTAGACCTCTCTGCAGCATTTGACACGGTCTCACACCCTATTCTCATCAGACGCCTGCATGGAATTGGCATCTAAGGACCTGCTCCCCACTGGATCTGTGCCTTCTTGATGGATAGATCACAAGCTGGCGCCTTACTCCTTGAAAGCCTGCATGCTCATCTGCTGAGTGCCTCAATGTTCATCGCCCAGCCCCACCCTCTTCAACACATACATGAATCCTCTGCCCAACGTTATCCATGCACACGAAATCAACATCCTCTCCTATGCTGACAACTCACAACTCATACTCTCCCTCTCGTACTAGACTTCCAACGCAAGAAAAACACACCAGCTGCATAACCAAAGTCGCTAACTGGATGAAAGCTAACTGTCTCAAACTCAACACTAACAAGTGACCTTTGGCAAGAACACCTCACCATGGGATTCCAACGAGTGGCCAGCCAAACTTGGACCCACAGCCACACCGAAAACCTAGGCCAGGAATCTTGGTGAGAAATTAAGGGTGAATTATTGTGGCAACTTCCCTGTTAGGGCACGGTATGGCCTTAGTCCAGAACACCTCTCTCTTCCTCTCTCCTATACCACCCAGAACTCCTCACTTGATCCTTGGTAAATGCCATATGTGACTTCTTGGTGGTTTAGAGCATCTACAATGGTTTGACTCCTCTGATGCTACTGGTTGACCTCCATAAACCATCGTGGATCGATGGTAATTTCAGAGTATGATACGGTATGGATTCTGAATATCGACTACAGACACTAATATCAAAAACGGAACATCGAAAGACAGCACATTGAAAGGTAAGTGTTTGACTTGGCCCTTTCTGCAGGGTCATTCAAAAACCTTTTGCCTTCACTCCTCATATTTTTGCTGAATTTTTTTGTTGGCCTTAGGACTTGGAGGAGAGTAGTTTGAACCCCTTTTGAAGTAACATTAGGCGTGTGTTATAATCACAGTTACTTTGCACTCACATATATTCTGTGTGACTAATAGATGAAAAGATGAAAGAGGAATAAAAGATGATTACGTATCCTCATGATTAACCAGACCTTCGTGTGTTCTTTAGAAATGTACTGACAAGGGGGTAAATTACGATTGTGTGATGGGATAATGAAATGCATGTGTTTATTAATTACTTTAATATTATACTCATAACCCTTAGTATGCTAAGACTTGTAACTTATAACTGTTTAAATGTGCTGAAAGTAGCTCTTATTTGTTTATAGAAAGTGTGCACATACTGTAACCTTTATTTTGTTAAATTAGCCTAACTGTGGGCCTGAAATACATTTCTAATGTATTTTCCAGCTAACGTCTGAATTCGTATTTTGCATGTATTGTGGAATTTTGCATGTATCTTGTGTTCCCACTGCAGGTGGACAAGGCTTCATTAGTTGAGCGAAAGAATTATTGTTCCTCATAGACAGAGAGGCCTGAGAAGGAGAAATGGGATAACGGATGGAGGACGAGTTCTCGGTGGAGGAGATGGCACCAAGGACGCACAAAATATCTCAGGGTGTGAACATGGAGGCAGAGAAAGGAAGCTGGAGGGTGCTGGAGATGGAAATTTACCAGAGGCACTATGGGAGGTGCCTTGATTCAGAAATTGCTTTTGTTGTGATGTAGTTAGGGACAGCTGACACTCTCTTTAGATCCTTGAAGTACATACCTCATCTTAAGCTTGGTGACTTCATGCTACCTGACCCTGGCTGGAGTTATTTCTTAGGAAGGCTCTAACGGCTGACACTTTTCTTCCCTACCTTTGTTAAACTTACTCTAGATTAGGATTCACATTTTAAGCTAGTGTAGGGATAGTTAGGGATTTATAGTGCCTTTGACGGAAACTTGATGCAATCCAAAGTGCATTTTTGTCTTTTGATAACCTATGTTGCGGTGATCTAATTAGTCCTTTTCTTTTTGCTGTACCGCCTTAATTGGTTTTGGAGATTTAGTTTCATTCTGTTTACCTTGTAGTTTTACACCAAAAAGTTTCAATTTGTTTACTTTCATCTGTTTCAGAATTTGAATTTGGTTCTCAACCTGAATTCTTACTTGGAAGCGTGGAGATCTAAATCCTAGATATTTCAAAATGAGTTTTCTCTTTACCTCTCATGCTGCTTAAAAAGAACTATTGGTGCAGATGAGTTGGGAGTATGAGTTCCAGCTCTCCAGATGGTAGCTACAGAAGATGGTTCTGCACTTGAAGTAAGAGAAAACTTAGAACTGAATTTAGACTAGCCTAGAGCCTTACCCCAGCATCCCTAGTCTAGTGCCTACGGTTGAGAATTGAAGGACAGGCGGAGTTCCAGTGCCGCACAGTGAACCCAGTGGCGGAGGAGGAATGAGTATTTATAGGTTGTGTATGTTTGACGGTATGCTAGATCGTGGTGGAAATTTGGTTGTATGATGTCTCCCAGAGATGTTTTGAGAGTCACTTGAATTTTGTGACAAAATATTGTCAAAGTTGCTATCGGGCCGACGTGGCCTAAGATCCAGGGATATATACTAAGGTGCAGAAGACACTGTGTTGTATTTGTCTGCTGCATTTTGTGGGGGTTTGTTGTGAGACGTCATTGGCTGCCCCAGTTGAGATAGGGAACTTTGTGTGAATGGGACAATAGTGAATAGTGTGATAGACCTTTTTGCGCAGAAGGGAAACTATACTGCTTCAGGTGATACCCCGCTGGTCGAGGTTTTATCTGCGATAGTGTGCGTTCTTTGAGTGATTGAATTCTATTGATTCTTTTAGCGGAGCAGACAATTAGTGTTTGAAAGGGAACTTGTGTGGGTGCGAAGAAATTGTGAAGGAGGGGAGCTGCTGCGAGGAGTGAGAGTGACATCAGAATGAACCGCGCTGGAATAGGTTGGATCGGATATTTGAAACTGTATTGTTGGTGGAACTCTGAGGATTGAAATGTGAAATTTTATTGTGTATTGGCAATGAGAAAGGTAAATTGAAGTGTTTTAGAGCGATCAGAGAGATGGTTAGAGGTGATGTGCATGTACAGACTTGAATGGGGAAAGAGGCACCCCCGGAGGAGACGCCAGCTCCTTATATGGCAACAAATGTAGGGCTTCATACTATCATGTGGCTTAAGAACTGGCAAAAGGTCACCAAGAAAGAGGGTGCATTGACATTTCCACGCTATGGCACATTTAGTTTGAGAATAATCGATCATTTAAGGGGAATGTTGTTTTCAATGTAGCCATTACCTAGAACCACACAATTTGAAGCACTTGATGCATGGTTGCATGCAGCACCTCCTAAGCAGAGAGATCGCTATCAGGGGAAGAGGAAAAAATCAATGTGTGCTTACCAAGATGCACAATGGGATGAGAAGCAAAAGAGATGGAGAGTAGATATGATTGAGTGAGCAAGATTGTACCCTGCATTAGTGACTGATGGGGACAGGATGGGAAAAAGAAAAGAAAAAAGGACAAAAGAGTGATGAGAGTGAGGGACGAGAGGACAGCAACAGTGATGTGGGTGACAGTCGGTTGGATGGATTGTTGGCAGAACGTCCACCTCCGTATAGCCAGTCATACCTTGGGAATGGGAAAAGTCCAAATGCCACTAGCAACTCTATAGGTAGCTCGCAACCTGAATGTGGTAGATATTCTTTTGACGGGGACATCCCAAGTTGAGTGGAGAAAAGAGGTGCGAACATGTGTCTCAGAAGTTTCAGGCTGTTGTGGTTCCTCCTACTGCAAGGTTTCTGAATGATCTTACAGTACCAGTTACCATTGGCCCTATCGTTCACATATATGATCTGAACCCAAAGGGGAACTGGGACCAAGGGCTGCCCATAGGAACAGAGGGGGGGGGGACATCACAGGAAAGAGTAGAGGGTCTTCACACGAGATTCGTTCCCTTAACTCCGATGAATACAAGTACTCCTTGTGTGGCGACAGTCCCAATTGGGTCTGGAATTGTTAGGCCCCTTTCTGATGTAACGGGGATAGACACAACTATGTGGGAGACACTTCCCACAGTGCGAAATAGCACACATCAAGAGACCGGGAAGACACTGAAGTCACCTGAGAGCCAAAGCCTATTTGATGTCTTGGACTTAGAGAAGTGGTTAAAAGAACATAACAACACTAGCGAGAGCCAGAATACAGAGCCGAGTCAGGGAACTGTTAAGTCCGCCATTAAAGTGGATTTGGTGGACTCGCTCAAGTTGAAGACTGAGATGCAATGGTAGGTGGAACATTGGAGCTTAATCGAATAGACTCTTACCAACCAAATTAATTGTTCTTCATGAGCAAAGATGTTACTAGAAGAGCGATAGAGGTGCATGCAAAGTTATCTGAATTGGCCAGTAAGTTTGAGGGTGGCATGGAAAGGACTAAGGCACTGCAGAAGAATCATCGGCTTGCCTTTAGTGATCAAGACATAGAGAATTTGAGGATGGCAGGACTCTAAACACAGATTCGAGAATTGATTTTGGAGTACTTTGGATAAATGTAGGGGTGGGCGGTGAACTCTGCTCCACCGGTGGAGTTCGCAGAGTTGTGCCCACTTAGCGCTCTGCTTGGAACGCGGAGTGCAGCAAAAACCCTGCAAACCACAGCATAGCTGAGTTTACCTCTGCCAACCACTACATTGTAATTCTGAAATTGGATGATAGACAGGCTTTGTTGTTTAGCGACAATGCTGCGTTTTTTTTTGCCCCGTCACTGTGTAATTTAAGCTGGAAGCTCCATCTAGTGGCCACATTACAGCATCTATTGGTAAACCATAACACGCCGCAACCTTCATGCTATGGTAGTGCTGGGGAGGAGAGAGAATGGCCCGTGTCCTACTTGAAGCCATTGTCCACGAGTGTTTGGGCAGCAGTCTTTTCAGGAGGGTGTCAGTGTATAAATTATTTTTTTGTTTTCATGGAGAGAAGCAGGTACTGGGTTAGGGGGTAGGATCCTAGCAGCAGTGTTACCTCTGTGGAAGTGCGAGGTGTTGGTATGAGGCATGGCATGCGCCTTGTGAAGCACTTCGAACAACGCAAGGGCACAGAAGCTTTACGACTGCAGTGCTAACCACACTGGTATGGGCTTTCAAGTTTTCAATGGCAATACAATGACGATACAAAGCCTGCTCAATTCCACTTTGAAATGAAACGTGCTGTGCAGACTATACACTTTAATATCATATTCCTACCCCATTAAGCACCTTACATGCGACCCCTATTCTTAAGCACTAACTCTACGCTCCAATTTTACATACCCCATGCAAATCTTTACCATCTCTATGTACTAACTTCACTAGCGTACCAGCAATCAAATATACAGCTTTATAATGTATGTAGAAACTCCCTCATGTACACTGTTATCTGCTTCATTAACCCATAAGTACTAAGTAGCGACCAATGAAATCACACACCCAATGATTATTTATTAATATACTGCACAAGTAGTCCCATGTTGGAATCCACTGAGCCGCCAACAATCATCAAAACTTAACCTGGCAGCAGGGGAGCAAGCCGTGCCAGATTCTGCCTTCCCCGCAACGCTGGGGACTCGCTGTCTCGTGAGTCCTTGCCCTTGCACCAATACACGTGCATAAAAAGTGCTGGCAGTCCCGCGGTGCGGGAAGGCGCCCGGGCAAAGCCCGGGCCAATGGCAGGCCCATCCACGCCTGTAGGAGCCCGAGGAGGCTGGGCTGGGCCCCTCTCCTACAACTGAGATCGGCTTAAGGTACTTTCCATTATAATTAGGGCTCCCGGTTCTTTGGTATTTTTTTTTTTTACATTTCCGTCTGTATTTATTCATATTTATTTTTCGCTAATTTTATCTGTATTTATTCATATTTATTTTGGGTTTTATGGAAAAATGAAGCTGAAATTAGTATATTTCCATATTTATTTAACCGGTAAATATGCACTCATGCTTGAATGGCTACCAGGTTTCAATGCTGTAAACACCCACAGAAGATAAATCAATGTGCTTATAAGAAAATATGCAAATTTCAGTATCAACCATGTGCATATCTACTGCTGTTAAAGCCTCTTTACTAAAATTCCTTTCTTTTTTAACCCCATCACCTATCAATCCACACAGCTATTGGCCTGGCAGTCATGGCAGACAGTATTTAGAATTACTCAAAAAGCAACCCAATTTCTGTTTTTATCCACATTTAAAAATAAATACAGACAAGAAAATAAATGTTTTCTGTCTGTATTTATCTGTAAAAATCAGTAAAAACGGAAAACAGGGAGCCTTAATTATAATTGACTGCATTTGATTGAGGAATGGTTAAGCAGAAGGGGACAAATGACCAAACATGAGAAGTGGTAATAAACACACTCACAGAGCAATGTCTATCTCTGGAACCTCTGCCTTCCCACAAGCAATGTTCTCTAGGGGGAGATAATCCACATAGTGATCCTACGCAGCCTTCATTATCAGTCTCATCAGATCACTCGGCAAGTAGGGACCCTGAAACTCCTGCCTTAGCAGTCATTAGCCCTGTGGTACCCACGATTGGCTCTGCATCTCCCCCCCAGTCTGAACATAATAATGAACCACCAGTTAAGAGAAGAAGGGGTGGTGGGGCACCGAAACAAAAGCTGGTAAGAACTACCTGAGTGACAAAAGCAAGGGTGACTACAGTCTTGGAAAATAGTAAGAGCCATCTTGCGCCCCTGGATCCGCTTCCTTTGATGAACGATGAGGATAGGTGGAAAAAGCTAGAAAATATTGTAACCCTCTTAATGAGCCCACTCCTTCTCAAATTAACAGAGATTGAAGGAAGATTATCTCGTCTTGAGGATCAGGGTGTAAAAAGCTTGCCGCTTTTAAACCACCCACGTCCTGGGATTACTTATTGACCGCAAGCGAGGAACCAGCTAGGGGAAGCTGACCCACCCCACCCACACACACATTTGGTCCCGGCCTCCCATCCTATTGATCCATCTGAATCCAGACATCAGTTTTCGGTACCCGTGATCCCCTCCCAAGTTACAATGCAGTTTGAGAAGACAACGGAAGATCCAAAGTTGACTTCACACACCACAATTCCACCAAAGAGACCGACAGACTCATTGATGGGGGGCTCTGGGAGGGATGTGGTCCGGAGGCCAGAGGAAAGCAAAGAGGGGAAGCACTCTGACTCTTATCAGACACTGGATCTCCCTCCAGCTGCATCCCCTCTTGTATTGGTTTTAGTGAACGGACTGGTCCTGCGGGAGGGTCAGGGAGAATCAACAACCCAACCAATGGCCAAAAGTTTACACTGGTTGTTGAGACATTTGAACCATTTTGGAGGGGGGGGGTGGCCTTTTGTCAAATCAGATTATCATGGCCAGGAGAGTAGGATGGTTGGCACTTCTAGGAAATCTTTATCTGGTGACTGTGTAGTAATACATTTCAATAATAAATTTGTAGTTAGGTCCTTCTTAGGTCAGCTACATAAAGTAGCCCTCAATGGCACACAGATTTCTGCCCTACCTCTGGAGTATTTCTATATCCACATTTCACCCTCAGGAAATGAACATAGAAGACCTCAGATGGAAGGAACAATAGGAGGCTGTATAGATAGAAATATGGGTGTCTCAGGGTTGAGATTGGAAAACAGATTTGCCCCCTTGACAGACCTAGAAGCATGCGATTGACTACCCCCAGGTGTTAATGATTTTTTGGAGGGTTTGGAAAGTTCAGATGTTGACCCTCAAGGGAGCGTAAAAACTACTGATATTCAGATAATGGCACATAATGAATCTATTAGATTAGCCTCATGGAATGTGGCTGGTATTGGCCCAAAGTTAGGCAATGTATATTGGCAAACACACTGGCAAACTCAAGATATTATATGCCTACAGGAAACTTTGGCCACGGATCATGTTTTTCTAAATGGTTACTGCTCATTCCAGACAGAGGCAACATCATCATCGTCAGGTAGAGCAAAGGGGGGCCTCTTAACTCTAAACCCAAACAACCTACCAATAAAAATAAAGAAGTTTGAATGCCCAAGTGCCCAATTCCATTTGCTCCTGGTAGAGGATGATAGTGAGTGTGCATGGCTCCTAATAATCCATTATAATAATAATTGTGGGGGGAACATGCACTTAGTGGTACCTGAACTGAACAGGGAGATAGATAAACTTGCTAGGTATGTCGGTAATGGAGTACTTAGTACTATATGGGTGGGTGACTTTAACGCACACCTGTGTAAGTATACACAAAATCGTGTTTGTGGTTTAGAAGATACACTGGGAAACCCTAACTACCACTTTGCTCATAATGAATACGGAAATAGTTTAAACAGGATGTTATATACTAGGAATATGGCATTAGTCAGCAAGCCGAATTCATTAACAGGCAACCTATGAAAAACTTTTAGACGGAATGGTCATGAGTCCACTATTGATTTTATATTAGTGTCTAACTTCTTTAGTGATAAGGTTAGCCATGAAGATAACCTATTTACGAGTTTTAGTGATCACGCAATTTTATTTATTTAGTTGAGTCTAGACCTCAGGAAAGTGATGCAGCCTCGGAAAACACAGAACCCAACCCTGGCCAGAGAGAATGGTTACCAATTAAAGTGGGCCCAAATTGATAAGTTGAAACTGATCCCAGTAATTATACCGAATATACTGGAGAATATTCTCAACTGCACAGAATTGGAGACCACCCCAGCATCATTACTATCGCAGTTTGTAGAACTGCTAGGAAAAGTAAAACTGGCCTTTACTCGCTATAAATCGGTAGACAAACCCACATTCAGCCGCTGGTTTGATTCCCCTTGCACAAAATCTCGAAAAGCTCTTCACAAAGCCCTGAAAAATCAGCCTAGGAATGTAGCCCAAATAAGGTCATTACGCAGGGATTACAAGACAGCAAGGAAGAAAACAGAAAGGGATATGAGGCCTGGGCTGAACTTGATCATGCTGCCTGTACGTGAAATAGCAGAGACTTCTGGAAGGTAATCAATGCCCCCTTTTTTTTAAAATCCCAAGGATCCCACGCAGGACACTCATGTAGGTGAAGAAGCTTGGGTGGCATTTTGAACATATCTTTGCCTCCAGTAGGCCCCCTTTGATACCTCTAACCAATATAGATACCAAAATGGAGGACAATTTATCTTTCTCACTGTCAGAAGAGGGCTGGCTGCCTGTAGTGCCGGGAAGGCTCCGGGCCCTGAAGGGGTACCAATAGATTTTATTCAGGAAAATCAAGATCTGTGGGCCCATTTAATAACTAATGTCTTCAACAGCATAGCTAAAGTTGGCCCTCTGCCTTCATGGAAGACCAGTGTAAACATCCCTATATATAAAAAAGGGGACAGTGAAAATCCGCAGAACTATAGGCCAATTTCCCTGTTAGACACAACTGCTAAGCTCATGGGTCGACTGCTTTTATATAGGTTGGAAGGGTGGGCGCAAGAGAAGAATATTTTAATGCAGGCTCAGTATGAGTTTCAAAGAGGCAAGGGCACGCTATACCAGTGTTTGAATCTATGACTAACCATAGACAAATATACCAGAGTGAAGGATGGCAAGATCTATATGGCTTTTATGGATCTATCGGCAGCATTTGACTGCATGAGCCACTCTAAACTATGGTATATAATGGAGTCAATGGGGATTGACCCTGCTATAATTAATTTCATTCGCCAACTGTATTTCCATTCCACTGCATGTGTTCGCTATGGCAAAAACGGGGAGTGCACTCGCTTTTTTAAGATTGCCAGGGGAGTTAGGCAGGGGGGTGTCCTTGCCCCTTTTTTTTTCCCCATCTACACAAATGGGTTGAGGCAGCCTTTTTGAGCTTATCCCCGGATGTCACCGTGTTCGACACCTGCTCCTTACCAATATTGGCTTATGCTGACGACGCAGTGTTGATTGCCAGAACGGGGATAGCCCTCCAACACCTCATAACAACAAACGCGTCTTTTATGGCATCACTGGATTTGAAAGTTAACAAATCAAAATCATTTGTCATCATAGCAGGGGCTGGTAGCCGCTATAGAGCACCATACTTTCATATGGATTCACGCAAAACAGAAGTGGTAGATACCTTTCCCTACTTGGGGGTTCTGTTCGACAAAAATCAAGCTTGGTCGACTTTGGTGGCGGGTAGGGCCCTAGGTATGGAGAGGGGTTTAACAGCCATTATGTCTTTTGCTAAAAAGTTGGGCGCAAGACCTCTAGACCCAATAAAAAAGATTTACCAGGCTAAGATCAAGTCAGCTGTTACCTACAGGGCAGGAGTCTGGGGTATGGCCTCTATAGACTCTCTTCCAATTCTTAAAGACAGATTTTTTAAGAGCTTATTCTCCTTCCCTTATCCCACTCAAACTATATTTTAAACATAGAATTGGGATTAGCCTACATGTCAGATACCATTAGATTATCTCCGATCTTATTGTGGTTTTCTATTTGGCGTAGGGATACGGTAAACCTAACGCAAATTATCATAAGAAATTGTTTAAAATTGGAAAATAACAATAAGATTAGATGGCTGAGGTAGAGTCAACTTTGACTGCTCTTGGGCTAGTAGAATTATTTAAGGACCTAACTGCATGCAGGAAGATCTCGAAACAGAAACTGATTGACATCTTTATGTCCAGGGCACATCATGACAGAATGGAAAGTAATCATGCCAAACAATCAGTCCTTCTATATCAGCTGACCCCGTCCAAAATAGAGGGGGGTATTCCTATTTAGCAAGTACCAGTATAGCACAGCACAGATACATTTTATTGAGGTTCCGTATGAACCTAATCCCTCTGATGTTTGGCTATCCGGAGAGAAGATTTAAGCACTCTAAACTGACTTTTTGCCCATGTGATAATCGATCATCTCAATCTGACTTACATATAGTTCCGTTTTGCTGGTTTTATAAGAAAGAAAGAGAAGAATTTATCTTCCTGATTTTCAGGTGTTACAATTTTAGACAATGTCGGTTAGCCTTATATTTTTTAAAGTCTTTGCCTGACCCTTTTGTATGCTTTTCGATAGCCACATTTTTGTGGGCCTGTATAAGAAGGATAAAACTGTGGGTACTCTAGAGTGTCTGGAGCCTCTACTCTAAAACTAAGCTTCAGATAAAGGGCAACTATATATGTTCTGCATGTGGCCCATAAGATATGCCTAAAAACACTTTTTTTTAAGGGCCTCACTGAGACACGGCTGGTTTTTATTCTATTTTTAATTGTATAGCAATGATTGTACATGAATTATACAGGTAACTTTAGCTACTACATGAATAAAAATTAAGAATTAGAAAATTGATTTTTCAAGTTATGAATTGGATTATAATGTTTATTTTTGATCTTGATTGAATAAAGAATTAATTGAATTAAATTGAGTGCCATATATGTGGTAAGTAAGCAGGTAACACGAAGAAAACTTATTTTGACTAAGTAGATACGTTTATTGTCTTACAGCTTCAGCCACGGCAAGGAGCGGCGCACTCTCCGGATCTCGATCGAAACTGACAGCAGTTGATCGAACTCCCGAGGATGTACACTCCAAGAGCGGGACCAACAGAACATAGAATAAATGACATTCTAAATACAAACCCACTACATCACCTTCCCCTTAACAAAAGAGAAAAAAAGAATTATATCAATAGCATGTTACAAAATCCTTGAATTTGGAAGGGGGCTTTCTAATAGGACACCCCCGTACAGAATTATCCAAACCACCAACCGGTTCACCGACCGATGGACTGACATTCTCACTACTGTATCCAGTCTGTTCATGATCATGCAACCAATGTGTCCACTCAAGGTCATGTTCCATCAATGGAATCTTCCTGCCTCTAATTAATTCTGCTTGATCCTTCTTCAACTTTACTAACTGCCTCATGTTCCACCAACCTTTGCCTTCCAAAAATGCTGCGCCTTTACTAACCTTACAAACCAGAACAGGATCCAAAAACACAGATTCACCTTTTTTAACCTTGAATGGTTTTTTAAATAAAACCCAGTCACCCACAGAGATCTCCAAATCACACGAAAACCTCTCCTGTCGAACCTTTTCTTCATGTCCAACTGTTTCTCCTTGACAACCTTAGCCACACCTCTAAAGTCAGAGCCATCACCAATAGATAACTTACTGCCAAGCCATGACAGTAATAAAGTAGTGTTAGCTTTTCTACCCCTTATTGACTCAAAGGGAGTGACTCCAGTGGTACAGTGTGGCGAAGTATTGTAATTCCACACCTTTTCTTCCAAAAACATTCCTACATCAAGACCCGCAGCCAGTGCCATTTGAATACCTTCTTTAAGGACTTTATTGCCCCGTTCCACCAGGCCATTGGAAGCTGTAGAATACATGGCCACCTTCAAATGCTTGATATCATGAGTCTCCAAAAATGTACACATCCTATCAGACACGAAGTGAGTTCCATTATCCATTACCAAAGACCTAGGAGTTCCCTCTAACAAAAACACTCTTTTTAAGAAACAAATGGTATTGTCTGTGTTAGGAGAATCCACAAATTTGTAGTACATCCATTTGTAGTACAGCGGGAGGCCGCTCCTTCTCCTTCCTCGCGGCCAGAGCCTGGAACGCCCTTCCGCTCCACCTCCGACAGACAACATCGCTTCCCATCTTCGCAAGAAACCTCAAAACCTGGCTCTTCAACAGACCCCCTCCTTGATGGACTGGAACCTGCACCCACCCCCAGCGCCTTGAAACCCTTACGGGTGAGTAGTCGCGCTTAACAAATGCCTGATTGATTGACTGATTGATCGAATAGTAGTCTACAGCCAAAATCAAGTACCTCAACTCCTCCGCTAAATCATTATAAGGACCAGAAAAATCCAAGCCAACTTTATCCCAAGGTTTCCCTGGAAACTCAGTTGGATGCAAAGGTAACTTTAAAAGTTTCCAGTGCTTGTCCGAAAGCAAACATTCCTCGCAACCATCCACTAGACTTTTAACCTGCACCTCTAAAGCAGGCCACCAATAATGCTGTTTTATTTTCATGCACGTTTTTGTCACACCCATATGTCCTTCTGCACAAAGCCATCCTTAACTGAAAGTTCATCAGCCACCAAAGCGAAATTCCTTAACTCTCCAGTTAAATTTCTCACCTCCGGCCATTTGCTAGTAGAAAATTCCAACACCTTGGAGAGAATAATATCATTCGAGCAGGCAATTTTCCATTCTGCTTCTGAAATAACTGGACTACAATTTTCAACTGCATCCAGTACAGCAACACACTCCACCTCATCTTCATTAAAATCTTCCTCATCATCATTCTCCATCAACATCCTTGACAAGCAATCGGCACGAAAATGTTTGCCCCCCTGAATGTGCTTCATATCAAAGTTATACTCTTGTAATTTAGAAACCAAACGAGTCAATCTAGCAGAGATAGTATTACTAGCGACTTTGCTGAAAATGAAAATGAGCGGCTTGTGGTCCGTAAAGATTTCAAACTTGCGGCCCCAAATATACATTTTGAATTTTTGAGCCGCCCAAACACAAGCTAACGTCTCGCGCTCAATAGTGCTGTAATTTCTCTCAAATTGTTTTAGTGATCTCGAAGCGAACGCCACAGTTTGTTCCTTGCCATTCACTCTTTGACTTAGGATAGCCCCCAGACCATTCATACTTGCGTCAACTGTAATCATAGAAGGACAATCATCACAAAAAGCATGCAAAGCTTAAGCTGAAATGATTAAATCTTTCACTTTAGCAAACACACCATCCAGTTCTTGAGACCATAACATTTTTTGGCCCTTTTTGAGTAAAACCCGAAGGGGCTCAACAATTTGAGCATAACTACCAACGAATCTAGCGTAATACTCCGCAAGCCCCAAGAAAGAGCGCAGAGCATCTTTATCGCCTGGTGGTTTAGCCTCTTTAAGAGCCCTGATAACAGAAAATTTAGGTTTGATACCTTTGTCAGATACAGTATGACCCAGATAATCTAGTTCCCTCACTCCAAACTTACATTTATCCGCTCTTACAGTCATGCCATGTTCGCCAAGAGCAGACAACACCTTCTTCAACAAATCATAATGCTCTTTTGAATTTTCAGAAAAAATCAGGATATCGTCCAAATAGGCTTGCACACCTACCATGCCCTTAAACACTGTGTCCATAATCCTCTGAAAGACGCTAGCGGCGGATGCTAGACCGAAGGGAAGCCTCAGGAACTTATACGCACCAAACGTCGTCAGTTCCCGAGACTCGCTATCCAGAGGAATCTGATGGTAGGCAGATTTTAGATCGATTAGGGAAAACCATTTAGCTCCCCCCAAATTTGCTAGAAATTCATGAATTTTGGGAAGCGGATGGCAATCGACCAAGATGTTCTTACTTAGGCCCCTCAAGTCCGCACAAAGCCTAATTTCACCAGACTTTTTTCGAGCAACAACTATGGGGGCCACCCATTGTGAGGATTCAGTGGGTTGAATGATCCCCTGAGAACACAAATCTTCCAGCATGGACCTTAACTCCTCTCTCGCACTTAAGGGTACAGGCCTGACTTGTGTATCACCGGTTGTGCATTAGGTAATAACCTAATTTTATGTTCGAAACCTTTCACGCAACCAACGTGATCCTTGAACACAGGTTTAAATTCATCCAACAACCTTTTCAAATCCACTTCAGGCTCACCCACACTACACACTCTAACTCTAACTGGATTATCTTCACCAGGCACTAAATACAGACCCATCCTGGCCAGATCTTTCCAGCCCACAATGTTCTTCCCCTTTACAGCCACGTACACTTTAGCAAAAATATTGCGGCCCAAGACTTCAACATTAGACATAAAAAACCCCAACATGTCAATGTCCTTCTCTCCGAAGGCCTTCGGGTTTACAACCGTATGGGACAAAGTAACCTTTTTGCCCCAGTTCTCGTAGAAGTAAGAATCATGAAGAATTGTTATTGGAGATCCCGAGTCAGCCATAACCTTGGTTTCCACTCCATCAATTAAAGCGTCACATAAAGGACCTTTCACTTGCACAAGATCATCTTTATAGTCTAATGTCAAAGTAAATTATCAAAGGACTCAGAACACGTATCCATTTCGACGTTCACACTGTTCACTTGAAAAGATTTTCTCTGAGCATTGCACACTTTTTGAAAATGTCCAATTTTTTTACAAATAGAACATCGTTTACCCAACGCCGGACAGCCAGGAAAATTACCGATGTGGAATTTCGAACCACATCTATAACAATAAGGTTGGCCTTTCTTTTGCACACATTTTTTAGCCTTATCCTTTACTCCTACAGCAAGCAAACTATCCTCCGAGGCCTCCTCTTGGTCAGAAACCAGATTAAATTTAGCAGGAGCACTTGCTTGTATAGCCTTAGTAGAAATGACAGATCTCTCGATGCTTAAGGCTAAGTCAATTACTTCAGAGAGAGGAGGATTTTTACAGCTCAGAATCCTTTCTTTTATTTTGTGAGAAGTGCAATTAAAAACAAATTGTCCCTGATGAAATCATCCAATAAAGGTCCAAACCCACAAGTCGTAGCCAGGACCCTCAACGCTGATATGCATTCTTCCACTTTTTCCTCTTCTCCTTGCTTACGTTTGTAAAATTTGTGCCTTTCTAGCATTACATTAGGTGGTTCAGAAAACTGTTTCTTCAGTCTTGCAATTGCCTCTAAATAAATGTTCCAGAGTCTGTCACCAGATTGGCCTGTGGGAGGAGGGATTGGCGGTAAACTATCAAAAATGCGTTGTGCTGCCTGGCCCAAACTACCAAAAAGTAGGGCAAATTTACGTGCAGGAGAATACTCTGTGGCATCAATAGCCACCAAGTGATTTTCAAACAAACGAAACCACTCTGACCAGGGCATACATGGCATACCTGGTTTCCCTAGAAATGGAGGAGGTTGTGTGATTTGTTGTGGAGAAGCCATAGTCAAAAGTTTATATATCAAAAATAAAACCAATAAAGATGAATTGCTTTTAATTCCTGACCGGGATATACAAAGGCTAAATACCAAGACAATGTAATGGTGTGCGTGCCACCGTAACACGCTGCTTGAATAATCAACTTGTATAATGAATAATAAAATCCGATGACTGCTTATTGTAAAAGTGCCGAAGATAAGAAGTAAGGTGTGTGTATCACCAGATATGACTTGTGTAAATCGTACCGTGACACACAAAGAAACCAAGAAATGTGAGTGTTCCAGATGTACAACAGCTGACTCAACAATGATGGAAAAATATGTTGACCCAACAGGTGTGCGTATCACCGAGATGCGCACGAACTGAAATATGCAAGAACAATCCAAAAATTAGGAGGTGTGCGCATCACCGCGATGCGCAAACAGCTGATTTCAGAAGCACAAGAGGTGTGCGCATCACCGCGATGCACAAACAGCTGAATTTAAACACTCTGAAATGCGAGGACTTTAACCAAGCCAAGATGGCCGCCGCCCGTCCTCACGTAGTGTCAGCACGTCAGGGGGTGCGTCTGACGTTCCATTCAGCACTGTACTGGGAGTTCCAATCTCCCGATGACCATGGAACCTCCGACTCTGCGCGAGCAAAAGCGCAAGCCACCAACGGTCAAGTACAAAAACAGGACCAGAATGCGCCGAAAAAGAAGAAAATGAATCCTACCAGACCTCCTCAGACTCAAATAGGATGGCCCGGTTCCAGTCACAACGAGAAGTCACCGCAGGTCGGAAAACTGTGAACGACGAGTAGACCCCACCGCGTGGATTTCTTCATGTGGCTGAAGCTGGCTCCCGATCGTCGCCAAATGTGGTAAGTAAACAGGTACCACGAAGAAGACGTATTTTGAGTAAGTAGATACGTTTCTTGTCTTACAGCTTCAGCCACGGCAAGGAGCAGCGCACTCTCCGGATCTCGATCGAAACTGACAGCAGTTGATCGAACTCCCGAGGACGCACACTCCAAGCGCGGGACCAACAGAACATAGAATAAATGACATTCTAAGTACAAACCCACTACAATATATCCAGGCTAAAAAGTTCTACTGAGTGTTTCGCGTCACACTTCAGTGTGTTAAAGAGCAAGACGTTATTGTCAAAGTAAACGCATATGTTTAAAGAGTAAGTCCCCAGTATAAATATATGTTGAAACTACTCATGATATCCACAGCCATAAAATGAATTTGAGATTTTCGATTTTACAGGTGAAAGTGCCCATTTTCAGCAGAGTTCTGTAGGTAAGATATCTTTTTGGGACTGCAGCCTTCAAGGTTCTGGGCATGTTTAAGGCCTTAAATAAAGAAGCAAAATGAGCACCTAACAAAACTTGTGATATGAAGGGATCAGAAGGAAGGATTACGCTATTGGTCAAGAGGTCATTAACGTCACAATACCTCTTAAAACATGAGCAGAATGTGCTGAGCAGCATCTGTGTGCATAACGTTCATGCCCCTCTCTGCTCCCTCCACCCCTGTAGCAGTGTAGCCCAGATTTGCTGACCGTCTCAGATCACGGAGGGTGTCTCATTTTCTTTTTCTACACATTGCCGTCTGTGATCACACTGTGCAGGCTCTGCCTGTCTCGTCATAAAGGGTCCTTGTTTCTTTATCATGCCGGGAAGGGTCCTGCACTGGTTGTCTAGCATTGTTCATAGTGTAAATATGCAGGTTGATGTGTGCACAGCACACAGCGTGCAGCGTGTCTCGCATTATGTTTGTACTGCCTGCCTCACATTGTGCAGGCTGCTTCTAGTGCCTGGCTTGGACTGTGTAGATGCAGCCTGTGCACACTTTATAGCGAGTTTGACTGTGTCTGACTGTATGGCGGCACAAGCTGTGCAGTGTGCTGACTGCGGGCGATGCTGACTGTGCTCTAGATTGTGTGGCATTGGGCTGTGCACACACTGTGAAGGGTGCTGCCTGTGCTCTGGTTGTGTGATGCTGCACACATTGTGAAGTGTGTGACTGTCTGATTGTGGGGCTGCACACGTTGTTGATTGTGGGTGATGCTGACTGTGCCATAGACTGTGTGGCGTTGGGCTGTACACACATTGTGAAGGGTGCTGCTTGTGCTGTGGTCATGTGGTGCTGGCGGTGCACACATTGTGGAGTGAGTTGACTGCCTCAGATTCAGAAGTGCTCCTGTTGTGTGGTATGCTGGCGGTGCACAGATTTTGTGTGGCACTGACACTGTCACAACTTCAAGTAAGGCCGCGTGACAGCTGTCAGTCACAGACTGTCTGCCACATGTGTTGTAAGTGCACAGCAGCGATGCAGCCACCTTCAAAAGCAAGAAGTTTGTATTATTTTTTGTGTGCATCTCTGGCGGTGTGATAAGCCTGTCTTTTAACACAAAATCATAAATAATGCCATCCATCAGGCCCGTCGCTCACAAAAATAGAGTGCTACTTGCATGGGCCGGGCCCCCGAATGACACAAAAGTGATAGTTGGAACCCATCTCTTTTCTTCTTTCCACTTTTTTAGGTCTCGCCTAGGCAGCGCTTGCGCTGTCTCTTCGAGACATGCTATATTCAGGTATGGACTGTAAGCTCTGCCCACTCTCCGCCCATCTTTTTAATTGGCTCCTGTCACTGTCCTTTGTAAAGGTTGGCCTTTGAATTGTTAATAGGCTTATTAGACCCTCCTTAGTACCTTCCTGTCTTCTGTTGTTACCACCCATCAGGACACCCCCTCTTACATGTGTTGTTGCTCAGTAGCTTTCAATTACTGCCTCCGAGCACTCTTTTGTTAATGGTCTTTATCCTGCCTGCTTTTGTGGGCAGGACATGCTCTACCGCAATGGTTTTTTTTTTTTAAATTAACTAGCGCGACCACCACTAGTAATGGCGGCTGTGTGCCTTAAAAAAAATGTATTTACTTCTTTTACCGTGCCATCAAGGGCGGTTTAGCTTTAAACAGCTAAAACGCGGGTGCCTCAATTACTTCAAAAACAAAGAAATAGAAAGAACAATTCTATTTCTTTACTTTTTAAGCACTCGCGCTTTAGCTTATGATGTTTACAGCTAAAGCACGAGTGCCACAAAGGTCTTGCATGTGCGAGAGGTTGAGGTATTGGCATTATTAAATGGCAATGCCTTTTATTTATGTGTTTTGAAAACCTGCAAGCGGTATGCACCGCTTGCAGGTTTTCAAATACATAAATAAAAGGCATTGTCATTTACAATGCCAATACCTCCAAATCTCGCAAATGCAAGACCTATTGCATTGCAAATGCTTGTTCTCAATTCTTTGCTGGGCTGCTTGATTCTGACTAATAGTGCTGTCAGGATGGGACTCCAGTTCCTCCAGATACGAGTCAGGATTTACAAATACATTACCTGTCACAAACCAGGCAGATGTCAGGGCCAGAAGGGCTCAGGAATATACAGTTTCTCCACACTCTGCTGACAGGCGAATAGCTGCAGAAAGCCTGACAAAAGTAATCCTTAATTTCATCATCACATTCCCTGCAAACACATGCAAATAAATAACAAAACTATTTTGAAAAAAAAGACATGTTCCTTGCAGAGTCAGACAACAAAATAACGAATCACTGACAAAATCTCGAAAGACATATTATCGAGCTACAATTATATTGATACAAAATTATCGATAACATTAATATCGACATCATATACCTATTTAAAACATTACAAAAATATCGAGGATACAATATCGAAGTACATAAATATCTATTTCACAAATATCGCTAACATACTTATAGAAATTCAAAAATATCGACCTTCATTAAAATACATTAATAGGTTAAAAATATAGGACACAAAAATATCGACAACACTAATATCGTAAAATTAAATATATCGACTATATAAAACTCTAATAAATATAAAAATTATACGACATATAAATG
>CAWUFW010011333.1:0-532500 GCA_963921515.1 Calotriton arnoldi
TGTCTCCCTCATATGTGTCACGTTGCCATGACTCACATGCCTGTGTTGTACTTGCTGTAGCAGTTAGCATGCACAGTGTAATTTCGCTGGTCATCATCTCCATGACAGAAACCACGTTGGAATCACGACAGAGGCAGGTATGGTGTATTAGTGTGTTTATTGTCATACATGTGTGTGAATAGTGCACAGGATGGTGAGTGCTGTACATTTTGATTGCAATCCAAAGTTCCTAGATGAATTGGAAGTCCTCGTAGCAGAAATGTCCTGTATCAAGTCCACAGTCATCTGAGACATTGGTCCAACTTGTACTCCCCATGTCATGTGGGGGAGTTGTGTTGCAGTCAACAGGGTGAACAGTTTGCGCACAAAGGTGATTATCCAGAACAGGTGTTGGCTTCCTGGGGGATGTGCATGGCCATCAGCCTCTCAGTTGTTCTTCCTCGGACGACCCCTCTTCTTTGGGGGGGGACCCTCAAGTGCAGGCTGCTGCGGTGCAGGGGACTCTCCGCCAGAGTCATCCTGCCTCCCTGTGGCAGTTGCAGTTGTTTCAGCACCAGATGTTGTGGGCACACAGGGAGGTGTTGACTGGTTGCTGCTCATCTGGCGGAGGCATTGTAATATGTCCCTATGCACCGCCGTCATCTCTTGCAGTGTGTTCCACTTGGACTCCTAGCGGGACATGTGTGAGTCCAAGCGGGCATGATGGGCAGCCTGCTGCTGTTTAATGTCCCTGAGGAGCCCCACTACCTGGCTGAGCTCTCCGGTGCTGGACTGGTACGCATCGGCTATGCGTGCCAGTTGTGGGTCATCATGCAGTCCAGACCCCTCTGCGAGCAGTGACCTATGTCTCCCACCCCTCCCACCACCCCTGGCGACACGTGCAGTACCTGAGGTGGCACGCACAGGTGACCCTGGGCCCCCTTGGGGGTTGTTGGTGGTGTTGGTGTCCATGGCCCCACGTTGGTCCAGGGTCCCTGTGCTGGTGGTGGTGGTGCTCCTTGGTCTGTCCATGTCGGCTGGGGTGGTATGTGTGTTGACAGTCGCTGGAGGGGTGGGTGCAGGGGGTGCAGCTGGTGGTCCTGCTGGTGCTGCATGATGACTTGCTCCGGAGGTGCCAGGTGGGTCTTCTTCATCCGAGGAGGGCAGAGGCTGTTCCACACCAGTGAGCTCCGTATCCTCTTGAGCCTGGGACGGGGACTCCTCAGCGTCTGCTGCTGTGTCCCCATCATCACCTGTTTTTGGGAGACACACACAATGTATGTTATGTTTCTGCAGGCATCAATGGTTGACACACCTGACAGTTGTGACTGTGCCTCTGGATGCGGGCCTGTACATTGCATTGTCCTAAGTTGTCACAGTCAGGGGTTGATATTGGTGTAGCACATTGTCCTGCATTATTTGGGCTTTTCTATGTGAATGTTGGGGTGTGTACATGGTCTGCATTGGTTGTATTTGGTTGACATCCGGCCCTCCTTCCCACCTAGCCAGATATTCCACCATGGAACGTGCTTCCATTGCAGGGAGTGCAAGTTGTCTTTCAGGATGTCAGTCAGTGGTGTCCTGCTGTTGGTTGGTGCACAGTTGCCAGCAGGGCCTTGTGCTCCCCACAGCAGTAGCCAGTGTCAGCCATCTTGTCAGTTGTTTTCCACTCCCTGTGATGTGCGCATGGTTCAGGGTGGTGTTGATGGAACAGTTGTGGGGGTGACCAATATCTGTGACTACCACTCCCATCATGCTATTGCCTCCACCCCACTTCCCAGCATGCCCATACTTACTTGCTTTTGGGTGGACTTCACTGTGTGTGAGTGTGAGAGCAATGGCAAGATGGCTGACAGTGGTGTCCTGCTGTTAGTTGGTGGCCAGTTCCCAGCATGGCCTTGTGCTCCCACAACAAAGCACCAGTGTCAGACATCTTTGATGGGGCTTTCCACTCTCTGTGGGGTGTGCATGCTTGAGTGTGAGCTTGCTGGGCCATGTGGGTGGGGGATGTTGAGCTGTGACTACCACTCCCATCATGCTATTGCCTCCACCCCACTTCCCAGCATGCCCATACTTACTTGCTTTTGGGTGGACTTCACTGTGTGTGAGTGTGAGTGCAATGGCAAGATGGCTGACAGTGGTGTCCTGCTGTTAGTTGGTGGCCAGTTCCCAGCATGGCCTTGTGCTCCCCACAACAGAGCACCAGTGTCAGACATCTTTGATGGGGCTTTCCACTCTCTGTGGGGTGTGCATGCTTGAGTGTGAGCTTGCTGGGCCATGTGGGTGGGGGATGTTGAGCTGTGACTACCACTCCCATCATGCTATTGCCTACCACCCCACTTCCCAGCATGCCCATACTTACTTGCTTTTGGGTGGACTTCACTGTGTGTGAGTGTGAGTGCAATGGCAAGATGGCTGACAGTGGTGTCCTGCTGTTAGTTGGTGGCCAGTTCCCAGCATGGCCTTGTGCTCCCCACAACAGAGCACCAGTGTCAGACATCTTTGATGGGGCTTTCCACTCTCTGTGGGGTGTGCATGCTTGAGTGTGAGCTTGCTGGGCCATGTGGGTGGGGGATGTTGAGCTGTGACTACCACTCCCATCATGCTATTGCCTCCACCCCACTTCCCAGCATGCCCATACTTACTTGCTTTTGGGTGGACTTCACTGTGTGTGTGTGAGTGTGAGTGCAATGGCAAGATGGCTGACAGTGGTGTCCTGCTGTTAGTTGGTGGCCAGTTCCCAGCATGGCCGTGTGCTCCCCACAACAGAGCACCAGTGTCAGACATCTTTGATGGGGCTTTCCACTCTCTGTGGGCTGTGCATGCTTGAGTGTGAGCTTGCTGGGCCATGTGGGTGGGGAATGTTGAGCTGTGACTACCACTCCCATCATGCTATTGCCTCCACCCCCTTCCCAGCATGCCCATGCTTCCTTCCCTTTGACACTGCTTCCCTGTGGGGTTGTGTGCCTGTGCTGACAAGATGGCTGACAGTGTTATCCTGGGGTTAGTTTTGCTACAAGTCCCATGTGTGTCCCTGTGCTTCACTCAGCATGACCCAGGGTTGTGGTTCTTTGTGGGATATTTGATTGGAGTGTGTGGAAATGCATTCTCCCAGGTGAGTTATGTGGAGTTTGTGTTAGGGGTGTGTGTGAGAAACGCTGCTGGTAACTATGGTCAGGGCTGTGAGTCCTCCTTCCCACCCAGCCAGATATCCCACCATGGAACGTGCTTCCATTGCAGGGAGTGGAAGTTGTCTTTCAGGATGTCAGTCAGTGGTGTCCTGCTGTTGGTTGGTGCACAGTTGCCAGCAGGGCCTTGTGCTCCCCACAGCAGTAGCCAGTGTCAGCCATCTTGTCAGTTGTTTTCCACTCCCTGTGATGTGCGCATGGTTCAGGGTGGTGTTGATGGGACAGTTGTGGGGGTGACCGATATCTGTGACTACCACTCCCATCATGCTATTGCCTCCACCCCACTTCCCAGCTTGCCCATACTTACTTGCTTTTGGGTGGACTTCACTGTGTGTGAGTGTGAGAGCAATGGCAAGATGTCAGTCAGTGGTGTCCTGCTGTTGGTTGGTGCACAGTTGCCAGCAGGACCTTGTGCTCCCCACAGCAGTAGCCAGTGTCAGCCATCTTGTCAGTTGTTTTCCACTCCCTGTGATGTGAGCATGGTTCATGGTGGTGTTGATGTGCGCATTGTGAGGGTGGGCAATATCTGTGACTACGACTCCCATGATGCTATTGGCTACACTGACTTGCCCAGCATACACAGTGTTCCTTCCTTTCAGTGGGCTTCACTGTGTGGTGGTGTTGTAGTGGTGGCTACATGTCTGGATGTGTTTGTTAGTTATATTTGTGCCACTGCCCAGCTGTAGTTGTAGTTGTGTTTGTACATGTGATGACACAGTTACATGTCACTATGAGATGGCATGTGTTGTGTTTATCTGACTGACATACACATTTTGGGATGGTTCTGTTCTGGTTGCTGTGTATTTGCTAAGGGTGCATGGTTTGACTCTCCCTTGACAGTGATGTGTGTGTATTGTGGCACAATATTGTGTACATTTGTTGTGTACTCACCAGGCTCTGGGATGTTTTCTAGTCCATATACGCTCACTGGTGGTAGGATGGCCCGCACCTTCTCCTCCCAGGGCCTGAGGTATACTGGCTTGGCAGGAGGGCCACTGCCGGTGTGTTGTCTCAAGAGGTAGTCCTTCTTCAACAGCTCCCTGACCCTCCTGCGCACGTCAAACCACCTGTTCTGGATGTCTATCTTTGTGCGCAAACATGGTGATTGTGCGTTCACCCTGTCGACGATCCTCTCCCACATCTTGGTTATCTGCGCCATGGGTGTCTGTTGGACCAGTGTACCAAACAGCTGTGGCTCTACCCTGAGGATCTCATCTACCAGGACTTCCAATTCACTATCTAGGAACTTATGATTCTTCTTTGGGGGCATGGTGATGGTGAGTGATGTGTGTGTTGGTGTGCAGGTGAAGGTGTGTGAGTGTGTGTTTTGCTGGGTGTATGTGAAGTTGCTATTTGTTGGGGTGCTGATGGTGTGTGGCTTGTGTGATGGATGAGCTGTGGGTGTGTGGTTGCTGTCTGTTGAGTGCTGGCAGGTAATTTGAATTTGCAAAGGATCATGGTAGGGATTTGTGTCCTTTATATGGGTGGAGTTGTGTGTGTGTCTTTGTTCCCTGCGCCCCCCCCAGTATTTATTGGCTTTGTAATTGCTTGTTTGGCCTTTTTTTTGTGTATTTTCCCTTTGTACTTTTTGTGCATGTAGGAGACGTTCTTGTGACAGAGTCGGACCCTGCAGTTGTCTCGTACGGGCTACTCCGATTCGTTCACGCTGTGTTTGTGCTGTTTTCTATGCTGCGTACGCGTCGGTCGCAGTGTTTTGGGTTGCTTCGGCTCGCAGTTTTGTATGCGTGTCGGTCGTACGGCTTGTCCTCCGTGCGACTCGGTCGTGTTTTCCACGCGTTGCATCGTACTTGGCGGGTAGGAGTTCGCGTGTACGTTTCGTTCGGGATTGTTCCGGGTGTGTGTCGGTCAGTTCGATTCGCGTGTTTTTCCGGCCGGATTGCTGTTTTCCGCGCGGCTCGGTCGTTCGGCTTGTGTTCCGTACGAGTCGGTCGGGTTTTGCACGCTTCTCATCATACTTTGCGGGTCGGGCTGCACCGGTACGTGTCGGTCGGAATTTATTCCTGCTCCGAGTCGGTCGGTACGTTTTCCGGCCCAAATCGGAATCGACCCCTTAGTTGTTAAAAATATTGAAGTTCAAAATATCGTTTTTTTTAAATGTATAAAAAATAATGTAAAATAAATTAAATAATACATATAACTTAAAATAAAATATTTAGAATTATTAAATTTTTAACAATTATAAGTAATAAATGTAATGTAAAAATAAATTAAACATACATATATAAAATGTAATATATATATTTACTTAATAATAATTACTAAATAATTATTTTAATAAATTATAAAATGTTAGAAATATATCAAAAATTATAAATACATATATATATATATAAATACACCTGTAACATAAAAAAACAAAAAAATATATATATATTATAAATTAAATTATTAAAATATTTATTAATTTTTAAAACTACATGTTACACTACATTAACTGCAACAGTAGGGAAAGTGTTGGATAGCGGAAGGGTAAAAATTACTATTCCCACTCCAGCGAGTGCAACAGTAGGGAAAGTGTTGGATAGCATAGGGGTAAAAAGTACTATTCCCCATCCAGCAAGTGCAACAGTAGGGAAAGTGTTGGATACCGGAGGGGAATAATTTACTAATCCCATTCCAGCAACTGCAACAGTAGGGAAAGTGTTGGATAGCGTAGGGGTAAAAATTTCTATTCCCACTCCAGCGAGTGCAACAGTAGGGAAAGTGTTGGATAGCGGAGGGGAATAAATTACTATTCCCACTCCAGCAAGTGCAACAGTAGGGAAACTGTTAGCTAGCGGAGGGGTAAAAATTACTATTCCCACTCCAGCGAGTGCAACTGTAGGGAAAGTGTTGGATAGCGGAGGGGAATAAATTACTATTCCCACTCCAACGAATGCAACAGTAGGGAAAGTGTTAGATAGCGGAAGGGATAAAACCAAAGATTACAGCTATTGAACCAAAAACCACAAACAAAATAAAAACAAAACAATTACCAAAAATATTTATAAATTAATAAATGAATATTAATGATCAACTATTGATTAATTTATTTAAACTAAATTACTTTCCACCCTCTACCCCAATAAACACCAAAACACACACCTAAAAATATTTACACAATTTCCATAACCAATTTTGCATTCATAAATTATTAACAATTAACAACAAATCATTAATTAATTTTAAAACATATTCTTCCCAACATTTACAACTATAAACCCCACAACTCACACATCAAAATTATTCCACAATTACCATATTTAATGTTTAATTAATTAATTAGCATTAATTAACAAATAATTAATTAATTCAAATAATTTACCTACCACCATATTCCCCTATAAATAACACCACCAATGTTCTAAAACATGACACAATTAACATAATTAATTAACAATTAATTAATTAATTAATAAAAATGAACAAACAAAATAAAAACAATTATCAATAAATTAATTCACACAATAAACACTATAAAATAACATTAAATAAATATTATATTAAAAATACAAAAAAATGTATTAACATTAAATAACTTCCCACCCTACTCAACCCACGACCCGCTCCTAAAAAAATGACACAATTAACAAAATTACCAATTAATTAATAATAATTAACAACTAAATAATAAATAATTAAAAATAAATTAATTACCACATTTAACAATAAAAAATAATAAATACATACATATTATATTAATAAAAAATATTAATTAATTAATTACAATTAAATTACTTCCCACCCTACTCCCCTATCAACCCACAACCCGCTCCTAAAAAAATTACACAATTAACACAATTACCAATTAATTAATAATAATTAACAACCAATTAATAAATAATTAATAATAAATTAATTACCACAACTAACAATAAAAAATATTAAATACATAAATATTAATTAATAACAACTATTAATTAATTAATTAAAATTACATTACTTCCCACCCTACTCCCCTATCAATCCACAACCCGCTCCTAAAAAATTACACAATTAACACAATTACCAATGAATTAATAATAATTAACAACCAATTAATAAATAATTAACAATAAATTAATTTCCACAAATAACAATATAAAATATTAAATACATAAATATTATTTAATAAAAATTATTAATTAATTAATTATAATTAAATTGCTTTCCACCCTATTCCCCAATAAACCCACAACCCGCTACGGAACTACAACGCAAAATTTAATTAAAAATAAAATTATAGCTTCTAAAAATTATTAATAAATGTATTATAATTAAATTACTTCCCACCCTATTCCCCTATAAACCCACAACCCGCTACGGATCTAAAACGCAAAATTTACTTAAAATAAAATTAATAACTTCTAAAAATGTAATACATATATTAAAAAACAAATGCAATACTTAGACAAAAATATAGAACACATACATTTAAAATACATACTAAAATACATAACACTAACTAAAAAAACGATATTTTAACAACTATATTTTTGCTAGTGATATTAATGACTTCGATATTGTTAAAAATAATATTACTTACCTTAGACTCGATATTCTGTACCAGGATATTCTGACAGTCGATATTTTTGTATCCCGACATTTTGCACTCGACATTAGTGCAAGTCGAGAATAACAACTCGATATTCTGACTGTTTACCAGGAAGAAGGTACTCAGGGATGAGGCTTGGTCTAACCTGGCCCAGGCAGCTGAGACCAATGATGCCAATCTGTTCTGTTACACTATTAATGCCCCCTTTTTAAAAGAAGACTCAACCCCAGAACTTACCTCGCACATGTTCCCTCATGCGCGAGTTGAGCATTATTCAGACATTTTTGGCTCCCTAGCTGGTGATACAGGCCTGATAGGTATTTCAATCTGTAGCAGACCCCTGGAAGTAACTCTTGAGGAGGCCTTTTTTTACCCTAGATTGTAGTGCAGGAGGCAAAGGGCCCAAGCTAGATGGTGTCCCGGTCCATGCCTTCAAGGCTGCTGAGGAATTTTGTGGTACATTTTGACCCATGTGCTTAACGCAGTGGCCGACTACATGATCCCCCTATGTGGGCTGATTCCATCTTAGTGCCTATCTTTAAGAAGGGGGCAGACCTGACCCTAAGTGCTATTGTACAATTTCACTTCTGGACTCTTCTGCTAAATTGATGGGTAGGGTCCTCCCACAAAGATCGGAGAAGTGGCCACCGATAATTCTATTCTCTCAGAAGCTCAGAATGGTTTTAAGAAGGGGTTGTGTGTCAACTTGGACCTGCTTATCTGGAAATACAGGAAGGCTAAGCCTGGCTCATTATACCTGTGTTTTGCTGACCTCAGCTTTGCCTCTAATTTGGTGGATCATTTGATTCTATGGCACACCCTATTTTCACTTGGGGCAACCAAGAATATTGTAAACTTTCTTGCTAAATTGTACGGGAGTTTGACTGTCACTGTATGCTTCGACCCAAGTGGGGAATGTACTCATTCCTTTAAAGTCAAGAAGGGAATAAGACAGGCAAGGCCCTGTTCCTTTTTTCCCTTTATATTAATGGGGTTGATGATGTTCTTAGGGCTCTGCAGGCTGACACGTCTACTGTTGCCGGCCGTTTGGTCCCTGTGTTACTTTATGCCAACAACGCAGTACTGATGTCAAGAACTGCTGTCGGTCTGCAGAGACTGATGGACACCTTTGTTGAATTTATGGAGGGGAAGAAATTGAAGATTAACATTGCTAAGACATTTACGATGATATGTGGGAAACGACCCAGACGTGCAGGATTTCTTTTATTAAAGGCTCCCTGATTGTGAGGGTTAACACATTTAATTATTTGGGTCAATCATGTACCAAATGCTAGATTAAGAATGAGTAGGGTATGTGAGAGCCTCTTTAGATTTTAAAAGCAAGCTTGGTAGTTACCCTGTTACAAAAATGATTAACGTATACAAAGCCAAAGCATTGTCAGCCACTATGTATGGAGGAGGCATTTGGGGCTATGTGCAGTGTGGCCCTTTACAGGTTGAGGAGAATGCCTTCCTCAAGCATTGAGTATTGCTACCTCTGTTTCGACATATATTACTCATAAAGAGGTTGAGTTAACATATTTGGAGGATCGAATTTTACTTATGAGGATCCTGCTTAGGAGATCAATCTGGGCCAAGCCCAAAACAACCTTCACTAGATCTATTATCATGGACTGTCTAGACACCACATGAAAAAGATCTACTGGCGGGTCCTGTAGATATAGGATTTACAAGGTATCGTAAATCACAGCATTTCAACGAATTTGACACTAAGGCCCTAATTAGGATGTTGCTTGGTAAGCCTCCGACCGTTCGTCGGAGGCTTAACGACCGACATTCTTGGTTTGAATTTCGACCGCCGTATTAGGATTAGGGTGCTCGGAATTCAAACCAGCCGGTCAATCCGGCTGGCTTCCAACGGGCTCAAGGAGCCTGTCGGCCAATCGGAAACCAAACATAATCCCTGACGGACGCCGTTTTCGCCGTCGAGATTATGATATTGGTTTCCAACAGGCTTTCCATGTCGGAAAGTGACTTTGAGGGCCCCTTGTAGGGCCCCCCTTCTGCTGCGGCCACTGGTTTGGGGACGAGGCGACACCTATGGTGCCCCTGTAAATCCCATCAGCGTGTGGCAGGCACCATAAGGTGCCTGCCACACGCTGCATTACAGTGACTCCCATTTCTCTATGGGAGCTTGTGCTGCGGCCGGCTTCAGACCGCCACACAAGTTCCCATAGGGAGATGGGAGTCTGCAACTGCACCATGTGAATTTGCATCATAATTGCAGTTTTGGACCGCCGACCCGAGGTCGATAGGTTCCGAAACCGCAGGGATGTCTGTTGGAGGCAACTCCAACCGACATCCCAATTGGGGCCTTAGAAACATTTTGAGCAGAAAGTTGGGCAATTTGTAATGCGATCGGTTAGAATTACTTTGGGTGATCAACTCCGGCAGAGAGCCAGTCATGGGGACCAGCAAAGCTCTCAGAAATAGTTACCTCCTCAGAAGAAGCAGTCTTCCAGCAGTTTCAGTCAATTTATCCTTGTTCAATGGATTCCTATTGAAGTGGTCCTGATGCTGAAGATACAGGATACTGAAGGATGCGGAAGGATACTGTGGATGTGACACCGTTGACAGGGGTCTCCCGTAGGTACTCCTCAGTCCAGGAAGGTGATGAGGGGGTCCTGGGCACAGATTTCGATGTCCCATAAGGTCCTCTCTGGTCTTGCTGAAGTCTGGACTACCAGTCACCCGGTGTCACAGTCAAAACCAAATCCTTCTCCTGGCTATAGCTGGCCTTTGGGACAAACAAGCTGCACTCTGACGACTCTCCTGAGTCCTGCAGACACGGGTGCAACTTCTGAGTGTCAGGTCCCTGTGCTGCACACAGGAGGTCAGTCGGGGGACACCTGGAGCCCCTTTGGTTTGGCTGAGCTCTGTAGGCGACTTATCCTTGAGCAGAACACAGAAGGCACAGTCCATCTTCTTTGCTAGCCACCAGGTGCAGCAGATGCGGTCCACTTCGGTGCAGCCTCTCTTTGCCAGAAACTTGGTGTAGCAGGGCAGTCCTCCTTCGACCCTTCTTCCAGTCCAGTCAAGATCTGAGTTCTGGGTGCCAGGGGTTTTATTTATGTCCAGAAACTGGCCTCAGGGTAGGATGCGGTTGGTAGCCAATGGGCTACTGAGTTCCCTCTCTTCTGATGACCCATTCCTGGGAAATGTGGCCTCTAGCTATCCCAGGACGGAACATACTACCTACTACCAAGATGGTAGAACCCCTCTCTCAGTGTCCAGAGCTCCCTAGTCCAACCCACAGGTGTGGCTATCAAGAGGGCTACACACCCCTGAAAAATCAGTTCGGCAACAGATTTTCCCTCTCCTTCTACGGTGCCAACTAGTCTGCACAAACTATCGGGCTGCCGCTCTCCCATGTGTTCACCATGTGCTCCTCAAAGGCGACTCAGCTTTGAAGCTCACCTTTTGGCCCAACACCCGTGTGGCTTCCTGCAGAAGGGAGGTAACACCTCTCTCCAGTGCAGGCCCCTATTGTCTCCTTTCCTGGGAGTTATTAGCAGGTCTTTCCAGGAAGGCAGAAATCTTAAGGTTATTTTGACTTGAGATCCCAGTCTGACTCAGTGTAACAAGTTGTTTAATACCTTGAAGAGCCAACTTTGGTTGCACCGTTCAGGAGTTAGCACTGATGACGGGTCACCATGTAATCCTGCACTCGCAATGGGGTAATCAATTTTTTCCACAGGAAAAATGACAGTTTCACTTTTTTACTGTCAGAGCACATAAACTACATGTTCTGACCATGAGATTTGCACCACCCTACCTTAGGGCTCGGTAGCCCTGCCATGGTGTGACTTACACATGTTTCAGGGAGACATTTGACTTTGACATGGCTTTAAATGACAAAGTTGGGCTGGCAGTTCGAAACTGCTCTTCCAGTCTGCAATGGTGGACTGGGAAACTTGTTTTAACTTTGTCACACCCAGGGTGGCACAACGAGTGCTGCAGTCCCCAAAGTGACTTTTTAACTTACAGGCCCTGGATACCCGGGGTACTATATACTAGGGTCGGGCACTGAGGTCTGGTTAGCAGGCCGCAGTGCACTCTCAGAGTTGAAAAACCAGCAGCATAATTCAAAAAACCTGGGGAGACCATACAAAAAGAAGCATTTCCTTACAGTTGCCAAACCATATGGTTGGGGTGTGACATGGTGTGGGGGGAGTTGGGAAGGTATTGTAATTTTGTCATAGAGGCCTCTATAGTGTCCCTCTTTGTCTACCTTTGCATCTGCCTAGCTGTTTTTCCCCACTACTCCAACCCTCCGACTCAGAAGAGTTCCCATCGGTAGACTGTGAATATGAGCTTTTTATTTCCTTCTGTAATTTTTGAATTTTAGACTGTGTTAGAAATTCTTTAAGCACCAACATTTCTTTGTTGGTCTCTTCTAGTCTCTTTTTGTATTATGTAATTTGCAATGTTGTTTTCAGGTGGCTTTCACATGCTGTTAAAACATACTTTAAGGATCAACTAGTCTCTGGTGCAATTTCACACTATTAGTGACCAGTCTCTCCTAAAGGTTGGGTCCTAAAGGAAAATCCGTGCTGCATTATTCACCAGGAGACCCCAAGAGGCTGCGTTACATTGCAAATACTCGGTCATGATGATTCCATTTAAAATGGTTTTGATTTGAGTACGTTTTTATTCCGGAGAGTGTTCCAATCCTCTGTCTGTGTAATGGTTTGGGCTATGTTCAGGTAACTTAGCGGGGGAGTCATAGTTTCTGGCAACCATCAAACATGACAACCCTTGACCCTTCGGGGATCATGGAAACAGTACAGTACTTTTCTCTCAGTCAATCAGTGCTAACTTAGTCTCAGAGAGATACACAGAATAAACGTTGGGGACGTTCTCAATAAGTATTTATTGAACCAGCGTCATTCTAGTAAATAACATGTTTGCTGCCACAATAAATAGAGAGAAGCTAATGTAAGAGATTACAAGCACCAATAGAGTAAACAGAAGGTAGAATTCTACCATGGTGCTAAAACAGTGAATATATGGAGGCATATAAACATGACAGTAATCAAGCGTACTCCTACGATGTGGACCCTACCTAAGTGTACCTAAGTGTACCTAGCATGTATGAGGGTGTAAAGCCAAGAATCCCCTAGGAAAGAGCCAATCCCATTACCTGAAGGGAGAGAATGAAGGACCCCATCTTGGTCATGAGTTGGACACCCCGCAAGGGATGCCAGACCACTGCATGTTGAAGCTTCAGCATGCAGGGACCTCCATGTGTTGTGTCAGCGTGGAAGTTTGGAAGCGTCTCCTCTAGTTACCTAGTGAAGGTGCAGTTCTTTTATACCACAAAGGTAGCCTCAGGGTTCCTACCACATCGATATGTTGTGAGTACGATTATGTACATGAGCCTAAATCAATAATTGCAATTATGCAAAGTAGCTATGTTGCCCTAGGATGAAGATAGCGATGACTTTTATACAGAGTATGTTAATCCTATTATGTACGTCATGTGCAGGGGATTTTACTAAGAACCCTCATGCATAATAAATTAGGCTAGTTTCAAGGAAACCAATCGACATTTATTTAGCACATAACTGGGTAAAAGGTCAGTGCTAGAAATGTTATGCAGAGCAAGGGAGGACAAATGTTGGTAAAAGGTCGCTTTGCTACTTAGGCCTAGGTTGGGGAACATAACACCCACCACTCATCTGAAGGTCGACAAGGTCAACTAATGCTAAAATAAGCCTGCTAAAAGCATAAAGACATGGTAAAAGTAGTGTCTAAAAACATGTTATCAATAGAAAAAAGGTGCTAAAAAAGCTCTATAAGTCCACTAAAGAGTCAATATATGATTAGACTGACTGAACACATTGAAAGCCATGGTGCTCAGTGAGAGCAGAAGAAAAGAAAAAAAAAAAAAAAGGATGTTTCTCATTCCAATTTGGCTTGTTTTGGAAAAAAGGCAGAATTGTTCCCATCACATGGAGAGCCAAATGTTTATGTGTGGGAAACGCAACATCACTGCCGCTCGCATTCGCAGACGACGGTCCCTGTAGTAACTCTTGTAGCAGGTCAATGGAGCAAAGGTGATCTTCTTCCATTCCAACAGCAGCCGCTGAGGAAGCACTCAACACCTGTGAGCCTGTTGTAGAGCAGTTGTCCATTCCGCCAGGAGCTGAAGCATCCCGTGGAACCTCTAAGAATGCCGTCATCATCATGATAATACGCTGAGGACATTGATACACGTGGGTCTTTGAGGGGTCCAGTAGTACGTCTATGTCCGGTGGCGCAGTCAATGGAAGAGTCAGACACAAGTCTAACACGCATTCGTATCCGCAAAACAGGCAGCGGAACACAGGCAAGATGCAGTCAAACCAGACTGGTCTGTACAATAGGAATGCTCGCTTAGATCCCGAAGCTGAGGTGTGCCCAGATGAAGCACCACACGTTCACGACAACGTCGCACCAGCAGTGCTTTTTCCATCTCTCGATGAACTGGGACATCCATTGCGAAGCAGGAAAATTAAAACCAGGATACCCACTAAAAGTAGTAGGACCAGCGGAAGCCCTCCAAAAATGCTTCCCAATATGGAGTGTATGAACGCTGGAATGACTCCGAAGATTGTCTGAAAGGTGCTCAACAGTCCAGAACCTATACATTTAAATAGGTGCACAATCCCCTTTGTATCAGACATGTTAAAGATACGATGAACCATTTCCCCGAAATGAAGCGGGAAGTTCGTACGGACTAGTGCCTGTATCTCAGATGAAGACCTTGCAACCTGGAGATCAAACGTCTCTCGAGCTGAGGTTAAGGCCACATCTTTCTGAAAAAGCATGGCTTTCAATCTGCTCCGAGAATCAAACCGTATAAAGGAAACATTCAATGAAGGCCATAGCGTTGCCTCCCTAACTGTGTGGGTCGGTGGAAACAATACTTGCATACAACAAGTAACCCTGGAACTCACTGTGACCAGATATGCATTGCCCGGTACCATCCCACAACAGCCTTGATCATTCAGCATCAAATAGCTCCCGTTCGAGAGCAGCTTGAACACCGGATGAATCATGGTAGCTGGGGAACCCTTCAAGTAACACGACAAGTGAGCAACCGAAGCATTACAGGTTCTGTGAAGCAAAATGTGTTTGCAAACTAGGGACCCACTTAAAGCACTTTCACAGTTTGAACCACTACGAAAAACTTCAGTGTCCCCATTCCTGCATCAAAATCTGTACGGTAATTCCAAGTACTCATGTATGTATCCTTCTCCTAGCGCTTCATACCTGCCTACCTGATGGTATTTGAGACAGTATTGAAATTGGAATGTTGTGACTGTCAGTGTAATATAGCCATGGATTAACCATTCTGTGGAAGGTGACTCAGCCATTGTGAAAGGTAATTGGTCTAATTTTTAAATGTGCAACATGGTATATTTTGCATCTCTGTGTGCCATTACCATCAGCTTTTCCATTAGATTGTATACAGAGAATAGAGTTGTGCTGTTGATGTAACGCCAGGGCACGTGGCCAGAATGCAATGATTGTAGCGTCCAGCTTAACAATAGAATGGATCGCAATTGCGATTGTACATGTTGTAGAATAGACAAATCCTGTCCCATTATATCTATTGCAGAAGACACAATGTTGCCCAGTGAATAAATCCTGAATGATAGTGTAGTCATACCATTGTCGACCACAGTCAAGGCCTTTTCAAGATTGACTCTATCTATTTCACATAGTCTCTCAGCAGACTCCTGTTGAGAGATTTTCCATAGCTCGTTGTAAATAGCAACAAGAAGCACTTTTGACGTGGCTTCTGGGGACCTAACAAAAATCCCTAAGATCCATCTCATCTGAGAGAAGGGATAAGTGTTGTTTCACTTGGGACAGTGTCGAGGTCTTTAGCCACTCTAGGCATAACTTCCCAACACTGTAAGACGCCACCACCCCGAGTGTTCTGATTGTACATAGCGCTGATCAGGCCTATGGATACTTAGCCCTTCAGTTGTACCCCTGAATCTTGACTGACACCTATTTGTGTTGATAGGCAAAACCGACCATCCCTTCCAAATGGGGTCTGATGAATTGGTAGAACCATTGTGTAGTATGGCATCTAATGTATCCTCAATGTGCTGTGTGTAATTGTGCCAACCCTCAAAGTGTGTAAGCGAGGGAATTCGAGGTGTGTTCAAATCCTTGATCTTGGCTAGCCCAAGACAAGAAGTCTGTTGCACAGTCTCTTTCAGGAAAATCATTTGATGTGGTATGAGGCATGCTCTAAATAAGGCCTCAGTTCCCTGAACTTGCCAATCTTTAGTCCCCCAGACAGATTTTGTGTCTATAGTGTCCCTCCAAAAGCCGAAACCGTGTAAAGACAGTTGGTAAATAAAGGAAGCAGAGTATATCAGCTTAGTGTTAGTGAGCATATTTTTCTTTGCAAGCGTAGGTGCAAGCCTATAGTAATACGAGGTAGGGTCTGAAGTGTTAAACCCAGAAAAATAAGCAAGGTTTTGTGCAAATGTAGTTGAACTACCTTTCGTCTGTGTTGGGCAATGTTCCCATTGATGGTAAGTGAAAACATTACGTGGTATACTTGCTTTGTGCAAAAAATGATGACCATAGTGTTGGTAACAAAACATGGTGTCAAAATTAGATGTACAATCATACAATTCATCATTTGAAAATGCAGCAGATTGTTCTAAATCAGATAGCATAGTATGCACAGTTTCAATGTACCAATCATCAGAGAGAGTACTAGAGGTGATGATATCACAAGAGAAATTTTGAAAAAATATGGTATTCTTAAAAGTTCAGTAGGACCATACACATCATAGCAAATTCTGTCCCATACTATTCCTTCACGAACTGGAACTGCTGTAATGTTCACTAAGGACAGGTCTCTCTGTTCACGGTGATGATGCAAGCAGTTTAAGGACCAAGTTCACATGTTGTACTGCAGAGCCTTCTGGGAGGTAATGTCCATTCAGAAGCAAGAAAAAAAAAGTCACTATACCAATCCAAAGGACTAGGAACAGTGGACCAATTGCAATCCAGAGCTGTAGCCAGGGAAAAACAAAGTAAGTCTTTTTCAGCCAAAGGTAGAAATCACGAGTTTGTTGTTTGTGGGGAACAGGCGGTGGCGGTAACTCGGGTTCACTTGGATCCGATGAGAAATCGTCAAAACCAATGAAGTATCCTGACGCAGTTTGATCTATCTTTGGTAGCTCAGCAGGTTTTGTGGAACTGGCAGATGCCTCAGTTCAAGACATATTCACGCTGGGGCCGATTCACAGAACTAATCTGAGATAAAATCCTAAACTTACTACTTTTGGTATTCACAGAAGGCATTTAGTAGTAGTAAAGTTAGGACTCCTAACTTTACTACTACTAAACTGAGACAAAATCCTAACTTTACGACTTTCGGTATTCACAAAAGGCATTTAGTAGTCGTAAAGTTAGGAATCCTAACTTTACGACTACTAAATGCCTTTTGTGAATACCGAAAGTCGTAAAGTTAGGATTTTGTCTCAGTTTAGTAGTAGTAAAGTTAGGAGTCCTAACTTTACTACTACTAAATGCCTTCTGTGAATGCCAAAAGTAGTAAGTTTAGGATTTTATCTCAGATTAGTTCTGTGAATTGGCTCCATAGACGTCGGTATTAGGCCGAATTGAGATCTGTGTGTCATTTATAGTTTGATGTTGTTCTATTTCATTAGGTATAAGTTGCATTCCATTGTTGGTAACTCCTTCACTTTGCGGAGTGGAGTCTTCAATAGTTATTAATCTTTCCATCTGAACTTCCTGTATGGTAGCGAGAGAAGATCAGTGGCTACCCAGGAGCCCATGCGGCCTACTGTTGAGTATCGCCCACATAGTGTGGTTTGATCAGATCAATTGAGACGAGTCTCTTGTCTTTGCAGCTGGCAAGGGGCGGAAGAAGTACTGTTCTTGTTCCTTTCGACAGCCAGGACAGGTACAGGCACTCAATAAAGATGGCCCAAAATTATTTTTTGTCCACTATCTTTTCTCTGACCAGGTCCCCAATCTTTGGGACCCAGGCAAGTCTTGCCAGAACCACTTTCACTTCTCCAGTGGCAGTGCGTTTTACTTGGACGTTGCTTTGTAATGACTGGAATTCATTGAGTTCCTGTTAAACAGCCAAACTATCATTGATGTCAAATGGTTTTTCATCAGCCACTGTGCTGCCATAGTCAAGGTCTGGTACCCACATTCTTATCCCAAACAGGACTTAATATGGAGTACGGCCCCCAGGGATTTTCTTGGCATGTTGTTAAGTGCCCTCTGGACCCCATATAGGTGATTGACCCAACTGCCCTCCGAGCCTAATACCCTAGCTGTTAAGGATTGCTTTAAGTCCCGGTTCTTCCTCTCCACAATCGAATTTCCCTCGGGATGATACGGGGAGGAGTAACGCAATGCTACACCCAAACTTCCCATGGCTTCTTTGTAAGGCCATGAGCTAAACGCAGGGCCACGGTCGGCATGTAATGTGCCAATTGCGTATGTCCCTATGAAGACTCGCATATCCTTTATAACAGTTCGGGCGTCAGCGGAGCACTGAGGCCAAACCCACAGGAATCTAGAGCATGAATCCACTGCCACCAAGATGTACTTGTAAGCCCCGTCAGATTGTAAGGGGCTGCAGTGGTCCAAATAGACACATGCGAGAGGTCTGTCTGATATCAGTAGTGGTGTTTGTGGTGGGCGTGCTACAGTGGAACCTTTCATGTGCTAACAGATGTTGCACTTGAGGACAAAACCCTTGGACTGTTTAGTAAGACCTGGCCACCAATAACGCTGCTTTAGTAGTGAAACAGTCGCAGTGATACCTGCGTGTGTTGAACCCAGACCCTCGTGTGTAGCTAGAATTAATCCTAATCTGCGATCCATGTTTGGTATTACTCTATCCCCCACTCCTGGAATTTGAGCATACAGAATATTTTGTGCGTCTAACTTGTAAGAGTACTTGAGTGGAAAACCTATTGGCAAGGCTGAGCTATTGCGCTTAGCGTTTACAGCTATCTTTATCTGTCCGTCTAGCCTCGTGCTAGAACGAGCGATTGCAGCAACAGCAGCAGTTCACACTGTCGCCTTGGCGGCTTCATCAGCCAATGAATTCCCTTCAATGTGCACGCCAACACACTGATGACTCAATGTGTGAATTACATGAACATGTGGCAAGCAAACTTTCAGCTTTGCCACCTTTCCCAAAGCAGCTTGTGCTTTATTGTGCAACCTTTGGAACCTCTAAACCCATTCTGGCCCCAAAGGTGAAGATATTAATTATATGACAGACACAATAAAACAAATCGCACACAATGAGTGTGTGGAATGCCCGATCCATATTTTTTAGTGCCAGTATCAGGGCTTTTTGTTCTGCCAGTTGTGCTGTGCAATCTCCTAGAGACTGCGTCTGTGTATTTCTAGGACATAACTTGCCATCCCGCATACGTCCCTTCACAATTGCACATGCTGCGCTGTATTGCTGTTTACTTCTTACAGCATGCTGGGCAGATCCATCAGTATAAATGATGTATTCATACTGATCTAAAGGCATTATTTCATTCGGGAGAGGATATTCTTGTTCGTACTGCAGGAATGCTTGTGTTTTCAATGTAGAATCAAATTTGTAGTCTACATCAGTTGCAGTGAGAGAATTAGCCCATTGTATCCATTGTGGATGCAGTGCTTTTGCGTTTGGAATGCTTGCTCTGGTACCAGTCTCTAAGGTTAGTACTGGAGTCACGACAATGATGCGTTTCCCCTGTGCTAGTGTGCTTTCTTTCACTACAGCAGTTTGTACTGCTGTCAGTATCTTTTCTGTGGATGGAAAACGCATTTCAGCGGTTGTGTACAAATGTGATTTGTATGCTATGGGTACAGTTTTGCTTTCATTGAAGGTGAGGTAAGTGTACCCTGATTGACCTGTGACTACACGGATCACTAAATTAGTGGTATTTACACGTGTGTGTAAGTGTTTGGAAGCTATCATGTCAGCTTGTACAGAACGGAGAATTTCTGTGTGTTTCTGTGCCCAATGTTGGACTGAAAAATTAGGTCTGATTAGGTCATAGAAAGGTTTAACCCCTTCTGCGTAACCCAAAATGTATGTTCTGCCAAAATTTAGGAATCCTAAAATCGATTGTAAACATTTCAGAGTCTTTGGAGGTTGGAGCTGCGCATATTCTTCTAAAAAGTTAGCTGCCAGGATTTTCCTTTCACTAGATAGCTCATATCCCAAAAATAGGAAATTGAGGTGGTTAATTTTTTATTTTTTAAAGTTAAATTTGCAGCCCAAATTGGCAAACCCCAGAATTATATTGTTCACCCTGTTTAAGTGTTCCAATAACTCATCGTCCGTCAGATAAATATCATCTATGTAGGACAATACCTCCTCATCACAATTTTGAAATAACTCTGTTACTCTTGCTCAGAACAACCCGGGGCTGTTCTTATACCCTTGAGGCAGTCTACAGAATTAGCGTTGAGAGCTGAGGGCCGAGAATACTGTCAAATATCTGCTTCCAGGCACTATATTTTGGTAGAAGAATCCATTTGAGATATATAGTGTTGTTTTGTATTTTTTCCGCACAATGTTATTCATTAATGCGGCACTGTGTGCATTTTGTACAGCAAATGCTCATGTGCATGTGTTCAGATGTCTGTAATCTAAAACTAGACGGTATGAATTGTTGGGTTTCATTACGGGAACCAAAGGATTATTTATGGAAGAAGTGTAATTTTTAATAACACCTTGGTAGTCAAGTTGATCTAAGATCTACCAGACTTGTCTCTTTGCGTCATGTTTTATTGGGTACTGCCTCTGTGGAGTTGGAGTAGATTTTAATGGGAGTTCATGGTGAGGTGACTCAGCATCCCACACTACATGATTGCGGTAAAGTGCAGGAGCTAGCGCTAACGCCCACTCCTGCACGTATGAATGTTTAAGTGACTCTGGAACGAGGTCGGAGAAAGCTAGCAAAATGACATCTTCCCCCTTAGGGCCCTCCATAACGAACTCAGGTGGCCAATCTCTTTCAGCCAATAGGATGTTGTATCCATAGGTCAGGTTCTCCCAAAAGAGAACTTTCATTATCCGGCGTATGTCCCCCTCCTTTGGAGCGTAATTTCGTATAAACGATGCCCGACACTTAACCTCGTATCTGGTGTCTCCACCGTGATATATTCATTCAACGCTGCTGTCACCAGAAATTCCGAAGGTTCTGGCGAGCTATTGTTACTTCTGCTGCGCTGTCTAGCATCGTCGGAGCCCATTCCCCGTTCAGTAGCAGAGTCCTCAGTAGCCTGAGCATTTCTAATTTCAAGGCCAGATACCTTCTTTTTAAATTTAGGTTTAGTTTTGGGTTTATCTTGTTTGATAATGTAGTCCGAAATGCGATGTGTCTCCCTTGTCAGCTTGACTCGCTCTTCTGATCTATGTTCTGACCGTTCTTTCCTCTCCAAGTGTTTTGATGAACTCTGAAAGGAACGAGAGGAACGTGTATCAGTATCCTGATACCTGTCAGGTTTTTTAATATTCTCACAGTTTCTAAGATTATATCATTTTTCAGAGGGCTCCTGTTGAGGAGACACACCCCGTGATCGTGATGTATTCTGCTTAATATTTTTTGATTGTTTGTTATCCCATTTCTTTTTAGAAGAATCGGGTGCTTGCTTTGAGTTATCCTTTTCAGAATTACCCGTCACTTGTGGTTTCCCAGACTAGCTCCCAAGTTATCTCTACCCAGCGAAGCATAGGTTTCTTCAATAATCTTAGGTAGTTCTCGCTCCTGTTGTGCAGGAGTGACTTCCCTCAGATGTTGGCGTTTAGCCACCGCTACTGCTGCCCCTTTAATGTTACCTAAAATAATTGCTGATACCTGGGCAAAATTGCCCATCAGTTTCATGCCTAAGTCCAGGCCAGGTTCTGCCCCATACTCATTCTGTATTTGTTTCAATACATCTGGTACAACTGCTATTGAGGGGGTACCAGGAGTTCTGGTATAAACGGAAGCAAAAACTGTACACCAAGTGATACAATCCTCTATCGGGGAACTATTCCCATTGGCAAGCAAATTGTTAGTATTCTGTGTTTTTCCTGCAGGCCCATATGGGGAAATACTGATTCAAGCTGTGCTATTTTCTGTGCTATTCAGAACGGCATTTGCTCATGTTTGCTGGGCATTCTTCCCATAATCGCATTCAGCGTTTGTGGGCTGATATTTGATGTAGCCATTTGAGGTTGACCAGCTTGAGTAATCCTTGCAGGTTGAATTGTAAGTGTTCTCATTACGAACTGTGTAGGGTTTCTGTATAGTTTTACTACGTCTTTGTAAAGAGTACATAATTCTGCTGCTTGCAATGTATCAATCTCTGGATGTGGTGTGTAAGCAGCTAGGACGGGCCGGGTCGCTCCTTCTCTGCTGAGCGGACCGAGTCTCACATTTGTTGTGGTGTGGGGGAGGGCGCCTTTAAACCAATTAATATGCGCTTGGTACGTTAACAGGACTTCTATGTCCACGTATGGAAAGTATTCTTCAGGTGCGTCATTTTCAATGTAAGTATGAAACAAATGTGTGCGTGCATCTGCAGGTGGGAATTTGACCCAAGAATAGAATACCTCTGTTCTGAATGCCTTGTGTGCCTCAATCATGAAGGTATCACTACCACCCGTTGCCAGGAGGCGGTATTGCAATAATTTCATAGTAACTGCATGTCTGCAATTTTCTGTAATGTTAAGATCAACTTCCTGATCATCTTCCACTACACCTGCACTGCCGTCTTCATTGACAGACATTGTGGGAGGGAGTAGTAAGGATAAGCGATAATGTTTTGCACAGTGTGGGGAACTATAATCCTTCAAGCTTGAAAAACCTACAGCCAATACATAGGATATACCTACTTAGCTGTGGGGGATTTCCTTCCCACTCCAGACGTCTCTGGCGAAATGTGAGTAGGGGTCTCTGAGAAAGCCCGATTGAACTACTCAGATTTGACCGTTAAATAAGAACCAAACCAACGGTGGGCGCCATGTCGTGTAGTTCCTAAAAATACATAGGATCTGTGCGTTTGTTGGACAACATAAACCAAGGGATTGGTATCTAGACTGATTCCGGACACCCCCACAGGATATGTCAGCCTATAGACCAGCTAGCTCACAGTGCAACCATAAGCCCTCTAACCTTACTAAGGAGAGAATAGTTTCTGGCAACCATCGAACATGACAAACCTTGAACCTTCAGGGATCATGGAAACAGTACACTACTTTTCACGCAGTCAATCGTGCTCACTTAGTCTCAGAGAGATATACAGAATAAACGCTGGGGACGTTCTCAATAAGTATTTATTCAACCAGCGTCATTCTAGTATAAAACATGTTTGCTGTAACAATCAATAGACAAAAGCTAATGTAAGAGATTACAAGCACCAATAGAGTAAACAGAAGGTAAAATTCTACCATGGTGTTAAAACAGTGAATATATGCAGGCATATAAACATGACAGTAATCAAGCGTACTCCTACGATGCGGACCCTAAGTGTACCTAGCATGTATGTGGGTGTAAATCCAAGAATCCCCTAGTAAACAATCAACCCCATTACCTGATGGGTGAGAATGAAGGACCTCGTCTTGGTCACGAGTTGGACACCCCGCAAGGGATGTCAGACCACTGCTTGTTCAGCGTTCAGGGACTTCTGTGTCCTGTGTCAGCGTGGAAGCGTCTCCTCTAGTTGCCTAGTGAAGCTGCAGTTCTTTTATACCACAAAGGTAGCCTCAGGGTTCCTACCACAATCGATATGTTGTGAGTACGATTATGCAAATGAGCCTAAATCACTAATTTCAATTATGCAAAGTAGCTCTGTCGCCCTAGGATGAAGATAGCGATGACACTTTACAGAGTATGTTAATCCTGTTATGATACGTCATGTGCAGGGGATTTTACTAAGAATCCTCATGCATTATAAACGACATTTATTCAGCACATAACTGGGTAAAAGGTCAATGCTAGAACCATTATGCAGAGCAAGGTAGGACAAATGTAGGTAAAAGGTTGGTATGCTATGTAGGCCTAGGTTGGGGAACATAACAAGGGCGGGTCGGCATGGTCAGCACAACGGACCATGGAGGGAAGGAGGAATGTGGCAGGGGCATTAACACAGAAGACGAGGGCAGGCAGGATGGGGGCAGACGCAGCAAACTGACCATGGAGGATAAGCTGACATGGGCAGAGGCAGCGAGCTAACTATGAAGGGCAGGCGGGAGGGGGCACAGACATGCAGATGGTGAATGGTGGGCAGGTGGGAGGAGTGGAGGGTCAATGGCAACAACCTGACCATGGAGGACAGGTGGAAGACGGCAGGGGCATGCAGGCATAGAATAGAGGCAGGCTGGAGGGAAGCAGGGGCAGCAAGCTGACCACCAATGGCAGACTCAGTAGGTTAGCCTCTTGTGGGGGGTGGGCCAAAGGCTTAGCTCAGTTCGGGTGTTGGCTGAACCACAAGAAATTCACTGAAAATACCAAGTTAAAGATATGCTATAGTTCAATTAGGGAATATGACCTTCCCTTTCATTAAAACAGATTCACTGAAAACAACAAAGGTTAAAGTTACATTATAGTTACGTGTTGGCTAAAAACGATGGGAAGTGCTTTTTAATGATGTGAAAAAACTATGGCGACTGAAGTGAGCAAGGCTGTTGATCAGCGTTAATGAGTCAATGATCCTACCTCAAGAACAAATTAGACATGGCCACCCCCGCCTGCCCCCTCTTAGCTCCCCTCTGAATACTTACCTTCGGACAACCCCATCTCTCCCACCCTCCACCCCGCCCACCTCTTCTCACCCAGGGCGGACACCCACCTATCCATGGGCACCACTGAAACCCAACACCCGCCCCCACCTCCAGCAACATTGTTGGCACTCCTCCACAACTACAACAATCCAACATCTGCTCTTCTCATCCTACTCAAGACCATGGCCAGACTGGCCGGACCGGGCATCAGGCTGGAAGGCTGAAAGGGTGGGGGGCAGTTTTGTTACTGGGGGACATTTTTGTAGCAGTGCAGCAGTTTTGAAAGCACCTTCTGCAGAGCTCCTTGTATATCCAATAGTTTTCAGGCAACAATAAAAGTGTCACGATAACTTTGATGATTAATGTACAATACGGGGGGCTGCTCTGACAAAAAAATTGCCAGGACTGCTTTGGGTTCCCAGTCCAGCCCTGCTACAGACCCCTACACCCACACATCCATCAATGGGATCAATACAGACACTGCCCGCTCTCAACTAACTACGACCACAGCTTTGATTGCGAACCTTACGACGCTGGCTCCCCAAACTGCCCTGATCAGCCAGCTCTCCACACAACAGTGCCTCCCCTACCCATGAGCCCCATAGGAGATGCTACTCTTACTCCTTGCTCGACACTATAAGATCTGAACTGCAGATGGTCAGGGCTGACATGCTTAAACTAGCTCATATCACCTCCAACCTTGATCACAGCCTATCCTCACATACGACTCTCCTCCAGACTAACACTCTATCATCCAAATGCCATTCCATCTCTATCCTATATACTCCTGTCTACACCTGGGTCACACACCCTTGCTGGAGATCTACACCGAATCACAACAACTCCCCTCATCCCAATAAGCTAGTAAGAAAGCTATTGAATCACCATAGTCTCTCCCTTCTTATACCCATGCTCCGGCCGTCTACTCCATACCTACCACTAAAATCAAGACTATTATCACTCACCCTCTCAACATCCCACCCCAGCAAAAGGTATATAGACGAAGTGAACCTCAAACAAGTTCCCATCTCACATACTTCAACGATCACCTCCAAAACATCCCTTAAATGCTCGTTACTCAACTATCATTCTGCTGTAAAACATGACATATCCGATCTCATGCTTAACCTTGACCTTGACATCCTTATACTCTTTGAAACATGGCTAATCCAAAATTCTTGACATACTAGTCCCCCCTTCAGTTATAACATCATCAGACTTGACGACTCATGCCAATCAGGGGGTGGACTAGCCTGCATATACTGGTCCACGCTATCTTTGAAACAATCAAACGCTCTGCCTCTGTCTTCCTGCGAATACCTTTAGATCAACCTTTCTACCAATGACAACTCAAAATGCTCTCTCCACACTTTTTACCACCCTCCCAGAGATAACCACATGTTCATCAAACAGATCCTGGAGATTATCTCCTCTAACAATGAAGAACATAACAACCAGATTTTTCTTGGAGATTTTATCATTCACTGGAACAATTCCAGAGACCCTCTCGTGAATAATTTAAAATCCTTCCTCCAGGACCTCACCCTTTTCCAACAGCCCAATCCATAACAAAGGGGCCACATTAGATGTAATCATCGCAGGAGAGAACACCATACAAATTGACTCTATCCTACTTTGCAACTGACCTGACCACCATTGCATCACCTTCCTCATCTCAGAAAGGGCAACTATCAACAAGGGCCAACCAGTGAAAGCCAATCACTGAGTCCGAAACACTTGCAACATTAACCCACTCACAGTATTGGCTTTTAGTAACAACATCCTACTCCCGCCCTGCTCCATGCACGGCGCATGACCTCACTGAACACTACATTAATTCCATGTCAAAAATCATGGTCATCCTTGCCCTCAAACAACTAAAGAGAATACCTTCTAAAATATCCAACCTCTAGTTGCAGAAAGAGCATGGAGACACACCCCCTCTTTGTCCAACCTCAAACTTCTATGACAAAGATGGAGTTTCTACAATAGACACATCAGGAATTCCAAAGCAACATTCTTCCAAAATCAACTCGAAACAGAAATTAATCGACCTAAAAAATTGTTAAAACCCAGACAAACTGCAAAATTGATCCCTCATCCTCAGACAACAAAACAGTACCTAACTGCGAAAGCTTTGCCTCCTTCTTTGCTGAGAAAACTATGCTTATCACCACCTAGATCCAGAGCGCTTTGAAACTCCTTTGAAACACCCCACCTCACTTTTTTTTTAAAAACATACTTTATTGATTTTCTTTTTATCCGTTGCATCCATGAATACAATGTATACATTACGCTGTAATTAAGCAGGGTATCATACATTTGTTGGTTACATTTATATTACAGCCGGCAGCATAACTGAAATTGTTATAGCTATATCAGGTATGCATATACTTCTTCCATGAATTACAAAAATTTCCTATACCCGGATTGGCACTTAAATTATAACAACTACCCGTCCCCCCTCCCCCCGTTCTGGCTAATCTGGTACAATCTCGATTGTATTGCTGCGTCTCGGTCCCCTCTGTGCTATGGTCACAGTACTAGTGAGCGTACTATCTGATTGTGCGTCCTGCCTGTACCTGCGCTCGGCTCTACCACTCAGTGTTACGTCAAGTCAATGTGTATCCGCTATACATTAGGGGTGCTAGGTAGGGGATCGAGTTCTATGGCTTTGAAGGCCTCCAGCATGACATCCCATTCCATAGAGATCTGGTTCTTACACAGCCCTCGGGCCTCCTCTCGCCGTATAGCTGCGCTCTCCGCTCCACCCCAGCGCACTACTCATTGTGCCAGGTGTATGGGGGGTTTTACCGACTTTCATCTCATTGTTATGGACCGTTTGGCAATAAGTAAAGCTATGTCTAAAAATCGGAGCTGCACTTTCTGGGAGGCAGTGCGTCTGTGAAGCCCTAATAAGCATCCTGCGACTGTTTCCCCAGTTTGAAGGTGTGTTACTGTGTCTATGTTTCGCCGCACTTCCTCCCAGTACACTCTAAGACCATAACATGTGGACTAAGTCCGCTCCTTCTACCTTGCATCGGGGGCAGTGGTAATGTGTGTTCGGGAACATCTGCTGTAGACGGTGTGGTGTTAGGTAGGCCCTGTGTAGAACCATGTATTGTATAAACTTAAATTTTGCATTTTGGGTCACTTTTTTAGGGTATTCTAAAATGCTGGCCCATTCATTGTCGGATATCTCCTCTTCTATGTCCCCAGACCATTTGTCTCGCAAGTCGTTGAGGGACACCGCAGCCTGTGCCCGGATACCGGTATACAGCCATTTGATGAGATGACGTCCTTCACCCATTAAGTACATTGCCTGCACTAATTCATTTGTTGGGGGTTCTTCCCTGTTAAGAGCCCAGTGTTTCTTCACATACTGTATTTTGACAGCGTGCATCATATATAAGTGGTTTGGTACCCTATTCTCTTGTGCGAAAGTCTCATGGTCTAGTAGGATTGTATTGCTGAATAGTGCCCTACAGTATCGACCCCTTCTTCAGTCCAGGCCAGAATTCTGCATCTTGTGATCTGTCCATTAGGCAGTGGGATCCCTAACAGTGGGATGTTATTTGCGTATGGAAGACAGCAGATCGTGTACTGTATTGCTTTTTTCCAGTATACAAGCGCTATCCGTAACAGCGACGGCACATCTTTGGGGATCTTGCTTTTGGGCAACAGTAATGTGTGCATGGTTCCCTGGTTAATGTTGTGTGTGGTGTATCCTAGCTCCTGCAGATTACGGCCTGCAGTCCAGGAGGAGAGCCATTGTAGCTGGCTCGCATAACAGTACGTACGGAAATCTGGCGCCCCCAGTGCCCCCCTGCTAGTCTCCAGTTGCAGCTTCTTTAGTCCCACCCTTCTTAGTCCGGTCCCCCATATTAGGTCCAAGAGTATGGTGTCTAGTGTTTTGAAAAGAGAGGGGGGGACTACTACCAGCATGTTAGCAAAGAAATATAGAAGACGCGGGAGGACCACCATTTTAGATATGGCTATACGGCCCATCACCGACAATGGCAGCGAGGTCCAGAAGGCCACTTTAGACCGGATCGCTCTAATCGCTCTGGTCAGATTGCCCTCTAGCAAATCCACTTGAGATCTATAAATGTATATGCCTAGGTACTTGAATGTATGCTGTGCTATTGATAGGGTGTACGGCCCGAAACAGATCACATCCGGGCGGTTACCTTCTTGAAAAAAGAAGGCGTGTGATTTTGCCTCATTGATGGCAAGTCCCGATATTCGCTCAAATTGAGAGAAAGTACTTGGCACTGGTTCTAACGTATCTGTCAGGTCATGTGCATATATAATTATATCATCCGAGTATGCTGATATCAAATGTGTGGTGTTGCCTAGTTGGATTCCTGTTTGACCTGCCTCCTGTCGCAGCTTGAGAGCTCCAACGATAATACAAATAGCAATGGCGACAAGGGGCACCCTTGTCGTGTGCCTCTGCATACTGGATATGTACGCAATATGTGGCTTCCAGTACGGACCCTCGCATCTCATATAGTAGTCGTACCCATTGGAGGTATTCGGGAGGTATACCAAATTTCTCTATAGCCTTGAACATGTAATCCCATGTAAGTGTATCGAATGCTTGCCTCAAGTCAAGCGTAACGCATCCTGCATTTTTATGGTCTACAGGGGTAGCTTCCATTATATGATGCAGTCTTCTAATGTTTAGTGATGTACTGCGTGCTGGCACAAATCCGCACTGATCTATGTGGATAAGCTTATTTAGATATGGGAGAAGCCTACGTGCCAATATTTTGCTTAATATTTTGTATTCTGTGGCAAGGAGTGAGAGTGGGCGATATTCCGCTATGTCCGTTGCATCCTTTCCTGGTTTAGGGAGTGAGACCACCAATGCTTGCATGGTGGTGGGGGCAAGGTGGCCTATTTCCAGCGATTTGTTATATAGCTGCTCCAGCTGGAGGACTTAAGCCTTAGAAAATGTGTCGAAAAATTCTATAGGTAGGCCATCTAGTCCGGGCGCCTTGTTGCGTGGCAGTTCCCTAATAGCAGCTTTGATTTCTGCTTTCGTAATGGGTCCCGCCAGTTCTTCTTGTGCTTCTGCACTAAGCTGGGGTAGGGCAGGTCATCTAGAAATATGTCTATGAGCGCATTATCTATTTGGGTAGGTGCACTGTATAACGTGTCATAATATGTGCAGAAGGCCTCATTAATAGCCTGTTGAGTGTGTACAGTGTCTCCCCCTGGCGTGATAATTTCATAAATTACAGTAGTTGGCGGCGTATCCCTCAGTATCCTAGCAAGGAGTGTACCCGATTTGTCTGCTTCTGTATGTTTTATCTGGGTGTACGCTCTATGGTCAATAGCCCTGAGGCTCTCTAGTAGCTCAGCATGTCGTATGCGCGCCTCCTGCAGTGATGCTGCTTTTGTAGGGTCACTCACTGTCTCCTGTTCTAAAGTATTCATTTTATTTTCCACTGCTTTAAGGTTTTTATGTACCTCCTGCCTTGCGCCCACTGTGGTGCTGATTGCTGTACCTCTTATGACCGTTTTGAATGCGTCCCATTCAACTAGGATCGAGGAAGCCGTATTCGTGTTATCTGCAAAGTAGTTAGTGATGGTAGCGGACAAAGTGCTACGAAATTTAGTGTCCTCCAACATTTGGGGCTAGAGCTTCCATGTGGGGACTGGGGGTGGGGATTCTGCCCCATGTAATGGAAATCTCTAACGGGTTATGGTCTGAAAAGTTCTTCCTTAAATAAGTGCTGTGGGTCACCTGCGCGGCAATGGGGAGCGAGCATAGGATTCTGTCAATTTGTGTGTGTAACTGATGGGCTGGGTAAAAGAACGAGCATTCTTTGCTAGTCGGGTTCTTGATTCTCCACACATCACCCAGTGTCCACCCATCTACCCATCTGCATAGGGCCTCTGCTTGTTCAGTAGTTCCCGCTCCATGGAGTGGGGGTGCGAGCGGTCTATTCTTGTGTCCATAACTGCATTACAGTCTCCTCCCAGGATCCATAGATATGCCTCCCATTCCGCTAATGTTGTATTTAGACTCGTAAAGAATTTGTCTTGGTCGATATTTGGGGCGTATAAGCTGCCTAGTACTTCGTGAGCACCGTCTAGCATCCCATGTAACAGTATATACCTTCCCAGAGCATCTATTCTCTGCTCTAATATCTCAAACGGGACCCCATGTCTAATCCAGATCGTCACCCCTCTGGCAAAGGCTGAGTATGTTGTGGAATAAACTTGTCCCTTCCACTTTTTCCGTACCTTCTCGGCTTCTGACTCCGTGAGATGGGACTCCTGCAGAAACACTATCTGCACCTTTCGCCTGTTCAGTTGAGCGTGTACCCAGTGGCATTTTTGCACTGAGCCCAGTCCCCGACATTCCAGGTGACTATGTTATATGAGCCTTGCATGTGTGTTTGGTGATATTGGTTTGTTGTATGTCCGATGTAGGAACACCTCACCTCACTTGATCAGGAAGAATGCCTGAGAAACCGTCCCCTCACTCCTAAAATTCAACACCAATTTTAAAACCTTTGATGAACATGACATCTTAAAACTATTGCCCTCTCTGAAATACTCCAACCACTCCAACGATCCCATTCCCTCTAAACTCCCTCCTACTCCGATTATGGACTATTATAATCAGCGCCACACTCACCAAAGGCTCCCTTCCTGACTGCCTCAAAAGTGGACAGGGTACTCCTATCCTAAAAAAAAACCAATTCTGAACAGTCTGACCCACAACAACTACCGCCCTATCTCCAACATGCCAACTTTAGCCAAACTCTTAGAAAAATGTGTGCACTCATAGATTCGCGATCATCTCAAGCGAACAATTCCAACTCCTCAACCAATGTTAATCTGACTTTCATAGCACTAAAACTGCCCTGTTCCACATTGTTGACAATGCCCGACGCTCTCTCAGTCATAATTAATCTTGCCTACCAATTCTACTTGACTTGTCAGCAGCGTTCCACACGGTCAACCATCATACCCTTTTGAACCTATTAGAACACAGGATGGGTCTCTCCGGTACAGTGCTAAAATGGTTCTCCTCTTTCCTTCAGAATAGATCTCAGCACATCCTAATCAACCACGCCCTCTCCAATCAGTCACCAGTGTCGCTTGGCGTACCCCAAGTTTCCATTCTCTCCTCGGCATTGTTTAACCTATACATGGAGCCCTTAACCAAGTTCCTTAAACTCGTTCACATGTACTACCACATGTACGTGGATGACATTCAACTTTACATAAAAATCACATCTCCTGATGACATCAATATCCCCAACAACAACTTGACTAAAATGCAAGATTGGCTAACTTCTAACCATCTCAAACTCAATGCCCTCAAAACAGAATTCTTATTGATCTCACCTCCCACAAACGCCCCTAGTATTAAAGACTGGCTCCGACATCTTACTGACTTGAACTGTACCCCACACATCATTGACTCTGCGAAATCCCTAGGTATTATCTTGGACAATGCCCTCTACATGCAAAAGCAGATGAGCCAACCTTCAATTGCATGCACTAAGAAAACTAAAACCATTCCTCTCCCTGGCAGTCCTCAAAACAGCGGTTCAAACTCTTGTATTATCAAAATTTGTCTATGGTAGCACTACCCTAGTGGGCCTCCCAAAAATCACACTTGCACCACTGAAAGCTACTTTGAATGTGACAGCTAGGCTCATCACCGGATCAGAAAAATAATGGTCATATCACCCCTGACCTCCAAGCTCTGAAATGGCTACCCTATGAGGCTAGGATCCATCTTAAAATTGCATGAATTACCCATAAAGCGCTTTACCAGAGCACTCCCTCTTATCTGATGCAGAAACTGACCCTATCAGGTGGAAGCAGATCTTCCAGAAGAACAAGCTTACTACTACTTAAACCACAAAAATTCAACAAAAAGAAAACCTATAACAGATCCTTCTCAAGGATTGCCCCCAAAATCTGGAATTCTCTCCCTCCCGAGATCAGATGCAACCCATCCACATCCTTTCCAGGAAAGAAGTAAAAATTCTACTATCCAACAAATTCATCTCACACACAGGACATACCTCCCTCTCCTCACGAGCTACTGTTTGCTGCCGGCTTATCGCTGCTTCCTGTTCTCGCTTTAGCCCATATCCCCGATATCCACGATGTTTTCCTGCATTTTCCACCCAATTTCACACTGCTCAGACACTCATTTTACCTTGCCTATGCCAGTACCTATGATTAACCACGTGTTTCTATCTCCCCTCTTGCCTTTCCCTCTTGTAAATACTGGCTTCATGACTTACACCATGTTTTTGTATAATGCTGGCTATTCTGTATCATATCTTCACACCGTTTTGGCACCAATCGGACTTGGACTCTGCTCATGACATTACTGTTGATTTACTATTAGTTCACATCTGTCTTGCATATACTCCCCTCATGACTTATATCAGGTTTTTGTATCTTTTCTTTGTAACTCTTGTAAAGTGCTCTGTCAAGCGATTGGGTTTTGCTCATGCTATATAAAACTCTAAATATAAATAAAATAAATACAAAAAATAGTCAAATGAATAAATAATACTGTAGCACCGTGAGATGCTTTTCGACTGCCTTTCAGGTATTTGTAAATGATGCCTTTTGGGACATAGTGGGGCTCTTGATTGTAGCCTATATGGGAGACATCTTGGTCTACTCCGTTAAGTTACCTCAACAAATTAGTCAATTTAGGCATGTTTTGTCTAGACTATGTTGAGAGCATGCAATAAAGTGAAAAAGAAGTGCTGCTCTCCTTAATGAGGAGGTAGATTTGCTCGGATAAATTCTTAAGCTTAAAGGGCTCTCTCTGAATCAGTGCAAAGTGCTAGCCTTGCAATGTTCACTGGGTTTTGACAACCAGAAATACACACCAAACATCTGGAGCCCCAGTGCTGTCCGGGCCATTACATTAAAAGACTGCATATGACACAGGCCGTCAGGTGAGGCCAATATTTGTTCACATGACAAATACAGTACCCATCGCAGGGTCTACGTGCGCGATGATTCACAAAACTCCTGGATTGAAAGCTGAAAGTGTTTTCACCCAGAAGGACCCCTACGTTTTGAGTAGATTTGTGACTTTCATGGAATTCTCAAATAATTACAGGTGCACACCCGTTAGTAGCAATTTATGAATAGGGAACACGCCGAAGTGCATTTGCACTTATTTTCTTTTTTTTTTTAATCTATGAGAATGGGAGAAATCCCTCCCCAACCAATTTCACACTGTATTAGAAACGATTTGCGACAAGGGGTCAACAGTCAAGTTTTGCACTTCCGGTAAGCAAATACTTTTGTGAATTGAGCTTTTAAATATTACTTTTTATGTAAAAGGAGTTTTGTTAAGGGACAAAAGCAATAGACAATATTTGTCATTTTTAAAACGCTTACTACTGCTGTTTTGCACAGTAAATAACATGTTTAATAAGTGTTATTACGTATCTCAAATTGGGGCTTTTGTGTTATTAACCTCGGAGGGATGAAACCCTGAGTCAGCCCTGTACTGGTTCAAATGTAAGCCTCTATGTTGCATATAGATTTCAGCAGCACGTGCTTACTTCTCAAAGCTCTCTTATGAGCTACATATGGGATAAAGTACCCCCTGCCGTACATAAGAATATTGCAGGTCACAGACAAGTTCCGTGACCATTTAGGGGAACGAGGCTGAAGGCAGAGTTTCTTGATAAGGTCATGGAAATCCGAGGTGACTTGCCGTATCCTTATAATGCTTGGCAGTGGGTACTGTATTGCTTATAATATATGGTCCCACCATGACCCTTCCCACAAACGACTTACATAGTTGATGTGGTGCTCTTTAATATGAATTAAGGGGCTGATTATGATGGCGGGCGGATCGCCATCGCCAGCCAGGCGGTGGCGATCCGCCCGCCATCTCTACCCTATTTACCCCCGCCATATTACAATGGCGGAGGGTACCGCGGCGGACGCAAAGTGCGTCCGCCGCGTCCGCCGCTTTTCCGCCGGTCGGCAATCGTTCCGATTGCCGGCCGGGCGGAATTGGGGCCTGATATGGTGGCGGTGCCTAGCAGGCACCGCCATCCATATCAGGATGTGTGTCTCAAAAGGTCTTTCCATGGCGGCGATGCCGCCATGGAAAGGCTGGCGGAGATGTGCTTTGGGTGCCCGTTGCGGGCCCCCAGGGGGGGTGGGGGGGTGGGGGTGCACTTGGGCGGTACCCATGGTACCCCCCTGCAGTTCCATGTACAAGGTGGCAGGCACCGCGCGGTGCCTGCCACGTTGTGCATGGGAATGCACAACATGCTCATTTGGCATTGCGGCGGGTGCTGCTGTAAGCAGCACCCGCCGCAATGTCAAATATGCAGAATGCGACCGCCAGGGTGGCGGTCGCATCCTAATAAGGGGTGCGGGACCACCGCATGTCTGGCGGCCGGTCCCGTTTCCACTGGGATGGCGGGCGGACTAAAGTCCGCCTACCATCCTAATCAGGCCCTTAGTATCTAGTGCAAAATTAAGCACACCAAAAAGCAGCTAAATGTTTGTGGCAAAAGGACATTAGAATCTGTTTAATAGAATTCAGATTTGAAAAAAATATAGGTCAGGATGCGTAGACACATGCAGGGAGATCCTATCTATCCTATAATTATTTAAAATATAGAACAAATGAACATGTTGCCATAAATATCTCCTTCCTGCTTAGGACTGTTCATCTAGATTGTAAAGAAAGAGCAGAAGTAAAAGCCATGTTTCTCGGCTTCTGGGTCTTCCAGCAGGCATTGTGACATCAGAACTCAACTGTAATAAGCTATTACGGTTGAGCAGCTACGTCATTTCTTTATTACAGGTGACTATAGACATCACAGGTCACCTGTAATAAGGAAATTAGAGATGGTTTTTATCCAGAGATTACAAGCTCCTGTGTGTTATTATAAATTAGAGCATCACTGGAACTTATGTATAAAATATAGAAAAATATGACTGGTAGTCTTTATCCCTCGAAAACAAGAGTTACTTGAATCTGATTTCTATTAGTTGTTGTTTCATCTGTGTTGGTGGGTGTAGTCCGGGAGACTCGGGGCTTTTTTGGATTGTATTTACCATTACAGGTGTCCCAAGGATATATAGCTGGCAATCTTAAGTGGTTAGCTACCATTTTGGGACTGGTAGCAGTAGTTTTTGTTTGGGAGCGATAATGCAAGTGAGAGTAATGGCCGACAAGCGAGTGGTGTAGGCTACGTGCCTGTTGAAGGAGGCAAAGCAACTGGATTTGCTGGTGCAGGGGGGCGGACATCAGTTCCTCTCACCCAGTATGCCAGGCATCCAAGGGGGTGGCTGCAGTGGTTCAGGTGTGCTCACCTCTGTGCGGCCCCTTTAACAATGGGAAGAGAGTGCAGGTAGTAAAGTGGGGCCACTAAAGGGTGCAGTGAGCAGCCCCGAAGGCAGCGCACGGTTCCTGTGGTGTAACACTGAGGCCCATGCTGCAGTTTGAGAAAGGGTGCGGGGGCAGGGTAAAGAATGTGTAGGCCACACCTGTTGGGCCGTGCTGGAGTAACGCAGGCTGGAGCAGGGGCCAGTGGGAGTAGAGAGGAAATGCAGGGAGGCACTGTGCTGGGGGGGGGGGGAGGTTTGCCATTCCTCCAGTGTACTGCTCAGGTATATGGGTTCCCGGGTGGCCGGGGTCGCGAAACACCAGGCAGATGGGTATGGGAGTGGAATGGTATCTGGGAAGAGCGCGAGGAAGTCGATAGGGGGCGGTTCAAGCAAGAGCTGAGCAGAAGAGGAGAGCTGGGCAGAAGAGCTTGAGGAGAGGGCAAGCCCTGTGAGGAAGCCCCACAGGGCATTTGGGAGGGAGATTCAGGCCACAGACATGCTGAATCAATGGGGGCAGGCGGGGGGCAGCAGAGAAAGGGATGTGCCCACTGTTTCTCTGGCTTCGGACGGGTGGTTAGAGAGAGCCCTGCAAGTGTAAGGTCCCAGTGGGCTGATGAGGTTGGCTGGGGTGGGGAGCATCCCTGGGCACCACAGGCTGCTTGGCAGAAGAGAATTAAGGGGTACCGCTGACATGGTCACAGCAGAGGGGGGCACCAAGGGACCGGCATCAGCATTGGTGACAGCACTCCTTTAATGGAATGATGGGGAGGAGGGAAGTGGGGATGATGAAGGCATGGGGGGGCCACGGTCTTTTGAACCAGTGGCAGAGAAGGGGTCAACTAGAAAACAGAAGGTGGTGCACAGAAGTGTGGCCTATGAGTTGGAAACTTGGAGGCAGGAGTATCACTTTCCTGGAGTTTTTTCCACTGGTAGTTGAGGTGACTCTTTGGGGGGCGATCATATGCCCAAGCATGGGAGGATTTCCTAAACAATGGTGCGAGGAGGAGACCAGCGGGATGGAGTAGAGTGGAGGATGTGGTTCAGTTCATTCAGGCACTGGTTGAGGAGAGTAAGTCGAGAGTCGCGACAGTGGTTAAACTGGCAAGAATTGCGTTTATGGGCAAGTTGTTTTGGGGTTATGCGCCATCTGCAGGAGAATTGAAGAAAAGGATGCTGGAAGGGTGGGCTAGGGAGCAGGGTCACGGGGGGGGGGTGAGGAGGAAACCGCTGACATGGCACTTGTTTAACAAGTTGTTAGAGGCTTTGCCGGTACTATGCAGTGGAGAAAAAGAAACATTTTTGTTTTCCACATTGATAACGTGGATGTTTTTGGGGGCTTTCCAAGTATCAGAGTTGTCAGCGGGATGGGTGTTTGAGGTCTCCTCTGGGAAGAAGTCGCTTGGCAGGGGGGCAGGCTGGATGTGTGGTTATGCAGGTCGAGGGGGAAGAAGTATTCTACAAGTGTACCCTGTGCAGATGTTGTGCTCGGTAAGGTGTGGAGACAAACTGCGTAGCATCGCTGGGGACATGAGTGGAGGGTTTTCATGCATAGAAGTTGGGCTCCGGTGACAGCTTTTCAGCTGCTAGCTGTGCTGCGTAAAGCACTGTCAAGATCAGGGGTAGCTCCAGGTAAATACAGCACACACTCCTTCAGAATCGGAGTGGCCACTAAAGCAGCCAAACGGTCATGGGACCGGGAGCATATCATGAGTTTGGGTAGGTGGTCTTCTAACTACTTTAGAAGATACATGAGACTGAATTCAGTTTGGTTTTTCCCGTTTCTTACATGTTGCTGTTTTGCAGGTTTGGTCCGGGCGGAGACTGCCGACCTATCAATATGGATTGTGGGCCACTCCTTTGTTAAATGGGTGGAGAGGCAAGTGGCAAAGAGAGGACAAGGCACAAATCTGGGTTTTGATCAAAGTTTCTTCAAGGTCACATGACATGGTAAAGGAAGCATGTGTTGGAGGGAGTTGTTACTCTGTTTGAACACTTTGTTGAGAGGACATAGTTGCCCAGATGTGTTAGCGATTCATTTAGGAGAAAATTACATGGTGGTAAGCAAAGGTGTTATGTGCCCAGGCTAGGCACATGTAGCGAAGCGGCTCATTTCTTACATTGTCCTATTTTTCACAATAACATTTCTGCCGTGACCTTTTGCACTTGTTAGCGTCCATGACAGTGTTGGATTAGTATCTCTGAAACTATTTTGTTTATACATCTAGCTTCGCACATTACCACGATGTCTCGAACATCATGTACAAGGCCCTTCTACGCAGTATGTACAAATGTCATTTCTATCTTCATCCACGGGGCGAGAGGGCTATCTACATATCCATAACATCACTAATCTATACCCACATTGCAAAGCTGCTTTCCATTATAAATAAAGAGCATCTCATAAGATTAGTAGAGGAGGCACTTCAGCTGACACCAAGGGTCCCTGCATGCTGAGACTTCACCACACAGCGGTCTGACATCCCCGTACGGGGGTGTCCAGTTCGTGACTAAGATGGGCTCTTACATTCACTCCCACTAGGTCATGGGGGTGGATCGCCCCCTGGGGGGATTCTTGGTTTTACACCCACACACACTCTAGGTACACTTAGAGTAGAGAGTTGCATAGTAGGAGTATGCCTGATTACTGCCTTGTTTATATGCCTGCATATATACACTGTATCAGCACCATGGTAGAACTATATCTACTATTTAATCTTTTGGTGCTTGTAATCACGTTTGTCTGCTTCTGTCTACTGATTATCGCAGCACATGTATTCTATATAAGAATAACATTGGTTCAATAAATTTATTGAAAACATACCACTGTGTATTCTCTGTATATTTCTCTGAGCACAAGTAAGCACGAGTGACTGAGCGAAAGGTTCTAATCTGTTTCCGTGATCCCTGAGGGGTCAGGGTTGTCATGTTCAGTGGTTGCCAGAAACTATTCCCTCCCTGGTAAGGTTAGGGCAGCCTATGGTGGCACTGTGAGCTAGCTGGTCTCTAGGCCAACATATCCTGCGGAGGTGCCCGGAATCAGTCTAGGCACCTCACCCAAAGTTTATTTTGTCCAACAAACACGCAGGTCCTACAGATTAGTGGGAACTACATGACATGGCGCCGCCAATGTTGGTTGGGTTCATATTTACCAGTCTATCTGAGTAGTTCAGTCATGCTTTTCTCAGAGAGCCCTACTCACCTCCAAACCGGAGATGTCCATGGTGGGAAGGAAAATCCACCTCAGCTGGATAGGTATACCCTATGTATTGGTGGTACGTTATTCAAGCTTGTAGGATAAATATTCTCACACATTGTGCTAACCCTATCTCCATAAATTCATTTACTAAATTTCTTCTCTCTCCACAATGTCCGTAAATGGATATAATGGGGATAACAATGAAGATCATGAAGTTAGACTAAACATTACAGAAAATTGCAGACATGCAGTTACAATGAAATTATTACATTACAGCCTCCCGGCAACGGGTGGGAACATAACCTTTGTGGTTGAGGCACACGAAGCATTCAGAACAGAGGTCGTCTATTCTTGGGTTAAGTTCCCGGCTGCAGATGCACGTACACAATTCTTTCACACTTACATTGAAGATAAAACACCAGAGGAATACTTTCCATATTTGGTTATTGAAATTCCGTTAACTTACCAAGAGCACATAAATTGGTTTAAAGGCACCCTCCCCCACACTGTAGAAAATGTGAGACTTGGTCCGCTCAGTAAAGGAGCGTCTTGGCCGGTCCTAGCTGCATATACACCGCATCTGGATCTTGCTACTTTAAATGCAGCAGAAACAACAACACTATATGAAGATCTAGTAAAAATTTACAGAAACCTCTTGCAGTTCATTATGCGAACACTCACAGTTAACCCAGCGCGGACTGCTCAGGTTGCACAACTGCAATTGGCTTCCAAGGCCCTCAAAAGCAGAATGCCGTTATGGGAAACGTTCCCACCAGTCAGGAGCAAATTCCGTTCTGGATAGCACAAAAAACAAGCCAGCTTGAAGCGGTCTTTCCCCTTACAGGACCGCAGGACAAACACAGAATATTAACAATTTGCTTGCCGATGGGGATGGCTCCCCCGATGGAAGATTGTGCCTTCTTGGGGTATAGTCTTTGCTGCAGTTTACACCAGAACTCATGGTACCCCTTCAATAGCAGTTTTATCTGAGTTACTGAAACAAGTACAGAATGAGTACGAGGCAGGACCTGCCCTGGACCTGGGGATGAAATTGATGGTCAATTTTGCTGCGGTATCAACCATTATGTTAAGTAACATAAAAAGGGAAGCAGCAGCATTGGCGATACACCAATGCCTGAGGGAATTCACACCTACGCAGCAGGAATTGCCTAAAATTATCGAAGAAACCTAAGCTACGAGAGGCAGAGATCATTTGGGAGCCAGACCTGGGAAACCACAGGTTAAGAGTAATTCTGAAACGGATAACTCCAAGCAAGAACCTGATTCTTCCAAGAAGAAATGGGACAATAAACAAAAAAATAGTAAACAAAATAAGACACAATGACGGGGTGGGTCTCCTCAGTAGGAATCCGCTGACAAAAAATATAATTTAAGGAACCATGATAATATTAGAACGCCTGACAGGTATCAGGATACTGATACACATTCCTTTAGTTCCTTTCAGGATTCATCCAATACACGTTCGGAGAGAGGTGGCCAGTCAGAGCGCAGATCAGAAGAGCACGTGAAGCCGAAAAGGGAAATACATCACACTTCAGACTACATCCTTAAAGAGGACAAACCAAAGACTCAAAAACCTCAATTCAAAAAGAAGAAAGTAGCAGGAATTAAAATAAGAAATGCTCAGACTACTGAGGACTCTGCTTCTGAACGGGGAATGGACAGTGACAATGCTGGACAGTGTGGCAGAAGTCACAATATCTCGCCAGAACCTGATGGATTTTCTGGTGGTAGTAGCACTAAATGAGCATATCACAGTGGAAACACCTCATTCAAGGGTAAGTGTCCCAAATCGTTTATATAAAAAAACACTGCAAATGGAGGGGGATATACCCAGGAACATCAAGGCTCTTTTTTATTTTTATTTTAATGAGTTTTATATAGCGCTGGCTAGACCCGAAGGTATCAGAGCGCTTTACATTCGGTTAGACAATGTTACAGCAGATGATGACAATGAACATTACGTCAAAAATAAGCAACACATTGAAAGAGGAAAGAAAGGAGAGAGAAGAAAGGAGATGGGGGGAAGTGTGAAGGGGGAGGATGAGGGAAGAGACGGCAGGAGAGACGAAGGGAAGTCTGCCCAAAGACCGACTGGGTAGGTGACGTCCGAGGAGGGAATCCACGGCCCGTCTCCCCTTTAGCTAAACAAGGTAGCTCCATCGGGCATCAGTCAAATAGCTAGGTCTCAACTGATGATGGAAAGTTCACATAAGAAAGTCCGGTGGATAAACAGGGTGGGAACTAAGGGCAAGGACGGGTGAGGGCAGGGGTCAATAGCTGGAAAGATGAGAAGAGTAGAGCAGTAGTGGGTAGGGTGAAGGGGGGAGGAGGGAGATAAGGTCAGGAGAGACGCAGGAGAGTTTGCCCAAGGACCAGCTGGGTAGGTGATGGCCAAGGAGGGAATCCGTAGCCCATCTCCCCTTTAGCTCACGAGGTAGCTCCACCGGGCATCAGTCAAAATGGCTGGGTCTCAGCTGTCGATGGAGAGTTCAGAGAGTCAATGACTGAGGCAACCATCTTGAGGTCAGGCTGGGGGGGATGAGTCCTTGATATAAGAATTCTGAGGATCCCCATAATTCTCTATAATCTGGATGAAAGGGGGTGTAGACTAAGCAGAGGATCGGCATGATGAGCAATAGCCAGGGATAATCACCACCTAAATAGCCACCGTGAGGAGAGCCACTCTCTCAGCTAAGTTATTCATAGAGCAGCTGCCGGTGATGTTTTTGAGGCTGCTTCTCGTTCCTCCAGGGTCGCTGAAATCTTATGAGGGCTCCCCTTGTACCAGGTACGTCCGTTCGCTTTTACTTTTATCTCTCAGGAAGGGACTGAATATTGGCTGCCCAGGTTCTCCCCCTCTGCGTTATAGTCGGCAAGGAAACCGTACATGGTTTATGATCACTGAGGCCTTACATCGCCTTCCCTTGTTTACCATCGCTGATGTGGTGAACCGCTACTATTTTACCCTAAGTGAGGGGTTCGAACTGCCTTTCTTTCACTGCTTGGCCCAGATCCTTTAATTGCTCCTTCCCTCCATCATCCCGTCTGCTTCGCATCGCTGCCTCTGGAACTCGTTGGTTCGAGGAAGCCATGCCTTTGTCCCGGCGGCTGCCATTTTAAAGTCAGGCAGACCGCGAGGGGGCTTCAGAATATAACCAATGTCTGCGGGGGGCCCTCAATCCTGCAATCCCCTGGTCTCCCAGTATCCAAGCTCCCTGAGGTGTCTCGGCTCACCCGTTAACACTGGCGGCATTGAGGCTCCTCTCTGTTGTGCAATGCTCCACAAGGCTTCACCCGCTCAGTGCTCCGTTCATCGTTTATACGCTATCCCTTCCTCGCGGACTCATCGGCACATCGCGGCTCTCTTTTGGTAGAACCTAACCTACAGTTACGACATTCTTTTGGCTGAAAAGGATTGGCCACCTGAGTTCGCAATGGAATGCCCTCTAGGAGAAACAGCAATTTTACCTGCTTTCTCTGACCTCGTTCCAGAATCAGTTAAACATTCATATGTCAAGGAGTGGGCGTTAGCCCTAGCTCCTGCACTTTATCGAAATCATGTTGGGTGGGATGATGAGTCTACTCATCATGAAATCCTGTTAAAATCAGTTCCTCAACCCCAGAGACACTACCCAATAAAACATGAAGCTAAAAAACAAGTTAGGGAAATCCTAGAACAACTTGAATACCAGGGTGTAATAGAAAATTGCACCGCATCCATGAATAATCCTTTTTGTTTCCTGTAATGAAACTGGAGAATTCATACCGTCTAGTCTTAGACTACAGACATTTGAACACTTCCACACAGTCATTTGCAGTACAGAACGCACATAGTGCTGCACTAATGAATAACATTGCGCGGAAGAAATACAAAACAACACTAGATATCTCAAATGGATTTATCTGCCAGACTATAGATCCTGAAAGCAGATATTTTACCACATTTTCAGCGCTAGGTTCACAGCGTCAATTTTGCAGTTTACCTCAAGGGTATTAGAACAGCCCTGGGCTGTTTTCAGCCAGGTTAACAGAGTTACTTCAAAATTTTGATGAGAAGGCATTGTCCTATGTAGATGATATTTATCTGACGGACGATGACTTAATGGAACACTTGGCTAGAGTGAACCACATAATCCTTGGGTTCCCCACCTGGGTTACAAATTTAATTTTTAAAAATCAAAAATTGTCCATCTGAATTTCTTATTTCTAGGGTATGAGTTGTCAAGTGAAGGCAAAAGCCTGGCAGCACATTTTTTGAAAAATGTGCATTGCTCCAACCTCCAACAACTCTGAAATTTCTTAGCCAGAACATACATTTTGGATTACGCTGAATGAGTAAAAATGTTCTACGATTTAATCAGACCTGATTTTTCGATCAACCATTGGACACATGAACACACAAACATTTCACGTTCCGTACCAGCTGATATGATAGTTTCCAAACATTTGCACACATGCTGGACCCGCCGGGTACACCTATATCACTTTTAATGAATGCGATGCTGTACCCATTGCATACAAATCACATTTGTACACCAATGTTGAAATGCGTTTTGCACCCACTGAGAAAATTCTCGCAGCAGCACAGACTGCTGTAGTGAGAGAGAGAGCACTAGCTCAGGGTAAACGCATAATTGTCGTTACCCCAGTACCGACCTTAGTGGCCATTACAAAAGCGAGTGTTCCAAATGCCAAAGCATTACATCCAAGATGGATTCAATGAGCTAACTCTCTCACTGCAACAGATGTAGACTACAGATTCGATTCTACACTACAAACACAAGCATTTCTGTAGTACGCACAAGAATATCCTCTGCCTAGTGAAATAATGCCTCTAGATCGAAATTAATACATCATTTATACGGATGGATCTGCTCAACCTGCCGTAGGGACACAACACCAAAATTTCACGGCATGCACAATTCTAAAGGGACACATGCATGACGGAAAGTTCTGTCCTGAAAAAACACACACGCAGTCCCTAGTGGGCTGTACAGTGCAGCTGGTAGAACTCAAAGCCCTGATACTGGCACTTCAAAGTACGGATCCAGAATTCCTCACACTTATAGTGTGTGATTCATACTACTGTGTTCAGTCTTATAATGAATATCTTCACTATTGGGACCAAAATCGATTTCGAGATTCCAAGGGTTGCACAATCAAGCACAAGATGCTTTGGGAGCAGGTGGCGAAGCTGAAAGAATGCTTGCCACAAGCTCATATTATCCATACATTGAGTCATCAACATGTTGGCGTTCACGTTGAAGGGAATTCTATGGCAGATGAGGCCGCAAAGGCAACAGTCCGCACTGCTGCCGTTGCTGCATTCACTCGTTCTAGTACGATATTAGACAGAGACATCATGGTGGCCGTCAATGCTACCCGCAACGACACCCACCTCCTGAAAGGCTTTCCAATCAAGTACTCCTACAAGTTGAATGCACAAAACATTCCGTATGCTCAGATTCCAGGAGTGGGGGATAGAGTAATACCAAACACTGATCGTAGATTGGAATTAATTCTACCTGCACATGAGGGTCTGGGTTCAGCACACGCAGGGGTTACTGCAACAGTGTTGTTACTGAAGAAGCGCTATTGGTGGCCAGGTCTAACAAAACAGACCAAGGACTTTGTCCTGAAATGCAACATCTGCCAGCAGATGAAGGGCTACACCATAGCATGTCCACCTCAGACACCTCTTTTGATCTCAGACAAGGCTCTGGCGGTTGTTTATTTGGATCACTGCGGCCCCTTACACTCAGATGGGGCTTACAAGTACATCTTGGTGGCATTAGATTCATGGTCCAGATTCCTGTGGTTTTGGCCACAGTGCTCAGTTGACGCCTGAACTGTTATAAAGGATTTGCGAGTCTTCATTGGGACATACGCAATTGGCACGCTACATTCCGACCAAGGCCCAGCATTTAGCTCTCGGGCTTGCAAAGAAGCCATGGGAAGTTTTGGGTGTGGCCTTGCGATACTCCTCCCCCTACCATCCCAAGGGAAATTTGGTAGTTGAGAGGAAAAACTGTGACTTAAAGCAGTCCTTAACAGCGAGGTTATTCGGCTCGGGTGGCAGTTGGGTCAATCACCTATATGGGGTCCAGAGAACACTCAAAAACATGCCAAGAAAATCCCTGGGGGGTTGTATTCCTTACGAACTCTTGTTTGGTGTGAGAATGTGGGTACCAGACCTCAACAATGTCATCGCAGTGGCGGCGGAAACACTATTGGACATCAATGAACATTTGGTTGTTTTAAAGGAACTCAATGAATTCCGGGGCACACAAAGCAACATTCAAGCAAAACGCACCACCACTGGAGAAGTGAATGTCATACCGGCAAGACCGGCCTAGGTCCTGAAGATTGGGGACCTGGTCCGAGAAACAATTATGGACAAGAAAGAATGTGGGCCATCTTACAGAGTGCCTGTACCTGTCCTGGTTGTCGAAGGTACTAGAACTGTACTTCTTCCACCCCTTGCCGGTCGAAGAGACAAAAGGTTTGTCTCCATTGATCTGATCAAACCACACTATGTGGCCAATTCTCAACAGAAGGCCACGTGGGCTCCTGGGTAGCCACCGCACTCCTCTCACTACCGTTCAGGAAGTTCAGATGGAAGCTTTAATAACTACGGAAGGTTCAACTCTGCAAAGAGAAGCTGTAAACAACAATGAAGTGATACATCTTACTGTTAAAACAACTACAACTGTACAGTCAACAAGTACAGAAATCTGAATTCGAAAAGTTGATGACGTCTATGTTAATATGCAGCAGATAGAGTTTTATCTCCCAAGTCTACAAAACCTGCTGAGCTGCCAAAATGAGACTGGACAGCGTCTGGCTACTTCGTGCATTATGAGACTTCTCTTCGGATTCAAGTGAACCTGAGCTGCCACCACAGCCTCTCCCTTACAAGCTACGAGTGTATGCTCTCTATCTTTGGCTGAAAAAGACATACTTTGTTGTTCCATGGATACATCTCTGGATTATAAATGGATTACTTTTCCTGGTCCTCTCGATTGGTTTGGTAACTGTCTTTTTCCTACTTCTGAACGGACACTATCTCCCAGAACACTCTGCAGTACAACTTGTGAACTTGGTTCTTAAGCCACATGCATCATCTCACTGTGAACTAAGGGACCTGTCCCTGGTGAACATTACAGCAGTTGCAGTTCCGGAAGGAATAGTTTGGGACAGGGTATGGTATGGTGTGTATGGTCTCCTGAACTTCTACAAATTCCATATTTGTTTAACATTTCTTCAAATTATATCATCACCCCTAGTACTTTCTCTGATGATTGGGACATTGAAACTGTGCATAATTTGCTTGCAGATTTAGAGCAATTAGCTGCATTTTCTAATGATGAATTGTATGATGGTACATCTAATTTTGGAGACATGTTTTGTTATCAACATTATGGTCACCATTTCTTAAATAAAGCTAGTATCCCATGTGCTGTTTACAATTACACTCAATGGAAACACTGCCCAACACCGCCAAAAGGTAGTTTGAAAACAATTTGCACAGAAGATGGCTTATTTTTCTTGTTTTGACACATCAGACCCAGTCTCTTGTTATTATAGGCTTGCACCCACACCTGCAAAGAAAAATATGGTAACAAACACCAAGCTGACATATTCTGCTTCATTTATTTCCCAAGTGTCTGTACAGGGTTTCGACTTTTGGAAAGACACCATAGACACAAAATCTGACTGGGGGACAAAAGATTGGCAGGTTCAGGAAACTGAGGCCTTCTTTAGAACATGCCTCATACCACATCAAATGATTTTTCTGAAGAAAACTGTGCAACAAACTTCCTGGCTTGGCAAAAATTAAGGATTTAAACACACCTCGTATTCCCGTGTTCTCACGCTTCGAGAACTGTTAACACTTAACACACTTCAGTGAGTATGCACTAGATAGCATGATACGTAATGGTTCTTTTAATTCATCAGACCCCAACTGGAAGGGATGGTTGGTTTGGCCTGAGGACACCAATGGTTGTCAATCAAGATTTCTGGGTAATGCCTAGGTGTTTAGGGTCAATGGGCCTGATCAACGATATTTACAAACTGAACATTTCAGGGTGGTGACATCATATAATGTCAGGAAGTTGTGCCTTGATTGGCTAAAAACCTCAACACTGTCTCAGGTGAAGCAACACTTGTCCCTTCTTTCTGATGACATGGATCACAGGGATTTTTTATTAGGTCCCCGAAACCTACGTCAAAAGTGCTTCTTGTACGGAATACACAATGAGCTGTGGAAATTTTCTCAACAGGAAGCTGCTGAGAGATTGAGCGAGATCAACAGGGTTAATTTAGAAAAGGCTTTGGCTGTGGTTGACAACGGTATCACCACATTATCATCCAGAATTTATTCATTGGGCAACATAGTGTCTTCTGCAATTGACATAATACAGCAAGACATGTCTATTTTACAGCATGGACAGTCACAACTACGGTGCATTGTAAAACTGAGCTGGACATTGCAAACACCATGTTGCCATGGCGTTACATGAATAGTACAAGTCTGTTTTCTGCGTATGATCTAACAGAAAGGCAGATTGTAATGACACGAAGAGATGTGAAATATACCATGTTGCACGTTGAAAAATTAGACCAATTACCTTTTACCATAGCTGAGACACAATCCACAAACTGGATAATCCATGGTTACATCACCCTGCTGGTTACGACTTTCCAATTTCAATATTGACTCCAATACAAACAGGTAGGCAGATACGAAGTGCTAGGGGAAGGCTATGTGCATGAGTACTGGGAATTACCATTCAGGTTTAGATGCAGGTATGAGGACACAGAAGTTTTCCTTAGTAGTTCCGACTGTGAGGATGATTTAAGCTGGTCCTTAATTTGCAAAGACATTTCTTTTCATGGAGCATGCAATGCTTCAGGGGCAAACTTGTCTTTTTATCTGTAGGGTTCCCCGGCTGCAGTGATTCATCGGGTCTTCAAACTGCTCTCAAATGGGAGCTATTTAATGCTGAATGATTAAGGTTGCTGTGGAATGGAACCAGGCATTCCTTATCTGGTGACAATTAATTCCATAGTCACTTGTTGCACACAAGTATGTTTTCCACCTGCCCGCTCAGTTAGGGAGGCAACGCTATGGCCTTCGATAAATGTTTCAAAACTACGCTTTGCTTCTCTGAGCAAGTTAAAAGCCATGCTCTTTCAAAAGGATGTGGCTTTAACTTTAGCCAGAGAGACGTTTCATCTCCAGGTTGCAAGGCCCTCGTCTGAAATACAGACACTACTCCACACCAACTTCCCACCACATCCCCACTACCTTTCACCTCAACACCACTTTAAGAAGGCGAGAATACTTGAGACAGATATCAAATGTCTTCACTTTAACACCACTCCAAGATGGCCACCAGACATGCGCTACACCACTCCCAGAAGGCCGCCAGACATATGCAACATCACTCCAAGATGGCTGCCAGACATGTGCGATGATGCACTTCCTGGTTCATGTGGATTCCGGTTTAAGCCCTCCAGGTGTACTCCTTTAAAATAGGAACCCCCGTATCCCGCATCCTCATTCAGGGGAAGCAGAGGACGAGGGTAGGTGCGATGACCAGATCGCACTCAGAAACCGTGAGTACTAAATACCGGTCGCTGAATCGGATGACGCTGTTGCTACATTTGTGTTCCTGCGGTTTGGATCCTCCTTATTTATCTTACCTACTTACTTCTAGTTTAGCACGACTGAGCGCGGCACCTCTGCCACACCCTAGGGAGTACTTTTATCTACAGTTGGAGGTAAGATTATGTGCCTCGTGATGTATAAGCGAGTAATGGAAACACAACCACGCACCTGTTTTTAATACTGTGACCATTTTTAACACTGTGACCACTTATGAGATAGCAGCACGCATTATGGTGATCTCTCTTGTGTGTATAAAACAGTTGACTGCTACACTGGCAATCTACACTATTTGCACAGTGGCATTGCATTTATGAACATTTGTGCCCCTTACACAATGAAATTTCCTTTTCTCATACTGCATGCCATGTATTATTGTGATCTGCAGCAATTTTATTTTACGGGGGTACCAGCCTCAGATTCTTTAGTCTGGGAACTTCGCTGAAAGAAATTCTAAATGTGAGCTATTCTCATAGATTGGCTCTTCACCCTGCCTATTTTTATGTTGTCACTCCAGCACCAGACGAACATTTTGGTCCACAATAATGGACATCCTGGTCAATAAGACACTCATGCCAGGAACATGATAATTCTGTCTCCCTTTTCTCTCCTGACAGGTTGGAAAGCCAACATCAAAAAGTAGGTACCACTCAAAGGGCACTACTTTTGTCACATTTGTGGGGTAGATAGAGTCACTCACTATTCCTGTCCTGACGAAGCGCCACTGATCCTCCGGACCACTAGGGGCACGAAACATGTTGACTGACTAGAGTTGGACCCTAAAGAAGGAACTCACATCAGACTACCAGGGTACTTTATGACCCCATTGGTAGCATTTACCTATAAAGGTTTTTAATCTGACAGGGCGGTCCAGTTATTAAAAGTAGTTGGTGGCCTCCCTGACCAGTTTTAACCCACATCATCACACATGAGATACCACCCCCCTAGACTCTACCTTGCATTCATCATACGGCATACCAATAAAAGATCTCTGCCAAAGTGACCCTTCGGGGGACCTGTTGGGCCTTGAGGCACCAGCCCAACGAGGAGCAATAGCCCTATGATGAAGCATGATATTCCTTTGGGATGTGTGAGGGCAACATGAAACAGTCCTGTTGACTGCCACCACGCATATGCCAGAGTCCTGCACAACCTGTCGATATCTCCTCTTTCTCTTTAGGCACAGTAGCCCTAATTTTTTGTTTGTGGCTTAAGTTGCAAAGAAATACTTCAGGTGCGAACTTGTCTTGTTATCTGAAGGGTTCCCCGGCTGCCGTGATTCATCCGGCCTTCAAGTTGCTCTCAAATGGGAGTTATTTGTTGCTGAATGATTAAGGTTGCTGTGGAATGGAACCAGGCATTGCTTATCTGGTGACATTGAATTCCATAGTCACTTGTTGCACACAAGTATGGTTTACACCTGCCCGCTCAGTTAGGGAGGCAACGCTATGGCCTTCGATAAATGTTTCCAACCTACGCTTTGATTCTCTGAGCAAGTTGAAAGCCATGCTTTTTCAAAAGGATGTGGCCTTAACTTCAACCAGAGAGACTTTTGATCTTCAGGTTGCAAGGCCCTCATCTGAAATACGGACACTACTCCACAGTAACGTCCCACTGCATTTAGGGGAGCTGGTACACTGTATCTTCTTTAACATGTCTGATACAAAGGGAATAATGCAGTTTTTCAAATGTATTGGCTTTGGACTGGTTAGCACATTTCAGATGATATTAAGGAGTAATACCAACTTTTATATACTCTGTGTTCGAAAGAGTTTTTGGAGGGCTCCCGCATGTCCTGCTACTTGTGGCAGGAATCCTGATTTAAATTTTTCTGCTCCGCAATGGATGTCCCAGTTCAACTCAGAATGGAGACAGTACTGCTTGTGCTGCGGTGCCATGAGCGCATGGTACTCTGCTTTGGCACACCTCTGCTTCGAAAACTAAATGAGCACTGGTTCTTGTCCTTCAGGCCTGTTTGGCTTCACTGCGTACAACTGTATTCCACTGCCTGCTTTGCAGCCAATAATGCGTATTGGATCTATGCCTAGGATCACAATTGGTTGCGCCACTGGACATTGATGTACTGATGAACGCCTTAAAGGCCCATGAGTATTGTTGTCCCCAGCGTATTCCATTGCTGATGAATGCATTCTTCAAGCCACCCTGGGATGTTTTGGCTCCTAGTTAAATGGACACCGGCTCAACGATACGCTTACAGGATTCAGTCCCTCCCTCAGCGGCTGCTGTGGGAACCAGATGGAATCACCTTTGCTCCATAAACTTGCTTGGAGGTGCGCCTCTGGGGCCGTCGTCTGCGGTTGTGGGAACAATTTGGGCTGTTTTTTAAACAAATTGAATCAAAACAGCTTTTGCTTTATTTTTTTAGGCACCATGGCTTTCAGGGTGCTTGGGATTTCAAATAGTAGAATGACCTTTTTAGGCTTTTATGAACATTTTAAAGGTAAACTTGCTTTTAGATGATTTTAAAAGTGGTTTTAGACCTTTTTAGTCCAATTTCATTATGGCCTGCTGGCTTTTAGATAGCTTTTATATATCGATCCTTAGTATGAGGAGTTAGTGTTATGTGCCCGGGCTAGGCCCATGTAGCGAAGCGGCTCATTTCTTACATTGTCCTATTTTTCATAATAACATTTCTGCCATTACCATTTGCACATATTTGCGTGCACTACAATGTTGGATTAGTTTCTCTGAAACTACTTTGTTTATACATCTAGCTTTGCACACCATTATCACGATGCCTCGAACATCATATACAAGGCCCTTCTACGCAGCATGTACAAATGTCATTTCTATAGTCATCCACGGGGCGACAGGGCTATCTACATATCTATAACATCACTAATTTATACGCACATCGCAAAGCTGCTTTCTATTATGAATAAAGAGCATCCCATAATATTAGTAGAGGAGGCACTTCAGCTGACACTGTGGGTCTTTGCATGCCGAGACTTCACCACACAGCGGTCTGACATCTCCGTGAGACTTACATTTTCTCCCACCAAGTAATGGGGATGGATCGTCCCTTGGGGGGATTCTTGGCTTTACACCCACACACTCCAGGTACACTTAGAGTAAAGAGTTGCATAGTAGGAGTACACCTGATTACTGCCTTGTTTATATGCCTGCATATATACACTGTATTATCACCATGGTAGAACTATATCTACTATTTACTCTTTTGGTGCTTGTAATCACCTTTGTCTGCTTCTGTCTACTGATTATCGCAGCACATGTATTCTATACACCACCGCACCCAACCACGCCGCACCCCAACAGATCCAGCTCACCACAGACGACAATTTTAAGAGCATCCACTCCGAAGCCCCTTCAGACCCAAGGCCACACCACGTCTTCCATAGATCAGTCACTGCCATAGCCCTCAAATTCTGCTGCACCATCAACTGCACCATAGAGACCGCCACCTTCCCCGATGACTGGAAACATGGCGAGATCAACCCTCTGCTAAAGCAACTATCCGCCAACCCAACAGACCTCAAGAACCTCAGACCCATCTCCCTGTTCCCCTTCCCAGCCAAGGTCATTGAGAAGGCCACCAACACCAAACTCTCCGAGTTCATCGAAGCAAACCACGTCCTGGACATCTCCCAATCCGGTTTCAGAAGCAACCACAATACCAAAACTGCACTTCTCGCCACCACCGATGACATCCGCTCCCTCCTCGACTGGGGCGAAACTGCAGCCCTCATCCTTCTGGACCTCTCAGCCGCCTTTGACACCGTCTCCCACCGCACCCTAATCACGAGACTCCACAACGCTGGCTTCCGCGACAAAGCCCTGGACTGGAACAACTCCTTCCTCACCGGTTGAACATGGCGAGTCAGACTACCTCCATTCCTCTCCAAACCCACGGAGATCAGCTACGGAGTACCCCAGAGCTCCTCCCTGAGCCCCAACCTCTTCAACGTCTACATGGCCCCTCTTGGGGTTATTGTCAGGAACTATGGACTCAACATCATCTCCTACGCCGACGACACTCAACTAATCCTCTCCCTCACCAATGAACCCACAACCACCAGAAACAACCTCCACAGTGGGATGAAGGCCGTTGCCACCTGGATGAAAAACAGTTGCCTCAAATTCAACTCGGACAAAACCGAAGTCCTCATCCTGGGACCCACCCCCTCAGCATGGGATGACTCCTGGTGCCCCTCTGCTTTGGAAACCTCGCCTACCCCCACGGACTCCGCACGAAACCTCGGCATCATACTGGACTTCTCTCTCACAATGAACCATCAAATCAAAGCTGTCTCCTCATCTTGCTTCCACACACTTCGCCTGCTTCGAAAGACATTCAGATGGATCCCCACTGAATCCAGAAAACCGGTCACCCACACCATCATCAGAAGCAGACTCGACTACGGCAACGCACTCTCCGCCGGCGTCACCCAGAAACTCCTCAGGAAACTACAGATTGTTCAAAATGTCACAGCCAGGCTGGTCTCCGACATCCCCTGCCTAACCCATATCACCAAACACCTCCGGGATCTCCACTGGCTCCCAGTCAACAAAAGAATCACTTTTAAGCTCCTTCACGAAGAAGGACCAGCATACCTAAACGACCGCCTCTCATTCCACATACCCACCAGACACCTCCGTTCCGCCCAGCTGGCCCTGGCCACCATTCCTCAGATCCACAAAACTAGAACCGGAGGAAGATCCTTCTCCCACCTCGCTGCCAAGACCTGGAACACCCTGCCTCTCCACCTCAGCCAATCCCCGTTGCTGACGCAATTAAGGAAAGATCTCAAGACCTGGCTCTTCCACTGAACCCCAGCACTCAGATGGTTCAGCAAGTCCCCCCTACCCATCCCCTGCATATATTTGTCTGAGCATGAGTAAGCATGAGTGACTTAGTGAAAGGTTCTGATCTGTTTCAACGATCCGGAGGGGTCAGGGTTGTTATGTTCAGTGGTTGACAGAAACTATTCGCTTCCTGGTAAGGTTAGGGGGGCCTATGGTGGCACTGTGAGCTAGCTGGTCTCTAGGCCAACATATCCTGTGGGGGTGCCCAGAATCAGTCTAGGCACCTCGCCTAAAGTTTATGTTGTCCAACAAACGTGCAGGTCCTACGGATTAGTGGCAACAACACCACAAAGTCTTGGCGTTGTTAAGGAGATGTAGAAGGACATAAGGCAACAGTGGGTAGGGTGTTACGTCATATGGACGGAATATATACCAAGGAGAGAGTGGCAGAGGCTAATAAGCCTGCTGCCAAAGATAGGAGGAAGATTAATAGGGTGATGCGTTTTTTCTGCGGGAGGAAGGCCTGGGTAAGATCGAGCATGCTGACTTGAAATACAATTATGTAGAATCTTTTTGTGGAGACAGGTTCATTTGTCAGGCTATAGCATGCAGTTATACCTGTTTCAGTTGAGGAAGGTTCTGGCTACAACTTTGAATATTCGTTAGTGAGCAGCGGGGCCAAGTGAGGGAGGCAGAAAAAGTCAAGGTCTAGGGCCTTTTTCTGAGTAGCGGTTGGCTGATAAGTTTGCATGGGTTTACCTAATTTTATTGCTGTTGGCATCGGCCAACCAGAAGAAAAGGGAAGGTGTCAACAAGCTCACACCTGGACGAGGCAGGAAGTTAAAAGTTACGCTATAGGAAGTTGAGATAGTTAGATGTTAAAAGATGCAGTGATAAGCTGTAGGGGAAGTTAAAGGTCACAATTACAGAAGTGCAGCAGGTAGGAGGTAGACATTTGCAGGATTAAATATGTGAGGGCAGGACTTTTCGGCCTGGTGGATCGGTAACCTTAGATGACATTTTTTATAGTGAGGCTTTAATTTTGTAAGGCAGAAGGCCTAGGAACATATGTGATATGCACCTGTTTCAATAAAGCAGCCTTTTTCACATAAAAATGCATCAGTGGTCTGTGCTGTGCCCCTCTCACCCAGTGAGGCTTGGAGGCAGCCGACCAGGGGGAGATATTAGAATATGTTTGATAGAAGTCAGATTTAAAAAAAATATAGGTCAGAATACGTAGACACATGCAGGGAGATCCTATTATCCGATAATTACCTAAAGAATAGAACAAATAAACATGGTGCCTGAAATATCTCCTTTCTGCTTACCAATGTTCATCTCGATTGTAAAAAAAGAGCAGAAGTAAAACCCATTTTTCGCTTCCCGGCTTCTGGGTCTTCCAGCAGGTATTGTGGCATCAGAACTCAGCTGTAATAAGTTATTACAGTTGAGCAGCTATGTCATTTCTTTATTACAAGCGACTACAGGCGTCATTTGTCACCTGTAAAAAGGAAGTTAGAAAGTGGCTTTTATCCAGAGATTGCAAGCTCCTGTGCAATATAAATATAGAGCATCACTGGAACTTATGTATAAAATATAGAAAAATATGACTGGTAGTCTTCATCCCTCAAAAACAAGAGTTCCCTGAATCCGATTTCTATTAGTTGTTGTTTCATCTGCTTTGCCAATCAATTCATTCACAGAATGAGGTTTGGGGGGCAGCCAACCAGGGGGAGGTGTGTTCCCCGGGGTTATTGGGGGAGTTGGTGCAGTCCAGAAGACCGTGGGCTTTTTTGGGCTATATTTACCGTTATAGGTAACCCAAGCATATATAGCCAACCATTTTAAGTTATTATCCACCATTTTGGGACTGGTGACCCGGTGGCTGGTAGCAGTAGGCAGGAAAGTTTTTCCCTCCTGCTCACCCCCTTTTTATTATTGGGCAGGGAACTCCTATTTTTTCCATTCTTTTGGCTGGCTTTCATTGGACACAGGTGCGCAGGTTTGCTTTGTTTCATCATTGTCGCTTGAAGCGGATGCAGGGGCGGTTGGCTGATAAGTTACCTGGACGAGGCAGAAAAATAAAAGTTACACTATAGGAAGTTAAGATAGGTATAATAGATGCAGTGATAAGCTGTAGGCTAAGTTAAAGGTCACAATTGCAGAAGTGCAAGAGGGTAGGAGGCAGACATTTGCAAGATTAAATATGTGGGGGCGAGACTTTTAGGGGTGGTGGGTCGGTAACCTTAGGTGACATTTTGTATAGTGAGGCTTTAGTTTTGTAAGATGAAAAGCCTAGGAAGTTATGTGTTGTGCAACTGTTTCAATAAAGCGGCCTTTTTCATACGAAATGTGTCAGTGGTCTGTGCAGTGCCTCTGTCACCCAAAGAATATGCAAGTGACAGGTGCCTGAACATAGGTTACCTCAATTCTCTTGCTCATGTGTGAGTTCGTGCCCCCCTTCTCCTCGGGATGCGCGCCGTCTGCCAGCCCTGAGCCAAGCAGCACATTAGTTTCCTAAAACCACAGTCCTTCGAGTGAATGCTATACCGTGCTTAACTAAACTACGACGTATATAAAGCTAACGTATGTATCTCATACTTTGTCGCTAGTGAGACTACACCTGAGAAACAGACAAAAACAGTGCATTAACAACCGCGTGAGTCATGCAGTGATCTCATCCTGCAGAGTGTGACACATACAGCAGTGGGTGCAGGGTAATTGCTGGCTCCCCATCATCCCGTGACAGACATTGTTCTCACGCTCAGTAGTACACGGAATTTCACAGAAAGAAGAAACAAATAACCGTAGAAACATCCTAGATGGGGACAGTCGAAGACAAACGCCCACTCCGACCCACGGAGTGCTCGGCTGAATGGAAGCATGCTGCAGACAGGGAATGATGGCAGCCGTGCAAGAGACCTGTCACCAGGCTCGGAGGACGGCTGCTGCGCTGTGTGTGGGAGGGAGACGCATCTCTGAAGCTACACTTGCAGGGAGGAAGCGACTCCGCGGTGCATCTGCCCACACTGAGTGGAGGAGTGTTATAATCCGCCTGTTTTTTTGGCACGCACATGAAGTACAGAAGGAATAATTAGTTAATTTAGAAATTTGAAAATACACTTAAAATAGGATAAGCTTAAACTCGAAACGCTTGTAGCCCTGAGCGGATGACTCAGGGAGATAAACGCTCGCTGCTGGCATCTGATGTGACCTGCCAGTCTCTGTGTGACCATGTCAGCATTGCATCATTCCGGGGTGGGTAAAATGAGTACCACTAAAATGAATCATAGTGACCCCCCTTTTTCCATCACTTAGAGCAGGAAGCCATGGGGTATAAAGCGCCATATAAAACACTACTTATTGTTCTTGGAATAGAGATAGACATCTCCGGTAAAATAGGTGCTCCTTGCAAAAGGCTTTCCTGGTATATATTACTGCTAAATCCTAAGTCAGAATATCAGTAATGCCATAAAATAATTGTTTTCCAGACCTCCTATCAATGTATTCTTCGTAACCATCAGCCTCCTAATAAATGTAGCAAAGATATGATTCTCATCACCTTCAATTTTATCAAAGTCCCAAATTATAAATATTGTACTTTCTCAGGCATGAGCGCCATTGCTGCATCTCTTATGTTCCTGTTTTCAACCAGCGTGGATGGCTTGGCAAACCATGGAATAACTCACTATGCCTACAGGTCTTGTAAAAGTACATATGGGCCTACATTTTGCTAATCTTAGTAGCTTGTGTTGTGCTATTAACCCTCAACGATTATTGGCATGTTGTACACCTAGCTTTACGATATAGACTGTTTACATGACACAATAGCCAATCATCGAGGTCATAGGCTGTGTGATATCACGTCCTATCAGGCGCGCAACGCTGGCTCAAAGGGCTTCAGCCCCCCCCCCGTCGTTTGTGTCAGCCAGGCTGAGACAGCTTCCCCGACACACACAGACAGTTCTTGAGCTGCTGTGGGCTGGCTGGTCTGGCGTCTTATCGCAGCCGCACCCGAGTATTTCACAGGTCTTTAAAAGACCATTTACTTGATAACGAAGCTTTCTTGTGTTTTCACCCGTTCCTAGAGCCCCTGCATCTCCACTCTCTCTTCCTATTCCTTAAAGTTGCAAATTACTTTTGCTGCTACAGTGTCAGAATGCATTTCCTGAAAAGGAACCTTAGGCTTTGTTTTTTTGCAGTCTTATACAGCTCAAACTCCACCCGAAGGTATTGAGGCACTTTGCGTGAGCACCAGTTACATTATACAAGGACATATTGCTGGAAGTATTAGCCCCCCCCCCCCAGGAAATTTGGCTCTACATTGCTGGAAGTATTAGCCCCCCCCCCCCCAAATTTGGCTCTACATTGCTGGAAGTATTAGCCCCACCCGTCTGAAATCTGGCTCTACATTGCTGGAAGTATTAGCCCCCCGAAATTTGGCTCTACATTGCTGGAAGTATTAGCCCCCTCCCCTCCCTGAAATTTGGCTCTGGTTGCGCCCCTACTTCCTATGATGCCATCAAGCGCTGTGCAACGTCACTTTCACTACTACAATGATTTGGGGGATTGGAAGCCTTTGACCTGATGCTAACTTGTCCCTCAACTGAGGAATTTAAAGTAAGGACTTTGAAAAACATAATGTTCATGACTGCATACAGAGCAGGGTACTGCAATTATTTGCATGCATATGCTGTGACTATATTGGAAAAGAGCAAATGTTATTCCCATGCTTAAAAAGGTTAACACTGATCCTGAAACACTGGCAAATTGTAGACCTGTCTCTCTGCTCCCAGCAGCCTCGAAAATTCTGGAAAAGGTAGTGAATCAACAGCTTACCTCCTTTGTTACTGAGAACAAACTGTTACATCCGTCTCCATCTGGCTTCAGAGCTCAGCACTGACACAACGTTATTAGAAGGCTCAGAGTCTATTAAGTTTAATTTAGATGTGGGACTTAATGTTGCTCTGGTGCTGTTTGACCCATCAGCAGCATTTGATATGGTGGACCATGCCATCTTGCTGCACAGGCTAGAACATCTGGGGGTGACGGGCTCAGCTTTAGGCTGGCTGAGTTCTTTTCTTGAGAGGCGAGAGCAGATGGTCTGGGTGAAGCCTTATGCTTCGGAAGCAAAGTTAATGAAGTGGGGGATGCCCCAGGGCTCCTTCCTGAGTCTTACACTATTCAACATTGATATGACTCCCTTGGCATATTTGGTCGAATCCTTTAACATCACGGTCATATCATACGCAGATGATACACATCTCCTGCTCACCTATGATGGGGATTCAGCATGTGCAAAAGAAGCATTTGCACTCTGCATGAAGGCATTACTTGAATGGTTCAGAACCAACAAATTGCAGTGCAACCCAGACAAAACTGAGATTTTATTGTTTGGGCCAAATCCCCTTCCAGGGTGGACAAGTGCATGGCCCAACAGCATTCCCCACGCCCCCTCCAATGGCGGTAGCCCGGAATCTGGGCGTTATATTTGACTTTCACAGCCCAGGTGTCAGCAGTGGTGAAATCCTGTTTATGGATCTGCCATATGTTGAGGACATTTCTCAACTTCTTGCCTCATGAGGCGCAAGTTACGGTGGTCAGGGCATTGATTCTTTCGAGGCTGGACTATGCAAATGTCTTATACTTGGGTCTTCCTGAATACTTGGTTCAGCGTTTACAAGTAGTTCAGAACATGTCAGTCCGCCTACTTTATAAACTTCCAAGCACGCTTCAGTATCTTGGCTACGGGAGAAAATTAATTGGCTACCGGTCCGGCAACGCATCGTGTAAAAGGCCCTGACATTGACTCATCAAGCCCTCCACAATAAGGGCCCTGTGTTTCTTAATGAGAGGATCAAGGAATACAGACCAGGGAGTACTCTGCGTTCCAGTAATGCCAGTCTACACTCTGTCCCCCGTTTTAAAAAGCATCGCAGCGGGGGCTCCTCCTTTACGGTCAAGGTGGCCTGTGTGTGGAACCAGATGCCTGGGCACCTGAGATCTATTTCGGAGGAAGGAACATTTGGGAAGGAGCTGAAAACCCACGTATTCAAATTCTAGAAAGAGTTGGACTTCCACTTTACCCGGCTTCTACCTAAGTCTTTGTTTACCGAAGCACCAGGACACTCCTGGAGTAGCTGTGCACTATATAACCATTTCTCACATTCATTCATTCATTTATTCATTAAGCATAAGCTCGTTCCTATCCCTTGTAACTTCCTTACTCCAGGAATAAGCTAAGCGGGTATGGGTAGCAGTCTGAGGAACCAGCAATGTAGCGATGGTGTCAAAGGTCCTATCGCAAGCAAGGAAAGTGAGCCCGGACTCTCAATGGGGTAGCAAAAGACAGCCATGATTGGCATGCAGTGGACTCATAAGACTCATGAGCCCTGCCCCCAATACACTTGCTGCACTAATGATGTCTACGCCTTTGTCAGTAACCCAAAGTAACCTATTTCATGTCTGCTGGTTTAGGCGTCAATATTAAGAGAAGGGGACTAAGCATTTCTTATGCAATTAGCAACATTTGCAAAAGCAAATCCTGTTTTCATTTTCAGAGAATCAGTGGCTAGATGTACAAAATGATTCGCGAAATGTAGTTGAAAATGACACACTGACTTTTGCGAATACAGTCTGATTTTGTGCACTGGCAAATGCACAAATAGTTGGTTCACCAAATACTAAATCGCAGGGAGTCGCAAAACAACCTGTCTAACTAATATTAATTAGGCAGGTCACAATTTGCACCACCTGTGATTGGCTACAAATTATAGGAGTGTTGGCATCCAAAGTATAGCAGACAACCATCACTCTGATTGCTTTTCAAAAAGGAAAACTTTTTTAAAGCAGCCTGGGTTCCTGAAAGGATCCCAGACTTCTTCATAAAGAAATACATTTAGCATTTTGGAACACTTCAATGAGATCAAGCAGTGGTCCCCTGGACCACTACCTACTCCCTCTGAAGCCGTCACATTTATTCCTAAACGGCAAGTGGTCCAAAATGTACTTGCAATTAGAAAGGCATAACTCACAATTTGGAAGGCATGCCCTTAAGACAACGGGCCCAATTCACAAAGGTAAACTTAGATGTTTGGTTTAAACTTAGACCAAATGTCCAAGTTTACGGCTTTGGGAATTCACAGAGGGCATTTACGAGCACTATCTTTATGTCCGCACTTGGGGCTAAGTAGTTGTGGTAAAAAATAGGCAGGTATCTGAACTCAGTGTGCTTTCACAGTGAACCATGGCGGGGCAAAAAACGGCCTCCTTTCTGCCTACAGTATGTTAGTATAGACAAAGTTCACTGGTGAAATTTGCAGCAGGCGCCAGTAAATGAATTGCCCCCTTAAGGAGAAGATAGTTAAATAAATTACGGTAAACTCTTTAAGGGGAAACAAACCCTTAAAGACAAAGGGTTTCTTCTTCCCATGTCTCTGATTCTGAATTCTGAACAAAGATTTCTCCCCTCCTAGATTAGGTCCTGTTCAGGACTGTGGCACCAACTAATATTTTGGGCAGGCTGATATATTTGAGAAGAGTGTAATAAGTCTTCCTGTATAGAGAGGGATGATTTTGTAAAGAAAAGGTCTTGGACGTCGATGGGTGTGGTCAGCTTTCACCGTGATTCCTTTCTGTGGTGGAACTACTTGTTAAGGTGGACTTGAAGGCAGAAAAATTTGTGACAAGGGGCTATGTAGGGGAAAATTGAAGGCCGTTTGTAAATGGTCTAATACGGTCCCTGCCTAGCAGAGAAAAACGTGGCTACTGGACACTTCTGACTCCTACGCCCTCCTGATCTGTCACAGGCTTCAAGTATTTGATTGGACGGTTGGGGATTCCTGTATGCCGAACAGACCCGTACAACGGCATGGAAACTGACTGAATGAATGAAATTGTACTTGTATAGCGCATGGCTACCCTGAGGCCTCCCAGCGCTGTTTGATAGAAGAGTAGAGGAAAACAGAAGCCGTGCTGTTAAGGGACTGTCTTAAGAAGCAGTCTCTGGAGATGGATGTTGCTCAACTTGCTCTTCTTCCCAATCCTTGCTTCATTTCTGAAGCCCCTTAAATAACAGCCTGTACCTCATCTAGGGTATCTCCTTTGGTGTCTGCTCAATCCTTTGGTTCTGCAGCAAATATTATCTGTGGTAAGGACCTGGGGGCTTATTTACAAGCCTATTGTGCCTCCGGTGCATCACTTTTTTATGCACCGGCAGCGCAGAGTGCAGATCCATATCTACGAGGCCACGCAAAAGCACCTTGCACGGCTTTTCATGGCCTCGTAGATATGGAGTGTGGCAAAGCAGCGCTAGTCGCTGCGTTGCCTTACTCTGAGTCAAAGAGGCATTCAACGGGCATTACAGTGGGTGTTCTTCCCGCGCAACACCCATGGATTTTGACGCATTCCCAGATTTACAAGGAGTTGTACACCTAGGAATGCGTCAAAAGCCTATGCCTCCCCAGGGGAGGTGCAACAAGGAGAAATAACTTTATTTCTCCTTGTTTTTTCCTCTTTCTCTCTGTGCTGCATTCTGCAGGGGGAAGGGGGGAAACGCCCCATGATTGTTTTTGTGCAGGAAGGTCCCCCTTCCTGCACAAAAACAATCATTCCTACGACACAGACACCCTTGCACTATGGTTCAAGGGTGCCTGCATTGGGGCAAGGCAGCCAGTTGTGCGCCAGTGCAGAGGAAGAGGACAGAAATGCGCCATATCTCATAGATAAAGCACATTCCTGCCCTTTTCTTTTGAAGCAGGGCAGCACAGCAAAGTGACTTGCTTCGCTGCCATGCGCCAAAAATTAGTAAATAAGCTCCTTGATGTCCATCTCCCTTCCTATTAGGCCAGCCAGTTGTCATTATGTATTAAGTATTACCCTACCTAAACAAGTGAAAAGTCATGCGGGCAGGGAAACTGGAGGCCGGTGGAAGCGTTCTGTAGTATTGCCAACCTCACAGAGGTCTGCATAGACATAAAGGAGCTGTTCCCAACCTTCCTTTCAGTCTGAAGACTAGGGGCTAGATGTATGTAAGTAATTGTCTGCGATTACCACATAGCAAATTTTTGCGATTCGCTATTTGGTAACCGCAAACACCCATGTACAAATGTGTGGTTTCAACATTTTGAGATTCCCACTGGGTCGTAAATAGACCTAACTCATGAATATTAGGCCCATATGTACAAAATTCCGAAATTGCGATTACCAAATAGCGAATCTGTAGAAATTGCTATTTGGGAATCGCAAAACGGAATGCATGTAACCTTTGATTTCCTAATAGCGATTCCTATGGGTTTGCATTCGCTATTAAGAAATTGCAAATTAGGAAATCGCAAAATTACGATTTCCTAATAGGAAATTGCAAATTTGGAAATGGCTCCAGTGCCTTATGCGGTCACTGAGACAGAGAGAGAAAGAACAGAGTGAAAGAACACTACAGATGCAAAAGAGAAAGAGAGCACTTAGAAAATGTACAAATCTGGATATTTCTATAGATTGCTATTTTTAAAATGCAACCCTCGCATCATCCTCACTTCTGCTTTCCCTTCAGGGATTGAGTGAGGCCAACTTGGGGTCATGAGTGAAGAGGCGTGAGTCTGACTCCTACATAACACTGCTGGGTTGGTGTTTTTTCATGTCCATTGTGAATGTTGTCTGGGGGAAGAGATGCAAAGATCTATTGGCTTTAAACGTAGCGCTTCTCTCGCTCGGGCACAATGCATAGAAGACATGCTGCTCATATTTTATGGAGTGCATCATACTTGGTAAATGAGCCTGTATGGAGCATGTCCAGCTTTGACTCCCTACCCTATCATAAGCTGAGAAAGAGTTGGGACAGGGTCAAGGAGATTGAGGTCATCCTACAGCCTTATACAGGTTTATGATTGGGCAGGTTCAGACTGGAGAAGTACAGACTTGTGGATCAGGGAGGGGCAAATAGTCTCTGAATCATAACAGCTGCTGCTTGCTACTGCTGCCACACTGAGTTCAAAACACATCTAAACAAAGTGCAGGATCGGAGCTAGGAGCACATACAGTGTCCATGGCCTTTCTCTGCTGTTAGTAGGACAGTTAGTGGTAAAGGTTAAAGAACATACATGTCGGTAAGCATGCATGTGATTATGTGTTTATGTATGTCAATTTGTATGTGTACATGCATGTGTTTGTGTGTATATGTCTTTGCATGCTTGTGTGTGCCTGTGACGGGGTACAGGTAAATAGATGTCTATGTAGGTTTTAGAGTGGGACATTCTCTGACATAATGAGGGCCATGGCTAAATGCACTGCCTAGTAGATATTGTAATGGTGACCTTGGCGTAATGGTGTCCTCCTTCACTTATTATTGACAAACTTGACATGTGTGTGGTGTCTCTCACCATCATTAACATAATGGGGGAATTGTGATCATAAGCGAGACTATCACAGGAATATTGGTGGCCATAACATTAGCTGAATACCCTACCTTAGTCTCTACTTGGGTGCCCTGTAAAATGATATTCTTCTTTATTTATAGTGGGCCCATCTCATATATGTGTGACTATTCTGGCGTAAGCATGGCCCCAAACTAACGGTGTCCATTCATGACATATTTGAGACACTGTCGATTAGTTGTAGTTATGCCTGCAATAATAGTGCCACATCCATAATGTCCGTTCCTTTACATATTATGAGAACGCTTAACAATCTTGTGCCTATGCCTGGCATAATGGTAGCCTTGCCCTAATGGTTCCGTTATTGATGTATTGTGGACACAATTGAGATATTTCTGGCTGTTAGGAGGCTTTTTCCTCAGGCCCTCAGGAAGTCAGTCCCATTCACCACTTGACTCTTACAGGGAAGTGATGATGAGGAGTCAGAGATTACTCCAGGTAATGGCGGGTGTTGAAACCTATACTATGTATACCCCAGTGAAAATAACACTTTAGAGCATCAATGTCTAGTCAGTACTATACTGTATGAAAACATGTACGCAATTAAAGTAGGTAATATTTCTCCTCCTCTCTCTTTGCCTCTCCGCCAAAATCCTTATTATTCTTGCCAGGATGGCCAAAGCCGTCATTGTGAATGATCCTGATTAATTTTGGGTGCCTTTTTAATGTGTGCACCTGGTTACCATCAAATCCAATGGCAATTGCATTTCCTAAATTTCCTTTTTGTGACTTGTCGCAATTAGGAAATTTGCTGTACATGCAGTTACCGAATCGCAAATAGGAAATCCATAGTTGCGATTTCCTAGTTTGCCATTCCCAAAATGCGATTTCTACAAGGTAGAAATCACATTTTGCGATGCCTTATATGCCTTTCGTACATACCCAAAGGCTATTTTGCATTTCCTAATGACCCGAAATAGCGATTCAGACCGTTAAAAAATGCAAAATGTGTTCGTACATATGGGCCTATATGAGGTAGGTCTCGGATTACGACTCATTGGAAATCGCTAACATCACAGGGATGGTGGCCTGCTGGGGTCAGCAGACCACCATGTCTGATTGCTTTTAAATAAAGCAATCTTTTTTTTTTTTTGTAACCCGATTTCCTTAAAGGAAAACAAGATGCGTTTCAAAAAGAAAATGAAAAGTTTTCTTTTCATTTTTTAAGAGCAAGCATTTTGGTCGCAAAACATTCACACATACCACTGCGATTCGGTATTAGGAAGAGATGCCCTAAACACACCCCTTTCTAATACTGAATTGCACACCCTATTTATGATTCGGTAATAGGTTACCGAATCGCAAATAGGGATTTGTACATTTCAAAAAGCATTTGTGCATTCACAAACGGGACGATTCTGCAAATTGACCAATTTGCAAACACAAAAACGCTTTGTACATCTGTCCCTTAGTGCTAAACATCACACTACCACTGGCATATCACAGAGGAGGATGCAACTTAAAAAAATGTCTCACTGCATGTTAATGACGCATAAATGCTGCTGAATAGTCAGCATAGAAAACCTATTTTCTGCAGTAGCAGCTGCTACCCAAAAGGGGTGGTGGGGCGGGGGACCGAGGGAGCGGGGGGGGGATGTAAAAAAAATAATTTTAAAAAACGGCTTTCCTTCATTCCGCTGACCGCTGCCTCTCTTCCGTTCTCTCTGGAGCAGCCTGGAACCAGGATGCGAAGCACACAGCCTCCCAGAATCCCCCAGCCAATCACAATGCTGCCTTAGCAGCATTGTGATTGGTCTGAGCGCCGTGGTATGGCGCTCAGACAGGGGCTGGCAGGCTGGGCATGTTCTCCACCCAGGCTGTAGTGCAGCCTGGGTGGAAAACATGCACAGTGCGCTTGACGCTTTGGCCGGCTCAAGACAGCCGGCCAAAGCGCCATGTGCACTTTTGGGGCTGCCACCACCCCTCCTCCCTGTGAGGCGCGGGAACCCAGCCCCGCCCGCCCCTTCAACTGCAAGCTGAATACCAAAAATCAAAATGATAATAACGGAACGTTGTTATCATTTTGTTTTTGGTATTCAGCTTGCACCTGAAGCAATGGGGCGACGCTCCTCTGCATTGGCGGAGGAGCCGCCACTGGTTTTTCTGGCATATATTCCCTGTTTTTTTCAACCGGAATCCAGTGGCTACTGTCTACTGACGAGATATTGCCACACCTATTCTTTTAAAATGTTATTGCAGAGGCAAATGTTTGATTGTGGGACCGCCTGGCAGTGGCTAAGATTTCATTTAGAAAAAGCGGCAACACAGGATAAATTAACCCAATCACATAATTTCACTTTGTAGCTAAGAGATACCAGTAGCAACCACAGTCATGCTGCAGGAACTTATCCCATACTAAATTAATCTAATCTGACCATCAACACAAAACTTTAGATTCACTAATGCGATTAAAACCAAATTCATTACATTCAGGTAATAAGGCTTGGACTGAAAAACCGAAGGGCATATTTATCAACGTTTTGCGTCGCCCTTGTACCACGCAAGGTAGCGCAAGGATGATGCAAAACCCAGAATGATATTTACCAAGCCATGCAATGTCACCTTGTGAGGCCCTGCGTGGCTTGGTAAATCTGGAATAACGCATGGCAGCAAAAGTCGCAGCCATGTGTTACTGTGCCCCTGGCAGGCGTTCCATGGGTGGAGCATGAGTGTTCCCGCGCAACCGCCCATGGGTTTTGGTGCATTCCCAGATTTACCATTACTGGTAGACTTGGGAATGCGTGAAAATGCTCTGCATTTCCTGGGGAGGCCTAAGAAGGATAAATATTTGTATTTCTCGTTGTTTTTTTCCTCTTTCTACAAGTGCTGCATTCTGCAGCCCCCGTAGAAAGAGGAAAAGCCTCAGAGGATTGTATTTGTGAGGGAAAGTGTGCCTTCCTGCACAAAAACAATCCTGTCTGCGACTTCAATTTCATATAAAAACTTACAAACTATACTAAAACAAGTTAAACACACATTATTATAGTGCTAATGACTTAAAATACTCCAATAACTAATATTCATCTGATTAAAAACAATATTTTATACAACTATAATAAATAAAATGATATTACACACAACTATACTTAAAAAACGACATTTAATACCTAAAATAACGATATTCTTAACTTCTGTATTCTGTCCAATATCTTCCCATATCGTAACTTCTATATTCTGTCCCAATATATTTTTTTTGTTCCATGAAATCTTTGCTGACATTATTTTTTGCGACAAACAAATAAAGAACAAATAAATAAAATTCAACAGAAAATCGAGAGATTCATACATATGCTGTAAGGATGGATAAGTTAGCAAATAAAGGGGGTGAACATCCTTATAAGACAGTAGACTATATCAAATAAGAAACAAATTGAATGTTACACTGTAAATGTGCAAAGATGAAACAGTCAATAAAACATTTTGATAACAGAGGCACCCTGTCTAGCTTCAAAATTCCCTTCAACTACACAGATATACAATCCATAACGATAACATTCGTGTATGTCCAAGGGAGCTAACAAAATTATTATAATAAATGATGCACTGGGGGGTGGGGGTGTCCAGTGGAAGCCGTAGGAGGGAAATGTTCAATTTGACAATGCGTATAATTACACATTTATTGTGTCAAGAGAGAGATAGGATTTGTACAACATTATTGTGGACATCAATATCACAGTTAGTAAAGTCATCCAGGGTGTATCATATCTCTTGTGAGATCCTGGGGTTCCCTGGTAGGGCTCCTGAGAGACATGAGTGCTTCTTATACATATGACCCGTGGCCACCAGGTGTGATATGAAATGTGTTTACAAGATTTCCACTCAGTAAGCACAACTTTGGTATCAATGACTCAGAGTAGCTTAAGCAGTGCAAGATCATATGTCGTAAGGGTCTGTGATAAAGGTGTGCACCATGGCCCAAGATGAGCATTGGAAATGTAGCCAGATCGTTATCCTGAACATCTTTACTAATTGATTTGCAATCAATTCCCAATATAAACTAAGTTGGGGGCAGCAATATTATTTATACGAATAACATCCCAGGAATGCCCACTGAGGGGTCAAAATGCTTTTTTCAGGACCTTGATCCAAGCAATAGATTGGCTGGACAGACAGCAGAGCTGGTACAAAAAATCTGTCTTTAAAGTGTGTGAAGTGATATGCAATATATATAGGAATATTATCTCAAAGTAAAAAGTTAGTACTGACCAAATATTTTTGGATAGTGCTTTGGAACCTATCCATGGCGTGTCCTGTAATAAAGAGAAGACACAACATAATATGAATCACCCAAATACGAATATAAAAAGTTGACACGCCATTAGAAAGCCCATCTCTGGACATTGGTCATCAGTCACATATTTCCACTTATTCCCTGCTAGAGTTGTCAGTTTTTGGCATGTTTTTTCAAGTAGGATTTACTCTAGTCGATGTTTCCGCTCTCCCCCGTCTGAGTTATACATAGATGTGCTTTTCTCGTGCAAGTTACTAGCTGCCATCTTTCATATCTGATGAAGCGGGAGGTGCTGTCATTGTATTGAAGGAAGACTGCTCGCTAGACCCCGTAACCAGGGACTTCCTCTTCAGGATAGGTGCTCTTACATCAGACTTTTTGTAAATGTCTTCACGGGTTGGCAGGAACATTAGAATGGGGAGAGTGTCCAAGCTGGAAAATCGCCAGAAAGCATCCACGTCACATGGTGCACACGTGTCCATGGCTGTCCGCAAACTAACTTGCTACTATACAATCAGTGCACCACCATTTAATTTTTTTTTCTTATTTTATTTTTTCCCTCCAATTAGGTGCGTTGCTTAACTTGGTGCCCTAGGCAGGGCATGAGTTGGAGGTACACGCGTGTACATAGGTGTCCACCCACTACTTTCACAGGGTGGACGCTGTCCACCCTGCCAAGAAGTTGGGTCCCACAGAAATATGTTGAACTTGTCCCAGTGTCATTTTCAGACACCCGGACACATTCAACAGGTCCTGCACGTTGTCCGCTTTCCATTCCCAGCAGCAACGTGCAGGTGGGCGGGGCTTTTTTTTTCACCTCCAGCTGGGCAAAAGACAAAGGCAGAAGTTAAGGGGCCATCAGGCCTCCTTGTGATCCAGTATCAGACTGGAGGCTGCCTGGAACCTCACACTTACATGCAAATGCAACAGAGAGGAAACAAAATCACACAGCTTGTTATCTCTTCACAGGTACTTAAGAGATGCATGTTTTTTACTTTGTTCAGTCCCTGTATATGAGTGCGTGCACTGTAAGAATGTCAGATGGGCTTGTCTGTCCCACTATTTACACAAATAACAATTTAAATTGCACTATTTTATTTCTTTTATAGCGCTACTCATCCCAATGCAGAGTGTTAGAGCGCTTTACATAACATACACATTATCCATTCAAAATAAATCATGTAAGTGTGCAAATTAATGTTCAAGATGTGTTACATGAGACAGTCAGGGTTACAAAGTGTAGGAGTCAAATGCCCTTCATAGCTCACTGTGGTGTGTTAGAAGGATTACAATTTATGAACTGCAAGTAACAAAAGGATCTCTGTGTTCAAAGCAGTAATCCACTTATCTGTCTACATAAAATAAAAATCTGTGATCTGCATGAGACAACTTTCTTTTTTTTTAAACATATTTTATTGCATTTTCAGTTAGCATATGTTATAACATACACATATCAGAGCACTATTGCATAATTAAGTGGTACATTTATGCTCACAACATTGTATAAGATGCACACCATGTCTGTTGCGATATCATGAATAACAAACCTGAAGAAGGTAGCCACAAAATAGAGGTTCAACAATACCCAAACGCCCAGTTCCCCCACCCCCACCCCCAAGAACAGTGGGTGATTATGTTTTGCAGGAGACAAATGAATCTTCTACACATCTTTGATTCAAATTTGGGACTACACAAAGCACAGATCTCTCCAACAAATGTGTTAAGCTCCAAAGTTGTCTGACCATTATTATTATTCCCTGAGATTTATTGGGCACCTCTGCAGCAGATGCCTTAACCCCATAAAATATTTTAAAATGCAGACTTTGCGACCAATTAAGCAGAACAGATCTACTATCATGCTTTTCCTTGTTGCCAATTTCTTTTGGCAGGGTTTAAAAAAATTATTAGTTGAGGCCCAGATTTTGCGCTAGGATTGCGCCACTTTTTTGTAACAACCCTGACTCCAAATCTGATTTGTTAATTATCATAATGCACTTAAATGTACTCATGATAAACCTGATAAACATATGTGGGAGATCTTAGTATCTAATATCACTTCTTGTGATGTCACTTCCAGTAAGGTCACTTCCTGTGATGCCACGTGGAATGTCACGCATCGTGACATCATGTGCTGTGATGGCACGCGTCATGATGTCACTTGCATACTGCCGAACTTGGTCAGTCCCCCCACTTCTTTTTATAGGACTTCTGCCCTGGCCCTAGGTGACTCGTGACTGCTTAGCTCGCCAGTATGCACCTGTTTTCCCTGTGTTGTATGCATATTTAGAGCGAGGTTCTGTCATAACTTGCGATACATGCCTGCCAGTGCTTAATTTGAGCCAGGGCTTTCCGGTGCTAAGCACCGGCACTTAATTGGTTTCCGGTGCTCGGCACCGGCACCTAATTATCAACACCATACATAGAACAGTCTACCACATGGTGGCGCTGCTCATCTAATTTAGAGATGAGCAGAACAACGGTTGTTTAGTAATACAATTCAAATTCAATATACATTAAAATTACAAATACCTGCCTCTCCAGCCATTCCTTTAGCTTTGGGGACCTGGAATAATCTGAACTGTCGCATTTACATGCGAGAGAGATGATTAGTAGTTGTTTTGGCAGCGATGACAAGGGCGAAGGGTGGTGCAAGCTGCAGTGGCCTCCCGGTCAGAGCCCTGGCACTTAATATTTTACAAATTAAGCACTGCATGCCTCGGACACGAACTCTTTCTGATCTTATCCCTGAACCCCTCCAAGAACAAGAAAAAAACACCACCACCAACAAGACTGCATGTTTACCCAACGTAAAACTCCAGCCAGCTGTAGGCAACCCGAATCGATGCGCAGCACAATAAAAATAGATTCACGCTCAGCATGAAAAAGTCACCCTAATCAATACCAGTTAGGAACTCCAGTTTAACAGTGCGGACACTTTTATAAATGGGTTATGTTAAGCACGCAATGCCCTGGTTTATTTTTGTGCATTGAGTTTTAATTATCCAGGCTAATCGATGCTGCTGGCAATACAGCCATGATGTTCTTTGAGACAGGCGTTAGTGACTTACTGCCTGCTTACTCAAAATATTAATTATTGTACACAGATCTATTCTCGCTTCCAAGGACCTCAGGGAGATAATGATATTGATTTGTTTAGTAGTTCATTGTCCCACATGATGTGCACTCTCTTCATCACATAAACACGATTATAGAGGATTAGTTGTGGTCCAATAGCCAACTTATGGCTAGACGCTGAAGCTAATCAGAACGTTTGTACTTCACCAAGCATTGTGTGATCCTAGGCAAATCACTTCATCTCCTGTCCTATAATGCAAGTAAATGTACTGGAATCTAATTGCGTGATGTACTTTACACGTAATGCACTGTCTTTGCACAGTGTTGTTCATCAGTGTTCGTCTCCCTCCAGCTATGCAATAATCACTTCGCCGCCTGCCTTTGAAGGCACAGCGTTTTTGGTCGTATTTCTTCTTCACAAACAAACACATGGAACGAAATATGCTCGCGGGAAGGTCCTCCTGTGGATCAAGGGTCGGAGAGATTCCAGTGGGGTCAGATAAGGTCGAAGGAAACAAACCTATAATTCATACCTTTTTTTCCAAATAGAAAACATCGTAGTGTTCGGATCATGTATGTTAATGATTGAAGGCGACCTGCTGCTCTTGTCGAAGTCAGCTGTTAAGAGTTGGTAGTAAATCTCTTCTCATCTCGGTGAAGGTCGCATGAAGGTCACAGAAGTAATGGCCCGGGCATCAATGCGCAGTGGTGCTAAGGCTGAAGGAGCGTTGCCCCACTGAGCAAAAAGGAAAAATAAAATGACAATAACGTATCGTTATTGTCATTTTTTTCCCCTATTGCATGCATTCAGCGGCCTGTGTGGGGCGGGGCTGGCCAGAGCAGGGGAGGAGTGGTGTCCACTCCCAAAGTGTGCATGCACTGTTTGGCCGGCCCTCTTGGGCCAACCAAACAGTTGATGCGCACTTTGCATGTTCGTACAAAGCTGCACTACACAGCCGGGTCAGGACCATGCACAGGCTCCCTGTTCCAGTCTGAGCGCCGATCCACGGCGCTCAGACCAATCACAACGCTGTATTGCAGCGTTGTGATTGGCTCAGGGAGCCTGTGTGCCGGGTGCTTCCTGCTACCCCCGGACTGCAGAAAGGAAGAGGAGGCAGTTCCACGTTAAGTGGGTTTTTTTGTTAATTAAACCCTCCAGCCCCACCACCCCCGTCCGGTAGCAGTCGCTGCTGTTCAATGGCCAGGCCTTTCTGTTTGGGGGCAGTGCAAATTTAGGGAGAGGCAGTGGCTTCTAGCATCCACTACCGTTCTTTAGGGAGTTGTCGGGTGATTTTAAGCGGCACTGTAGCGTTTCTGGACGGATTGTGACTCATGTGACCTAATTAATGGACAGGCATTCGTACGTGTCACCTCAGCTACCTCCAATACATAACAAACATATCCATCTAGGACTGACTTCTATTCCATTCACATACACGAGGATTGCCATTGTAGGTCCATGAGGGATGCATACAAGCCAGCATTGCAAGAGATCCACATAATGCTGAGAAGTGGAAAGAGATAGGCTCAAGTAGAAAGGGGCGATGAGATTTTACGTTAATAGAAACAGAAGCAAGTGCATGAAGTTTGGCGGGCGGCTTATTTTGAGGATGGCTTCGATAAAATTTGGCCCTGACTGCTTAGCGTCTTTGAGCCATCAACAGCCAGCCAGACGATTTGTGAGAATACTTCGTCACCTCAGGGAAAAATTAACATTACAAATACGATCTCATCATAATCATCATTTAACTTTATTTCAGTTGTAAAAACCATAAAAGTACACATAGCACCATAAGTTTAAAAAGCATGACACAATAAAAAACATTTCAATTCAATAAGCAGTATTAAACAAGAATTCAGGCTCCAACGATCAACAAGCTGGTGGGGCCTTCTGGCAAAACCCTATTATCTAGCAGCTGTTCATATACAAAAGCTTAAAAGTCACTTAAAATCACTTAAAAGAGGCCACATGTCCAATTAATCTTAACGTGCATGGTGCATTAGGGTATTGATACCTCTTTTTTTGAGATGCCATATAGAATTTAGGTAGCTGGCAAATGAGTAAACAACTCAGCTCCTAGTATCTGCCCTACATGTTCTCAGGGCATGGTGCCTATCGTCAAGCCAGAGACGGCAGCACAGAGGGGTGATCCAGCGGGCACGCTGTTTAGTGTATGCGCCTCAGAAGAACAGTAAGTGCTCGTCATTCTCCACTGAACAACATCCCATAGGGCAAAGATTGGAGGGGTTTACATTGCTCCTCCAAGAAGAGGTAAAAGAAGGAGTTGGCAGAATCCCCAATCTAAATATAACATAAAGAGACCTAGACAATGGCCTATACACATAGTCTATAAAAGCTTCGAAATAGGAATCACATTTAAAAGACAGGTACTGGTCCATTAGGCTGCCCGAGGGGACAGAAGAAACCTTTGAGCAAAGGACAACATTCCAGTAGTGATCTATAACCCCTTCTGTGCCGTGGACATAATGGTTATGTCCTCGGCAGCTGTGCTGCTGTGCCGAGGATGTAACCATTACACCGGTCACCCGCCCACGGAGGAAGCGCTTGTGCTCCCCCCTTGGGCCACCCACCTACATGCCCCCACAGGGGATGGCAGCAGAAGCGCATCCGCTGCCACCCCAAACCTCACCTCAGCGATGGGATGACGTCAGCGTGTGCACGGCACACCGGCATCATCAAAATAGGCCGGGGACGAGCTGGAAGCCATTGCTTCCAGCGGCAGGAGGAAAGGTACGTTTTTCCTCCTGGGGGGATCAGGGACAGCAAACAGGCACGGTGAGAGAAGGAAAGAGCATTTCCTTCCCCCCGGTGTCCCTTTGCAGAGCATTCCTGCTGCACGATCCCAGGTGGGGCCGGGATCGTGCAGCAGGAATGCACCCATTAGGCCACCAGGGATTTTTTGGGGCATTGGATGCGGCCCCATGGGCAAGGTCTGCTTCCTTTTACAATTTGGCAAAGTTTGGCCCTTTCTGGCCCCCTTAGGAACAGATCATCCATAATTTTAGGCCGATCTGCCCCCAAGAGGGGCAGAAACCCACTAGACACCAGGGATATGTTTTTTTGGGCATGTAGGGAAGGAGCCCCTTAGGCAAGGGTGCTCCCCCTTTTTTGGGGGGCTTTATTTTGGACATTTCTGCACCCCCTGTGGGCAGATCAGCAATATTGTTAGGCTGATGTGCCCCCAAGGGGGGTAGAAACCCACTAGACACCAGGGATATGTGTTTTGGCATGTGGAGGAGCAGCCCCTTAGGCAAGAGTGCTACCCCCTTTTTTTGGTGGCATTATTTTGGCAGTTTCTGCCCCTTTGGGGGCAGATCGGTCATATTTATAGGCCGATCTGCCTCCAAGGGGGGAAGGAACACACTAGACACCAGGGATTGGAATTATTGATATGTTGGGGAGCGGGCCCTTGGGCAAGGGTTGCTCCCCATTATGGGGGCAATATGTTGGCCGTTTTCTGACCTCCATGAGGGCATATCAGCCTTATTTATAGGCCTATCTGCCCCCAAGGGAGGAAGAAATCCAATAGACACCAGGGAAAGTTTATGTGTGTGTGTGTGTGTGTGTGAAGTGGAGTTCGGCTGATGGTCTGCGTGTACTGGCCTTTGACCGGTGGTGTGTGTACACTGGTGCATGGCTGGCGATGTATGTGGACTAGCGCTTGGCTGGCGGTGCATGTGAACTGGTGCTTGGCTGCTGGTGCGTGTGGACCAGCACTTGGCTGATGGTGTCTGTGGACTAGCGCTTGGCTAATGGTGCATATGGACTAGCGCTAGCCTGGCGGTGCGTGTGGACTGGCATCTGGCTGGCGGTGCGAGTGGATTGGCGTCTGGCTGGCAGTGTGTGTAGACTGGTGCTTGGTTGGCAGGGTGTGTAGGCTGGCGCTTGCTTGGTGGGCAGTGTATGTAGATTGGCGCTTGACTGGCTGTGTGCGTGTATTGGCAGGGTGTTGGTGTCTGGTAGCCAGTATGTGTATGGACTTGCTTGAGGTGTGTTTGTCAGTTGTCTGATGTTTGGGTGTTTGGTGAGTTTGTCATGTTAGTCCTGTTGGCGTCTGAGAGTGGTGGGCCCTAGATTGGTGCTGTTTGCAAAAGTAAGTGTTGTATTGTGTTGGGCCGGCAGCTGACAGTGTGAATGGTTTTCTGTGTCTGACACATGAAAGGTGTGTGAATTGACTGTAAAGCGGTTGGTGCCTTGATGTGGCATTACAGCTCACGAGCTGTAAGTCAGTGGTTCTTTGATCTAATGTTGAAAATATTGACAATGACTATTGCATATTGTATTTCATAAAGGCATTGGTGAATAAAGGTTTTTTTTAATTTACTTAACCTTGTGTCAAATCCAGCTAGAATGCCTGGGATTGACTAGTGGATGGGTGTGCAGTAATGTTTTGGTGTTTTCTTTTCCTTTTTACCGTCAGCGCATACTTGCTCTGTAGCTAACACCTTTTGCCCTCACATCTTTTTGGAAACTGGTCACCAAGGGAATAATATGCCATTTGTTTTGTGTGGATCCCACATGGTTTACCTACCCACAAGCCCTTGTAAATTTGATTTATTGACCAAAACATGTTGTTTCCTCACATTTCTGTGTGGGAATGTTGTGGGATCACTGGGCTGGCACAAAATTCCTAGCACACAGCGTTCCTCTAGGTCTCCCGATAAAAATGCTACCTTACTTGTGTGGGTGGGCCAAGTGCCCGCGACAGGAAAGGGCCCAAAACATATTGTGGAGACATCAAAATTATCGATCACAAACGACCTGGTTTTGCAAGGGGGTCACCTGCGTTTTTGGTCCCAGGTTCGGCGGTCATTTTGGGAAACCTACAAAACCCAGACATTTCTGAAAACTAGATATCCGAGAGAGTCCCGGGAGGTATGGCTTGCATGGATCCTCCAACATTCTTTTACCCAGAATCCCCTGCAAACCTAAAATTTAGCTAAAGAAAAATCACGTTTTCCTGTAATTTGTGAGATCACCGGACCTGCACAAATTTGCTACCACACAGCATTCCCCCAAGTCTCCAGATAAAAATGCTACCTCACTTGTGTGGGTGGGCCAAGTGCCCATGACAGGGAAGGGCCCAAAATGTATTTTGGAGGCATCAAAATTATCGATCACAAAACGACCTGGTTTCGCAAGGGGGTCACCTGGGTTTTTGGTCCCAGGCGTGGCGGCCATCTAGATAAACCTACCAAACCGAGACAATTCTGAAAACTAGACACCTGGGAAGTCCTTGGATGTATGGCTTGCGTGGATCCACCAGTGTTTTCTTGCCCAGAATCCCCTGCAATCCTCAAATTTAACTAAAAAAATCAAATTTTCCTCAAATTTCAGTGTGGAAAATTTGTGGGATCACTGCACCGGCACAAATTTCCTACCGCCCAGCATTGCCCCAGGTCTACCGATAAAAATGCTACCTCACTTGTGTGGGTGGGCCAAGTGCCAGCGGCAGGGAAGGGCCCAAAACATATTGTGGAGGCATCAAAATTATCGATCACAAAAGGGCATGTTTTTGCAAGGCGGTCAACTGCGTTTTTGGTCCCAGGCTCAGCGGCCATCTAGGGAAACCTACCAAACCTAGACATTTCTGAAAACAAGACACCTGTGTGAGTCCAGAGAGGTATGGCTTGCATGGATTCCCCAACATTTTCTTACGCAGAATCCCCTGCAAACCTCAAATTTAGCACAAAAAAAATCAAATTTCTGTGTGGGAAAGTTGGGGGATCACCATGCCGGCACAAATTTCCTACCACCCAGCGTTCCCCTTGGTCTCCTGAGTAAAATGGTACCTCACTTGTGTGGGTGGGTCAAGTGTCTGCGACAGGGAAGGGCCAAAAACATGTAGAGACTGTGGGGGGCCAAGAGGGCAGGTTTCTTTAATACATTTTTGGACTGACTGTTTGCGAATACAGAGTTTTCGACCCACATTTGACCTTAATATGTCATCAACAAGAAGGGGGAGGAGGAGGAAGCCGCGACCCGAGAGAGTAGGGAGAAGGAGAGGGAGCATGTAAAAGATAAAGCACTCGTTCAAATTTAAAAAATAGTTCCTGTAAGTCAAATAGAAAAATAGTGGAAACCTACAAGTCCTGGGGCGATACTCTGGGGAGTGAACAACTTGGAAAAAAGGAGGGAGCAGGAAGCAAAGTAACCAATAGCAAGCAAGATTTCTTACAAGACAACCAACTAGACCAAGCCAAAGCGATAGGAGGAGTCAAACCCCACAAAGTACATACAAAATGTCATCCTGCAGCGCAAGCGCTGTAGGCTCGACCTAAAAAAGGGTCTGATGGGTAAGACATATTGCCTAGAATAGAGAAGAGTGAATGCTTAGAGCGCTTTTATATAATCTACCTTCCGAACATGCAGTGTCTGCTTAGACAAGAATATCCTAGTGTGGCTTAGGTGTGGAAGTGACTCCAGTGATGTGCTGACTCAAAACAACGTAGTCTCATAATAGTATTTACTATTTAGGGCAAAAGGTGCGTCACTTTCTGTCATGGGGCGTTAATGGGTGAATCGGCACAAATACCAGTATGTTTTGATGCAAAGCACGATCTACTAAGATTGCCAGACCTGCTGTTGAGTCAAAACTAACGGCTCCTTGAAGCAGGCATTGACAAGGGAAAGTGAAACCATCACTTGGCCAATGTAGCAAGGAGCTCTTTGTCATCATGAAGGAGTTCTCCAACCCAGGAGCCGCCGAGAACGACATCACCCCCTCCCAAGAACTTTGTGACACCCTGGCGGACTTCTTCCATGACAGGCTCTCAGACATCTATGAAAACTTCAAAGCCCAACCCCCATGGCTGACAGCATCAGCCTGCTCATAACCACAAACACAAACCCCTGCTCACCCATTGGGAGCCTCTCACAACTGAAGCCACGATCTCCATCATGAACTCCATGCACTTGGAAGCACCCATAGACCCCTGTCCCCACCACATCTCCAACCTCGGGAGCAAGACGACTGGCGACAACCTCAAGAAAGTCCTAAACACCTCCATCACCTCGGCCTCCTTCCCTGAGGACTGGAAATGTGCTGAGGTAAGGCCCCTCCTGTAGAAACCATATGTTGAACCAGCAGAACCGAAGAACTATCGGCCCATCTCCCTGCTCCCTTTTCCAGCAAAGGTTCTCGAAAAGGCAATCAGTCAGCAACTCACTGAACACCTAGAACAGCCTCCTGGACCCCTGTCAATCTGGATTCCAAGCTAACCACAGCACCGAGACAACCCTGATCGCAGCCACCAATTATATCAGGGCCCTCCTGGACTGCGGCGAAACGGCAGCCCTCATCCTCCTGGTCCTATCAGCTGTCTTTGACATCATCTCCCATCACATCCTGATCAACACACTCCACCACATCAGAATCCAGGGAGACGCCCTCAAATGGATGGCCTAATACCTCACCGGAAGAACCCAGAGAATCAATCTCCTACCGTTCAGCTCAGAACGCAAGAAGATCATCTGCGTCATCCCCCAAGGATATTCCCTCAGACGCACCCTCTTCTACACGTACATGACCCCACTGGCCAACACCGTCAGATCGCTCGGACTCAACATCATCTCCTATGCTGATGACTCCCAGCTCATCCTCTCACTGTCATAAGACTCCTCCACCACCAGAGCCAACTTCCACAGATGTATGATGAACGTCGCTGACTGGATGAAAGACAACTGTCTCAAGCACAACTCAGACAAGACAGAAATCCTCATCTTTGGGAACAACACCTCGCCATGGAACAACGCATGGTGGCCTTCCGAACTCGACCCATCCCCTGCCTCGACAGACCACGCCTGTAACCTCTGAATTATTTTGAACAGCAAGCTATCTATGAAGAAACAGGTAAACGCAATCTCGTCCGCCTGCTTCCACAACTTATGCATGCTCTGCAAGATCTTCAAGTGGCTCCCAGTCAACACCAGAAGGACTGTCATGCAGGCCCTCGTTACCAGCAGATGGGACTATGGGAATACACTCTAAGTAGGAATCACTGCATGCCTCCTGAAGAGACTACAGACAATACAGACCACAGCAGCAAGACTCATTCTCTACCTCCCCAGACAGACTCGATCCAGAAGAGATGCTGGTTCAAGATTTTGACCCACGCATACAAAGCCCTACCCAACCAAGGACCAGCTTACATTAACAAGCGCTTGACCTTCCACCAACTGACGCAGAAGGAGGACGCTCCTTCTCACACCTGGTGGCCAAAGCTTGTAACGACCTTCCCCTCCACCTCAGGACCATCACATCGCTCCAGGAATTCGGAATGGTACTCAAGACCTGGCTGTTCGAATAAACAGACCACCTTGACGCAGCTGGCTACTCCAGCACCTTGAGACCCTCATGGGTGATTTGCCCCACTTTATAAATCCTGATTGATTGAATGCATATAGTTATGGTTCTGTGCTGTGTTTTTTCCCCTTACTCAATGAAGCATAGAAACTTTGCTTGTTGTGCTGCGTTGCATGAAAAATTAACAATTCGGTCCCTTTGTATTCAATTTCCAAAGCAAAAACATACAGTGAAAACCACTGGGTGAATTGTATATTTGGATACCACCAGTGTAGAACAGAGCAGAAATGAGGTGCCTCAGACAGATCAAGCTAAGTCACACTGTTTACTGGTATGTCTGATAATGACACTTTTCTGTATGGAATATTTATGGAGAGCGAGAGTCCCAAGCCATTTAACACATGAACGACTGATGATGAATTTATAGGTAGAATTTCAACCCAAGCTACAAAATGGTAGTGTGTTTATTGTCGTGGATGATTTAAATGCTGCAACAGGAGCAGCATGGATGAAAAAAAGGAAATATCTGGAACAGAAGCAGAGCCTGAAGGGGGAGCACACACAGGTATGGTTAAGAGCATACGCAAAGGAGCATGTCAACAAATGTGAAAAACAAACTGTACATCCAATGTACATACAGAATATGCGGCTAACCAAATGAAGACTTTGATTGTGTTTTCGGTAATCTGTAAACCTGGTGGCATAGACAGGATGTGCAGGAAATAACCTGAATATTTCAGAACTGCAGCGAAGAACCGGACTATAAAAGTTACAGCCGAAACCTCCCTCCAATAGCCTCGAAGATAGTCTGGCAAAAGTAGATACGCATTGGCCAAGCCAATGAGTCTAGCCTTTTGGCTTAAAAAGGAATGTGAGGCAATGACTAGGGAATTGCCCAGACGTGGGTCCCTTGCTCACTTTGCCACTGGATTCAAGATAGCCTGGCTGATGACGGCTGTAAGCCAGAAACCGGTCCCAGGATGCTTGTTTCCGGTCCAGGGAAGACATGGCTTGGCAGTTCGGGCTGGACTGTTCCCATGAGGCACAGGGTCAGACTGATTTGCATATGGCCATGTCTGAACTGGGGTGGCGGAGTGAGCTAAAGAATGATGATGGATTAAACCCACATCAGTTGACTGGGGGTGAGTGCTTGCAATGTTCAACACTCCGTCCATCATCCCCTTTGGTTTTGCTATGTTCGCCCTAAGTTGGCAGGGTATGCCCAGACGTGGGTCCCTTGCTCACTTTGCCACTGGATTCAAGATAGCCTGGCTGATGATGGCTGTAAGCCAGAAACCGGTCCCAGGATGCTTGTTTCCGGTCCAGGGAAGACATGGCTTGGCAGTTCGGGCTGGACTGTTCCCATGAGGCACAGGGTCAGACTGATTTGCATATGGCCATGTCTGAACTGGGGTGGCGGAGTGAGCTAAAGAATGATGATGGATTAAACCCAGATCAGTTGACGGGGGGTGAGTGCTTGCAATGTTCAACACTCTATCCATCATCCCCTTTGGTTTTGCTATGTTCGCCCTAAGTTGGCAGGGTATGCCCAGACGTGGGTCCCTTGCTCACTTTGCCACTGGATTCAAGATAGCCTGGCTGATGACGGCTGTAAGCCAGAAACCGGTCCCAGGATGCTTGTTTCCGGTCCAGGGAAGACATGGCTTGGCAGTTCGGGCTGGACTGTTCCCATGAGGCACAGGGTCAGACTGATTTGCATATGACCATGTCTGAACTGGGGTGGCGGAGTGAGCTAAAGAATGAAGATGGGTTAAACCCAGATCAGTTGACTGGGGGTGAGTGCTTGCAATGTTCAACACTCCGTCCATCATCCCCTTTGGTTTTGCTATGTTCGCCCTAAGTTGGCAGGGTATGACCAGACGTGGGTCCCTTGCTCACTTTGCCACTGGATTCAAGATAGCCTGGCTGATGACGGCTGTAAGCCAGAAACCGGTCCCAGGATGCTTGTTTCCGGTCCAGGGAAGACATGGCTTGGCAGTTCGGGCTGGACTGTTCCCATGAGGCACAGGGTCAGACTGATTTGCATATGGCCATGTCTGAACTGGGGTGGCGGAGTGAGCTAAAGAATGATGATGGATTAAACCCAGATCAGTTGACTGGGGGTGAGTGCTTGCAATGTTCAACACTCCGTCCATCATCCCCTTTGGTTTTGCTCTGTTCGCCCTAAGTTGGCAGGGTATGCCCAGACGTGGGTCCCTTGCTCACTTTGCCACTGGATTCAAGATAGCCTGGCTGATGACGGCTGTTAGCCAGAAACCGGTCCCAGGATGCTTGTTTCCGGTCCAGGGAAGACATGGCTTGGCAGTTCGGGCTGGACTGTTCCCATGAGGCACAGGGTCAGACTGATTTGCATATGGCCATGTCTGAACTGGGGTGGCGGAGTGAGCTAAAGAATGATGATGGATTAAACCCAGATCAGTTGACTGGGGGTGAATGCTTGCAATGTTCAACACTCCGTCCATCATCCCCTTTGGTTTTGCTATGTTCGCTCTAAGTTGGCAGGGTATGCCCAGACGTGGGTCCCTTGCTCACTTTGCCACTGGATTCAAGATAGCCTGGCTGATGACGGCTGTAAAAACAACAGTTGATGGACAGAATGCAGAACAATGTCATACATTCACCCCAGTACAGAGATCTGGGCCTAAATCCATCGTTTTTTTGCTCACCATGCCATTCCAGTTTGAACCCAGCCATGTGCAAATCAGTCTTGACCCTGTGCCTCATGTGAACAGTCCAGCCCGAACTGCCAAGCCAGGTCTTCCCTGGACTGGAAACAAGCATCCTAGGACCGGTTTCGGGGTTTCACCCCTCTTCAGCCAGGATAGCTTGATTCCAGTGGCATGGAGAGCACGGGACCCACGTCTGGGCATACCCGTCCCACTCGGGATGACAAATGCAAAAACAACAGTTGATGGACAGAATGCAGAACAATGTCATACATTCACCCCAGTACAGAGATCTGGGCCTAAATCCATCGTTTTTTGCTCACCATGCCATTCCAGTTTGAACCCAGCCATATGCAAATCAGTCTTGACCCTGTGCCTCATGGGAACAGTCCAGCCAGAACTGCCAAGCCAGGTCCTCCCTGGACTGGAAACAAGCATCCTAGGACCGGTTTCGGGGTTTCACCCCTCTTCAGCCAGGATAGCTTGATTCCAGTGGCATGGAGAGCACGGGACCCACGTCTGGGCATACCCGTCCCACTCGGGGTGACAAATGCAAAAACAACAGTTGATGGACAGAATGCAGAACAATGTCATACATTCACCCCAGTACAGAGATCTGGGCCTAAACCCATCGTTTTTTTGCTCACCATGCCATTCCAGTTTGAACCCAGCCATATGCAAATCAGTCTTGACCCTGTGCCTCATGGGAACAGTCCAGCCCGAACTGCTGATAGCCAGAAACCGGTCCTAGGATGCTTGATTCCGGTCCAGGGAAGACATGGCTTGGCAGTTCGGGCTGGACTGTTCCCATGAGGCACAGGGTCAAGACTGATTTGCATATGGCCATGTCTGAACTGGGGTGGCGTGGTGAGCAAAATAACGATGGATTAAACCGAGATCTGGGACTGGGGGTGAATGTTTTGCCAATGTGCAACATTCCGTCCATCACCTTGTGTGTTTTGCTGTTCGCCCTATGTGGGAAGGGTATGCCCAGACGTGGGTCCCGTGCTCACTACGCCACTGGAGTCAAGCTATCCTGGCTGATGACGGCTGATAGCCAGAAACCGGTCCTAGGATGCTTGATTCCGGTCCACGGAAGACATGGCTTGGCAGTTCGGGCTGGACTGTTCCCATGAGGCACAGGGTCAAGACTGATTTGCATATGGCCATGTCTGAACTGGGGTGGCGTGGTGAGCAAAATAACGATGGATTAAACCCAGATCTGTGACTGGGGGTGAATGTTTTGCCAATGTGCAACATTCCGTCCATCACCTTGTGTGTTTTGCTGATGACGGCTGTAAGCCAGAAACCGGTCCCAGGATGCTTGTTTCCGGTCCAGGGAAGACATGGCTTGGCAGTTCGGGCTGGACTGTTCCCATGAGGCACAGGGTAAGACTGATTTGCATATGGCCATGTCTGAACTGGGGTGGCGGAGTGAGCTAAAGAATGATGATGGATTAAACCCAGATCAGTTGACTGGGGGTGAGTGCTTGCAATGTTCAACACTCCGTCCATCATCCCCTTTGGTTTTGCTATGTTCGCCCTAAGTTGGCAGGGTATGCCCAGACGTGGGTCCCTTGCTCACTTTGCCACTGGATTCAAGCTAGCCTGGCTGATGACGGCTGTAAGCCAGAAACCGGTCCCAGGATGCTTGTTTCCGGTCCAGGGAAGACATGGCTTGGCAGTTCGGGCTGGACTGTTCCCATGAGGCACAGGGTCAGACTGATTTGCATATGGCCATGTCTGAACTGGTGTGGCAAAGTGAGCTAAAGAATGATGATGGATTAAACCCAGATCAGTTGACTGGGGGTGAGTGCTTGCAATGTTCAACACTCCGTCCATCATCCCCTTTAGTTTTGCTATGTTCGCCCTAAGTTGGCAGGGTATGCCCAGACGTGGGTCCCTTGCTCACTTTGCCACTGGATTCAAGATAGCCTGGCTGATGATGGCTGTAAGCCAGAAACCGGTCCCAGGATGCTTGTTTCCGGTCCAGGGAAGACATGGCTTGGCAGTTCGGGCTGGACTGTTCCAATGAGGCACAGGGTCAGACTGATTTGCATATGGCCATGTCTGAAATGGGGTGGCGGAGTGAGCTAAAGAATGATGATGGATTAAACCCAGATCAGTTGACTGGGGGTGAGTGCTTGCAGTGTTCAACACTCCGTCCATCATCCCCTTTGGTTTTGCTATGTTCGCCCTAAGTTGGCAGGGTATGCCCAGACGTGGGTCCCTTGCTCACTTTGCCACTGGATTCAAGATAGCCTGGCTGATGACGTCTGTAAGCCAGAAACCGGTCCCAGGATGCTTGTTTCCGGTCCAGGGAAGACATGGCTTGGCAGTTCGGGCTGGACTGTTCCCATGAGGCACAGGGTCAGACTGATTTGCATATGGCCATGTCTGAACTGGGGTGGCGGAGTGAGCTAAAGAATGATGATGGATTAAACCCAGATCAGTTGACTGGGAGTGAGTGCTTGCAATGTTCAACACTCCGTCCATCATCCCCTTTGGTTTTGCTATGTTCGCCCTAAGTTGGCAGGGTATGTCCAGACGTGGGTCCCTTGCTCACTTTGCCACTGGATTCAAGATAGCCTGGCCGATGACGGCTGTAAGCCAGAAACCGGTCCCAGGATGCTTGTTTCCTGTCCAGGGAAGACATGGCTTGGCAGTTCGGGCTGGACTGTTCCCATGAGGCACAGGGTCAGACTGATTTGCATATGGCCATGTCTGAACTGGGGTGGCGGAGTGAGCTAAAGAATGATGATGGATTAAACCCAGATCAGTTGACTGGGGGTGAGTGCTTGCAATGTTCAACACTCCGTCCATCATCCCCTTTGGTTTGGCTATGTTCGCCCTAAGTTGGCAGGGTATGCCCAGACGTGGGTCCCTTGCTCACTTTGCCACTGGATTCAAGATAACCTAGCTGATGACGGCTGTAAGCCAGAAACCGGTCCCAGGATGCTTGTTTCCGGTCCAGGGAAGACATGGCTTGGCAGTTCGGGCTGGACTGTTCCCATGAGGCACAGGGTCAGACTGATTTGCATATGGCCATGTCTGAACTGGGGTGGCGGAGTGAGCTAAAGAATGATGATGGATTAAACCCAGATCAGTTGACTGGGGGTGAGTGCTTGCAATGTTCAACACTCCGTCCATCATCCCCTTTGGTTTTGCTAGGGGACTGAAAGTGACTGCTCACTGAAACATATTTATATTGCATCAGTCAAAGCCAGTGAGTGATGAGTCATGCGGAAATATTTGAGTCTCGGTTTGGTTTTAGGTTTAATTGTGGGACTGTTAATCAAGTTCTACATCTGGTGTCAGTTATCAATAAGTGCACGGTGACGGACTAGAACTCTGTATTTTGCTTTTATGCATAGCACCACGGTTGACTCAACCACAAGTTATGAGAAATAAATATGTATGTGAACAAGCCATACATTTTTTAAATGGCATATTCTTCCCATGAAGCTTAAGAGATGTAGTAAATGCGAAGATGCAGGAATGTCACTCGGCATGTCATATGACCTATTGCTTTGGAATTGACGTCCTGTCCTTGGTTACACAGAGGTAACTGTGCTTAACTAGTTTAAAACAAACGATCAAGGCCGCTTGAACACTACATTTATATGTATTCTATCTAAATTGTGGAAAATGTACGCTGAGTTAGTAACACACACACATATTATAGCTTATGTTTGAAATTATTTTTCTTATTTCACAGCCAATATTGTGTACATTAGACAAAACCGAAAAGTGGTATGTTTCCTAGGTTTACCGGCGCCTCTCAGGAGAAGCCCACATAGCAATTGTCCTAAATTCACCTATTAGAGTGGCGGTGCTGCAGGGTGAGGAGAACCACAAACCTCCCCAAATTTTAAGCCTGAGCTCACAAATGCACTAACACTCCCCAGCACACGTCCGAGATCTGTGAAAACGATAAACAGTGCATAAGCAGTAAGCACAATTTGTACAAAGATTTCAGATTCTCTCTGTCTTCTTTTCTCCTTTATTCAGTAGGTCTTCACGCAATGAAACAGCCGACACGTGTTTCGTCGCATAAATGGGAATTAGTCCCGCGACTTTTTCAAGGCTAAGTCTTCTCAGTATGAATTTTATTTCTGTGGTGATAATTCCAACCCACAGAGGGTGTCTGTATTCTGCAGCGTCCTAAGTACAGTTCCTATTTATCCAGCAATCCTGTAATACTCTGGTGTTTCAGAGCGCATGTCTGTATTACTTCCTTCTGGACGCCGTCATCTTTGTACAAATTGTGCTTACTGTTTATGCACGGTTTATCGTTTTCACAGATCTCGGACGTGTGCTGGGGAGTGTTAGTGTAATATTGTGTACATTGTCAAAGTAACTGTATTTCAGAAAAATATAAAGAAATTAACTTGTTTCTAGGACATAAATCCAACCCCCTCCCCCCCCCCACCCCCCCGCCCCCTACCAGAAAGACACCCCGAACAAAGGCGTTCCAGAAGGAGGAGACGAGGGGGGAATCATTCCCTAGGCTCCGTGCTTGTTTTTTCACGGCCCAGCGCGTGTGCTGCAACATTTCTTCGTCGATTTTAGAGCAAGACAGTTTATTTATCAAAGGCGCGGTATCTAATAAATTATACCACTAGATGGCGCCAGATGCTGTGAGTTAACTGATCAAGTCTCGCAAAAACGTCTCGCATCTACTACACCCCCCGTCGTGCAGTCAGGTTGGTGGTGGCCCCAGCCAGGCCCACAGCCTACCTCCTCCCACTGCTAGGATTACATTCGAGTGACCCTGGGCAAGCCACCCTCTCGATTGAGAGTCGAGCATCGAATTTGACACAGGCTCTCTGTAGAAAAACAGGTCCAACCTTTGCGCTGGATTAGAACGCTGGTTCTGTTGAACATAATATACGCTGCCAACCCCATGTGATGATGATGATGTTCACCTTTACATCAAAACAAATGCCTTACTGATGCCCTCGTTTCCCATTTCAAATCTGACCACAGATTTTTGTCCGCATGAACACCTCACTTTGTTTTAAGTATCTCCTTAATTCGCTCAGTGCAACCAGAAAAGTAACGAAACTCTCTATGCAGAAGTTTAAAAACAACTGTCACCAGCTCGCCACTTTTGTTCAATTGGAGCAAAAAAAGACTACAGCTACCAGAAAGCGCTGGCTACTGAAATGAAATTCGGGACTGCATCCTTTTTGTCCTCTTGTCGTGAAAGTGTGAAGTAGTTTAAACATAACTTTCCAGTGTGGGAGGCACCTAGCCTCAAGGAATTGTATCAAATTGCTGTAGAAAACCCTGCATTTTAAGGCCCATTCCACCAGCAATTGTTGGCAGACCTGGCACGGCAGAGAGACCCCGTTAAGGGGGATGGACAGATGTTGGGAAGGCCTCTCCTACCAAGGACGCCTAAAGGCCTGGGGTTTGACAGCGCTTTGAATCCGCCTCTTTCAGCTACTGGCTTACTTAGGCCAACCTCTCTCAGTCCCTGGCTTTTCAATGAGTCCGGTACATTTTGGCGCAGCCCAGTGGAGTATTTCCCTCCCACCCAATGTGTTTGCCCATGGCATGTATGCATTTGCCTCCACTCCAGTGCTTGCACTGAACTGCATGAGGGTCTTCTTTACATCTGCGAGCCTTTCTGTGTGCTTCTGCTACTGTTCTCCAATGTGTCTTGTTACATTCCCACTCGCCCCTCTCTCCTTTCCGACCGTCGGTGCTCCCAATCACTCTGCTTTCACCCATTGCCCTCTCACTTTCCTCTCTCTAACCCCTTCATCTGTCTCCTGGTGCTCCTCATCACTTCCCTGCCCTCTCCCTCTTTCCCTGTGTAGTTTTCATCACCACCTGCCACCCTCTCAGATTCCTCCCTCCTTTCCTGTGTGCTGCTCTTCACCCTCCATTACCTTCCTGCATTCATCCTTTGCCAATCCCTATTTTCCCGTGTGCGCCTGGTCAGCCCTCAGAAGAGCACAAGCCAGCCACCCTCTTCCATTCTTACTTTCCCCTCCCTTTTTATCTCCTACACCTTTGCATCCCTAGTGGCTTCTCCTTAGAGCTGCTGGGACTGTTTTTTTCCCTTTATTTCCTTTTCCTAGAAACAGAAAGCAGGCTATTCTGAAGGCTCCCCTGCCTTTAATACAGTCCTCATTCTGTTTCAGGGAGCCTTTATGGTAGTGCTTCCATCCTATGTTATAGAAAGGAAAGAAGAACTATATCTAATAAAGGCTTCTTTGCCAGTAGACCTTTATTTTAAGCAGAATCCAGAACAGGACTGTGTCGGAGGCCAGGGAGCCTTTAATACAGTTTGCTTTTCTAACGTATGCGGGCCAGATTTACTAAGAAGCCACGCAATGCAGTGCAGCAACTAAGGTTGTTATGCTGCATTGCTTGAAAGGACAAGAGCAGAACAGCGTCATATCTGCTAAGATGTGGCGCTGGTCTCTCTCCCTGCACTGGCACAGTTTTGGCATCACTGCACAAACGCAGACACCCTTACGCGACACTTCAAGGGTGTCTATGTTCTTTATATCATAGGTTTATTACTGGAAGGGATCCCTTCCAGTTCAAAAATATGCTTTAAGGCTTCACTCACTTTGAATGTGTGCTGAAAAATGCAGCATACATGCAAGGTAGGAAAAACAAGGAGAAATTAAAACCTTTCTTCTCTTGCGCCTGCCTCAAGGAGGCGTAGCATTTTGGCGCAAATCCATGCAACTATTCTTTGTAGGTAGGAATTTGCATCAGAACTCATGGATGCTGGCATGGGGATGCCCATGCACTACCCATAGAATGCCCCCTTGATGCAAAGTAACGCAAGGTAGTGAATTGTACAACTTTGCGTTACTTTGGGATACTATCCAACGCAATCCTGATTTGCATTTGGTAGTAAATCCCACCTTAGCACTTTGTGTCAGGATTGTGTTACAAAAGTATTGCAAACCAGACACATAGCGCTAGTAAATCTGGGCCTGCATGCGTAAACACATTAAATCCACACCGATTGGCTTTGCCAATGCTTGTTGAAAATGTACTGAAAAATATTGCATGTTCCTCGCATTCTTCTTCTTCATCACATTCCCAAGAGGAAGCGACAAGGAAGTGAATGTGGTGTGATGCAGGGCTCTCAAGTCTCCCAGATCCGTGATCAATCCAGGTTTTTATGTTTTCCTTGTGGTCCTGATATATAATGAAACAAAAAACGACTAAAAGTGCTAGAAAGCAAAGGGAAGAATCTGACCTCAACTGGATGAGCTACTCACAAATTGCAATGGGAAACTTGAGACAGCTGCTTCCAATAAGCCTACATTGGAGGTGTCTTTTTTGTTTGCTTCTGTTCCTCCTGACACAGAATCCATTGCATTTATACTATGGCCTATCAAGTAGTGTTTGTTTTTGCAAATGAATTGCTCTCATTTCCTAGACTCACTGTCCTACTCTTTTATTCTCAGCCTGGTATGATTGAGATCAGTGCTGAGAGATTGACGTGCGCACCCCATCCCTGAACGACAGTGTCACTGTAGCTCTACAGTCCTTACCAATCACGGCAGAGTACGAGATACAGCTCCTCGCTTTCTTCTCTAACATTGAGCACGCAGGAATAGCAGGCAGCTGGTCAGACAAGAGACGCGCCATTAATGATGATACGAGGATCGCTTCCAACAGCCCTTCCTTCGGTAGCTGAGAAAAGCTGCGAGTCAGCAAGGCTTGTTTCACCTGGCCCACCCAGTTCAGGCGCTATGGTAATGACCAGGCTTGTTCCCACAATTCCTTTCTCTAGACAGGACATTACACTACCACACACAGGAATGCCAAGTGGGTGAGTGGGAGCTGAAGAGGGAGCCAAATGGCATCCCAAAATAAAGACACTTACAAATTTACCTGAGCCAAATCACCTACATTTACTGGATCGAAAAAGGAGTTAGACCTCAATTTCAGGAAGCAATGTGTCCAGTGTTAAGGCCCCTCCTAAAACGCCGAATCAGCAAAGTAAAACAACTCAATAGGTAATGGGTTCCACTCAATAACTGAGCTCTAGATCAATGAAAAATTAAAGAGTTTTATTGCAAAATTCAAAAATAAGCGGTACAGAGTCAATACCATGAAGGATTTCAAAGGTAAAGTTAGAGAGTATGTAAAAATCAGAAAATATTCTAAGTCCCAATAGGCAGCAATATTATGAGACAATTAGGCCTTATCCCTAGGAACACAGGAAAGTTCAGAAAAATCTCTCTCACCCTCGAAATCAAGGGTTCTTGCATATTTAATGAACAGCTCTGGAGATACATCGTGGTGTCAGCAAATGTATAGTTTCTTCAGCAAATTAGAGCACATAGAAAAGAAACGCCATATTGCAGTGCACCTAAGCACTAACTCATTTTATGAATAATTTTTCTGCATCGTCTATGGTAGTGTCATCCAGAGACGTTGGAACAAAATACGAAACACTATCTTCTTGTGAATAGGTCTAGAATAGAAACGGAATATGTAGTTACAAGAAGCAATTTTAACATCCGCACCATGTAAAGTTTATGTGAGCAAACAATATAGCAATGAAAATAAACTAATATGACCTCAGCCTGTCTAGGGGAAGCACGAGTGAGTGACAGAAATAGTTCAATCTTGTTCAAGATGCGGTCTTCACAGAAATGTGGCATAACTAAAACACATTATTAAAGGCATTTCTTTACATCATAGTAAATTAGTGTGAAAGGCAAATACACTATATCAGTCTGTAGATGTAAATTGTGTGTAAACATATATTACACATTAATGATATACAAAAACATAGATCTTTAAAACACTTTTACACTGAAGCCCTCTAGCCTGCTCATTCACCCTCATTCACAAGAGCATTGAGGCCTCGGATGTCTTATCTTCCACTGTGGGTGATAAAAGTATATTTTGTTGGGCAGTGGCGTAACAAAACTTGAGGGGGGATGCCTGTAAAGTACATGGAGAAGGCCCCCGTACCCCAGACCAAGTCAGGAGGTCTCAACTAAGGAACCTGCCGCCCATGCCCAGTGCCGAGGCCCGCTAGAGCTCGGGAGCCCCCACCTTACCACCCCCCCCCCAAACACCGCAGGAGCTGCGGTGGCTAATGTTACGTCCCTGTTGGTGGTGTGAATGTGAGTGACACCGGGTGTATTACCGGTGATTTGACAGGTACGCAATAAAGCAAGCATGAACACAACAAAGCCCATGGAACACCAATGGGCCACAGTCAGGATAACAATACCAAAATACACATGTTGTAATTTACCTTGTTGCCATTGGTATGTTCCGCCCCCCTCCCCCCCCCTTTCTTCCTTGCCTTGGTTCCTCCCACTGGGAGCTCAGAGTAGAATGTTGACACCTGTGTAAGATGTGGAGAGTGGATGGCCAATTAAACAGGACTTCTACGTACTGCTGATTCCTGTCATTTCTACTTTATAACACTGGCGACGCTACACTGCGAAGGGGGCAGTTTTGGCCATCTCCCCTCTCTGTTCTCTCTCCAAGTGCAAGAGTACATATTAAACGGAAAAGTGGAAGAAGAAAAAGCTCACCTGATATTGGATGTCCGGGAAAGTTCCTGGTCTATGATTGCGGGAGAAGTGAGTGGATTTCAAGTGAATTCAGATGTAAGCAGTTGGTCGGAGAGAAATCATCTGTGTTGGACATCTACATGAGGAGGTACCTCATTGAATCGAGCGCTGAGTACTCTCCTGGTAGCTGGTTTAGGAGATAAGGGAGTCGGAGGGCTAGTGACTATTTGTGCAAAAAAAAAAAAAAATTGTTAGGGTGAGCCGCTGTGCGTTGTCATCGGTGCAGGAGATCGTGTTGGGCGTACGTCTGACTGTTGTGAAAGACACCCTGACGATTTGAGGAATATTCTATTCCCTGTGACGTTGGTAGGAGAACATCATCTACCTTGGAGCTAATTGTGGAAGAGAACGACGCTGTTGAGGAGTGTTCCTTTGCCTCAGGCGGAGAACAGCGTTCGATATTCCCTCACCAGCGTACATAGGAGAATAACCAGTTATCCGGTGGGTGCCGCTCTTGGAGGAGTGACCAGTTTCCTGGGCGATGCGGCGCACTCCTTCATTCCTCTTCCCAGTGTATAATGGGCAGATTGCTTTCCTTGTATTCTCCTCATCAGGATTACGGTGAGCGCCGATTTTCGAGGTGGGTTCGCGTCATCCATGAGGCGGCGCACATCCTTCATTATCTAAAGTCTATCAGTTTCAGTACCTCCGCACCAGCAGTCCTGTGAGAGCCGCTCGAGGAGGAGGGTTCGTGGTTCCGTTGTGTCAGGCGGCACACTTGCTTAAATTCAACGCTCCCAACAGTCTCCTTCCTTTTCCTCCGTGCCGTGCTCTTTCCGTCCAAAGTTGCCAAGGTTTCCGGGGCGTTCCGTCCCGAGACACTACTCTCCTGGGCGGGCGCATTTCCAGTCAGAGCGTGTGCGCTCCATCGGCTTGCTTTTCATCTGCATCGAGCGCGCTTTTTCCAGTCAGAGCGCAGATGTTGCAGTTGTTATGTCTGCGTGTCAATTGCTGAGGTACTGCTAATAATTACTCCTCGTCGGAACACCTAACTTCTCGGCTGTTACCTGCCTGCCTAGTAATTGCTAAACCATATTAGGAATTCAGCACTGCCAGCCTCTAGACATTTACTCCAGTTCTTTGTTAGCCTAAAAAAAGGGGAAGGGGGGAGCTCCTTCCTCGTTCCCTGCCAGCATCTTACAATATCATTGTGAGATTATTGTATGCTTCCATTATTGTGTTTATATCTTATCTCCAGAGCATCATTGCCTCTACATCTCCATTAGGGTTGTTTTCTTTTCCCGTTAGCACAATTCTAACTCTGTGATTTAAGGCCACCTTGTGCACTATTTTTTAAAATATATATATAATACATTTAGTAGCAACTCTCTCCTACCATGATGGCGGCAGCCAGCATGAGCCAACCCCCATCCTTTTTAAATGAGGTGGGAGAACCTGAGATAAGCTCGAAAGAGTGGGTGAAATTGTTTGAATCATATCTCATTGCCATAGGGGGAGAACGTTTCACTTCAGTGCGTAAGCAGCACATCCTCCTTCATAATTTGGGGGTGTATGGGAGGAAAATATATGAAACATTGCCCGAACCTGTTGGTGAAGGAGGAGAAAATGTGGAAGGAATGGATATTTTTGAGAGCACCATGATAAAATTGGAGACGCATTTTGGGGACAGAATAAATGTGGTTTTGGAACGGCACAAATTTTTTGGAAGAGCACAAGGGAAACAGGAATCTGTGACAAACTATAGTGCAGCGTTAAGAGGTCTCACCCAGTTGTGTGAGTTTGGTAACCTCACAGATTCACTTATAAGGGACCAGTTGGTGCGGTGCACGAACAATGTGCGTATTCAAGAGAAACTATTGGCAAAGAACCCGAATTTAAGAGAGGCTGTTGACATAGCTAAGTCAGTGGAACATACTGCGAAATGCATTAAGGAAATGAGAAGCTCTAATGATGTAGTAGCCAGTATTCAGGATGAAGAAGAGCACAGTGAAGTTTTAAAAGTAAAAAGCCAAGAGAAAGTTATCAGTAAAAGTCCTAGTAGCGAAAGAAACCTAAGGTGCTACAGATGTGGTAGTAGCAACCATCTTGCTAATAACCCTCATTGCCCTGCTAAGAATGTTACTTGCAAAAAATGTAATCGTAGGGGGCATTTTGCTAGAGCATGCAGAGAAGGTGAACCCCAAGTCAAGGTGGGTGGGGGTGTAGAAGGAGCTGGATACAGAGAAGTAAAATGGGTACAGCCTATGGAAAGTAAGTATGTATTGCAGGTTAAAGATTGCTCTGGGAGTGTCAACATTATTTATCCTAAATGTGATGTTTCTTTGAATGATACTACTATAACCATGTTTGCAGATTCATGTTCTCCTTTTACGTTGTTGAACAAAAATGATTTTGAGTGCCTTGATAAAATAAGTAGGAACACACTACAGAAAGCAGACATCTCACCCACAGGCTATAACAAGGAGCCCATACCCCTATTGGGAATGAAGGAGATGCGGATTGAATTCAAAGGCAGGAATACGTATGGGAAGGTATACATTGTGGAGTCGGGGTCCAACCTGTTAGGCTGGCAGCACCAGAATGAGCTGGGCATCATCCTGGATCCCAACAAGGAAGAACAAGTCCTACTGACGGCAGAAGAACGGGAAGGAGGTGACATTTGTGGAGAATTCCCAAGGTTGTTTAGGGAAGAGCTAGGCCTGTTACAAGACTTCCAACACAGGATAAAACTCAAGACCAATGCCAAACCGGTAGTACACAAACTACGCCCTGTGCCACAACAAATGAGAGAGCCTTTGGAAAAAGAGCTTAATAAATTGTGCAACATGGGAATCATACAACCAGTGGATTGCTCTGAATGGTTGGCTCCAGTGGTGATCGCAGCCAAGGCCAATGGAGAAGGCATCCGTCTATGTGTTGATTTGAGGAGCCTCAACGAGAGTATATGGATAGAAAGACACCCTCTGCCCAACATAAACGAGATGCTCAGCACCATGTCCCAAGCCAAATACTTCAGCGTCATTGACCTGTCAATGGCCTACCACCAAGTGGACCTACACCCAGAATCTAGACCACTCACTGCGTTCATAACTCCACATGGGGCCTACATGTTCAAAAGGATGCCCTTCGGATTAGCCTCCGCTGCAGCGGTCTTCCAGAAGATCATGCAACAGATCTTGAAGGGGGTAAACTGCTCTATGTGTTTTCAAGACGACATCTTGGTGTACGGTCGCAACGTGGAGCACCATGACAACGCCCTGAGGCTCGTCTTCAAGAGGCTCGTGGACGCAGGGTTGACAGTCCAGAAGTCTAAGTGCAAGATAAGGGTGACGTCGGTCGACTACCTGGGACATTCAATCTCTGAAGAAGGATTTAGACCAAAGAGCAACCTTCTCGGCGCAGTGAGAGATGCTCCCTACCCTAAAAATAAGGAGGAACTTAAGTCCTTCTTAGGACTCATGGAATACATGGCCAAGTACATTAAAAACTTTTCATCCAAATGCGAACCAGTGCGAGAATTGTTGAAGAAAAACAAGGAGTTCGAGTGGAATGTGCAACATAAGTGTGTGGTGGATGCTCTCAACGAGGAGATCTTAACTTCACCTGCTTTAGGAGTATTTGATCCCCATAAGAAGACCATCCTCACCACAGATGCATCGAACAAGGGTTTAGGGGCCACCCTGTCCCAAAGAGATGGGAAGGAAGAAACCATAATTGCTTTCGCATCCCGTTGCCTCACCAATGCAGAAGAGAATTACTCCGTAATTGAAAAGGAAGCCCTGGCGTGTTTCTGGGCAGTAAAGCATTTTAAATTCTTCTTGTGGGGGCTTAACTTCACCATTCGTATGGACCACAAGCCTCTCACCTCCATTTTCACAGTGAAGGGCATGGAGAATTGTACCCCCCGCATTGGGAAATGGATCCTGGGCCTAGAGAACTTTAATTTCAAGGTGGAGTATGTATCTGGTGAAGACAACAAAATTGCGGACTTCTTGTCCAGAACACCATTAAAAGTGGAGCAACCTGAGGAAATGCTTGACAGCCCCATCATGGTGGTAGATAACCCTGCCTTCTCCAAAGAAGAATGGAAGAAGTACATGGAAGAAGACAAGGTCATGGATAGATTGAAAGCTGTGTTGAAAGAAGGGTGGCCCGGCAAGTGCAGCGATCTGGAGGCAGAACTGAAGGACTTCTGGGAGGTCAGGAACGAATTGAGCGTCATAGGAGACAGAGTGTACCGTCAGAACAAAATTGTACCGCCGGATGGCCTCAGAAGAAGAATAATAGATTTGGCACACGAAGGGCACCTAGGACGTAACATAACCAAGAACAGAGTCCGTGCTAGCTTTTGGTTCCCTAGGATGGATGCCTTGGCAGAACAACTAGTGAAAGACTGCGTTAGCTGCGCCAGAAGTGATAAATCAAAGTCCTTACGCAAGGCACCTCTGTCCCCCGTTGCTGTGCCCCTCAAACCGTGGAGCAAATTAGCCATGGACATAATTGGTCCCATGAAAATCCTGGGTGTCCAAAAGAGATTCATGCTGGTCCTTGTGGATTACACCTCCCATTGGATCACCCAGAAATTTGTACACCTGGTAAACACAAATACAGTCCTGGAATTCCTCAAAGACACATTCTCAAAGGAAGGCATACCCTCAGTCCTGGTCACCGACAACGGTGTCCAGTTTACGTCTCAACCTATGAAGGAGTTCTTGGAGGACTTAAACATAAAGCATGAGTTGACAGCCCTTTATTGTCCTAAAGCCAACGGCCTAGTCGAAAGGACAAATAGAATAGTCAAAGAGCACATCCAACTTGCCTTTGCCAACGGCCACGACCTGGAAACATCCCTACGGGACTGCCTGTGGGCATACCACACCACACCCAACCTAGTAACAGGGGTATCTCCATTTGTCTCCCTTAGGGGGAGAGAACCATGCACCAAACTTAACCCGGGTTGGCTGGGCGGAGGTAGGGTGGTGAACACTAACCCTGAGGAGGTGGGGAGGAAGGTTGACCTACACCAAGCTAAGTACAAGGAATGGTACGACAAAAGAAATGGGGTCAAAGCTCCCACCTGGAGAGTAGGTGATGTGGTGCAGGTCAAAAGGAGTGTGAAAGAACCCCACAGCCTAAGCAAATTCTACCCCCCTTGTCACATTGTAAAGGCATTCAACAATGTTGTTCAGCTAGACGATGGACAGTGGTGGAGTTGTGACAAAGTTGTTAAGTCTCAAATGTTTCAATGAAATGTATCATATTTTCTACTGTTGTTCTTCGTATAAGGAGGGAGGTGTGTTGTAATTTACCTTGTTGCCATTGGTATGTTCCATCCCCCCCCCTTCCTTCCTTGCCTTGGTTCCTCCCACTGGGAGCTCAGAGTAGAATGTTGACACCTGTGTAAGATGTGGAGAGTGGATGGCCAATTAAACAGGACTTCTACGTACTGCTGATTCCTGTCATTTCTACCTTATAACAACACATCATCTAAGTTGCCATGAACGCACATGAAATATAAATAATCCTGTATCTCCTCTGTCTGCGAGCAATTAACAAACACACTGCACAGCCTACTGTGTATTAGGAATCTCGGCAGAAGGTTTGCTCATTTCGAACCCTTTTGTGTTTAAAGGTTCAGGTGAGGAGAGAGCAAGAGAGCATGGCAGTGACAGGTTAATAACTAGTATTTGTGCTGATGTGTGCGCTTCTTATGGTTTCCCATGGTAAGAAATGATAAGGTTCTAGAATTAAAAAACTCATTATTGCTAGCTTACCTATTGTAGTATAATCTCTTACAGTGGTAGTAGCTGAATGTAAAAATTAATTCGCCATTTAAAAGCCATCATGGCGCTTTAGATTTGCCTCGGGTATTTCAAAGGAAAGCTTTCTTTGCCAATGAAGCGTCACATTCCCTAACACGTGCGCTTGGATTATTTGGTCATTTAGAATCATCCTGCGCGCTTTAGATGATTTCTGCTGCTGTCAATCTGAGAATCCGCTTTCTTGAGCGCCCACGCTCAGGGCTCCCTGTCTCAAAGGACAAGGGGAAGTGACGGAACTCTGCTCCTGTCAGGGATCTTTGAGGCGCACGATGAGCGTGTGTGTGCGCATGCGTGTGTTGGAAGGACTTTGTCATTTACTTCATTCCACAAGGGGTGTCCTATTGAATAGTATCATTAGACAATTGTATAACTTTGATTTAATGTTGTGCAACTGAATTGAGGAATGGTGAAGGTAACATGTTTTGAATTGTTTTGCGATGTAGGATGCTGTGGTGATAGGTAGCGGCTGTAGAGAAGATAAGGCTTTGTCAATTGTCAGCAAGGCTAGACAGGCCTTTCATTCCACCGGGCATTTCCCCAGTGGTCTGGCGCCCTTAGAGGCCGATTTTGAAAGCCCCAGGCCCCCCCTGGAGCCTCTGTCGCTTTTCCCAGTACCCAGAGGTTAATTGCAGCATTCAAGGGAGAGAGGAAGAGGAGTGGATGGTAGAGAGAAATCCATCAGAGAGGAGACATGAAAGAGAATGGGTGATGGAAAGAGAGAGATTGCATGAGGAGATGAAGGGAGTCGTGCTGGGTGGAGCTATTTTGCCAAGTCTGCTTTTGACTCCCGAGTCCGACTCTGTATCGTCAGCTATAACTATATCTGGACATTACTAAGTAAGGTGCACTGTATGGTAAATGGTACATTTTTGGGAGGTCCATGAAAGCTGATTTTGGGGTTTTCTGAGTTGTGCTTGAATGTCCTAGAATTTTCCCGTATTCAGCAGAGTTAAGGCCAGCGCCACCTGCTCCGAGCAGGTGGTAAATATGTGCAGTGGGCCACTGAAGATCAGAGATTTGGGCGGGGCAGGGAAGGTGTCTATGGGTTGTAGAGGATGTGGCTTCTTTGTGGAAGCATATTCTGTTCCCCTGTGGTGCTGGAGGATGCAAGCAGGTTCCAGTCTGTCTATTTTCCACCAGCCCCTATCGTTCTCTGCCCATGCGTTTCTCCGGTACTAATCTGTAACCAATAAAACCAGGTCCAATGTTTCTGGATCAAATAATTTTGGGAACACTGGACCACTCATGGTTGCCTTAAGCGGTAACCCCCCTAAGTTCAAGTGATACAGCTCCGGGCAACTCGTAATGGAGGCCAACTTGGAATATCAGAGCTGATTTGATCTATGCAAGATGTTCTATCTAGTGTTCTTTGTGTCTTTGACACTCAAGTGGGAAACACATTGTTTGAAAAGAATTCACAAGTCAGCCTTAGAGTTGAAGATATATTTCTTAATTTTTTAGTTTTTTTTCCCTTTCATTCTTTTGCTGTTTTTCACTTTGTGTGATTCGCAACACTATGGATTTTTTCCTTTTCGGCCAAGGATTTCTGTATGTTATAATTTATTGGCGTGCTTTTAAAGTATGTCTTCTTGTTAATTTTCCCCTTTTACAATTTATTTTTTCTCCCGCTAAGCTGCTACTGTATTTATCTAGTAAAATGATAATTGATGTATACAATTAATTGAATAAAATATGAGCTGTGCTCTGAATTTAGGTTTAATAATATGTATGTGCTTTGTTTTTTATTTCATTACATAAGCCACATAAAATTTATGAATTTCCATTGGCTGCAACATTATTCATGTTGTTTTTTGTCCTGATGAAGATGGATAAGATTGTTATTAATCCACCGAAAAGCGTGTCAGTGTATTTTTATTGGTTCTGTTGGCCATGACCACGTTGTATCTAAATCCTGGGAAGATGAATTAATCATTGTTTAGGATCGATTTGTCACCAAATACTATTTTTTAATGTGTGTGAGAGCGGATGTGTGTTAGAGCAGGAGATGCATAAGAGTGTTGCAGTGGAAGCAATAAACTTTGGATTTTAACCTTTACACTCCTACTGGGCACATACGGGTAGGATTTTAACTCCCATTCAATACTTCACTTCAGAGGCGATGGCCCTCTGTCATAGTGAGGGGTGAGAAATCAGGATGTCCAATTGTCAGCCACCCAATAAGGACCATTTATTGGTAGCCTATTCAAAAATGGGAGATCAGGTTCAAATATATTACTCTTAGAACCATGCTGTAAAAACATTGCGATTGGTAAATCCAACCTCCTAAAGAAATTTAATCTGACAAGAATCATACAAACTAAGGGGCTGATTACGATGGCGGAAGGATCGTCACCGCCAGCCCGGCAGTAGCGATCCTTCCGTCAATTGACAGCAATTTTCCCACCGCCGAATTACGATGGCGGTGGGAATCGCTTTCGGACCGCAGCGGTCGCAAAGACCGTCCGCCACGGAACCGTCACAGGCAATCGTTACGATTGCCTGGCGGAGCGGTCAGCATGCTTGAAATGGTGGCGGAGCCTAGCAGGCTCCGTCCGCCGGACTACGATGCTGGCGGAAGCCAGCCTTTCCGTGGGTGGTAAACCGCCATTGAAAGGCTGGCGGGGATTGGTTTCGGGAGCCCGTTGCGGGCCCCCCATGTGTTGGGGGGAGGTGTTTTTGCACTGGGGGGGTACCCATGGTACCCCCTACATTTCAGTGCACTAAGTGGCAGGCACCATGTGGTGCCTGTCACGTAGTGCAGTGAAATGCACAACATGCATTTTCAACATTGTGGCGGGTGCTGCTGTCAGCAGCAACCACCGCAATGTTAAAATGCAAGATGCGTCCGCCACGGTGGCGGTCGCATCATAATTTGGTGTGCGGAACCGCCGCATGTATTGCGGACGGTCCCGGTTGCCACCACGATGGCGGACAGACTCTAGTCCGTCCGCCATCGTAATCAGCCCCTAGGAGTTCTGCTGTGGCTACACAAAACAAGAGCAAAAGAACCTGATGTTCTGAAAATAATCTATGACTCTCTCTCTATTAGGCATTTAAAATCAGATAATTGTAAGCACAGTTTCTATTGAAGAAATATTTAGAGAAAAATAAAAGACTCAGTCGAATTTAGATAATTTGTTTATTGTATTAAAGATCCAAAATCAACGCATATAAGTAACATTTTAAGAAGCTCAGTCATAATCTAACAGCTTGAAATATTAAACCACACATCAGTTAATGCTAAATACAGACATTCATAAGAGGATGGTTCCCAACCACTAAAGATTCCTACCACCAACAAGGGCAGGAGGATGGTTCACAAAGATTCTGGGATCAATTTAAAGTCCACTAGGGGAAAAAAGTCCATGGGAATGGAGCATAAATCAGGAAAGTTCAAGTTTGGTTTCTCACCAAACTGCTCCAAATCATCCAGCAGGCAAGTTCATCAGCAAGGACAAAAGGCATGGGGCATAAAAGTAATCCCGCAGGCAGGTAGGAGGCAAGGAAAGTGGAAAGGGGGTCACCCGAGCTTGAGCTTAAGCTTAGCCTCCTCCTCCTAAGTAATGCAGCTTAAATAGTTCATATTCGTCATTATGACGTCAATGGTCAGTCCACCAAGGTCTGATTGTCATCTGACATTTTTCAGGTACAAATTGATACTCCAGCATATTTTCCCATGCACATCATGAGAAATAACTGACCATTCCATCCTCACAGGTTAGTTGAGAAAGAGCTTTGTTACTCTCCTTGGATATAGTCCAAAGGTCATCTTCCCAGCATTCGTACACCAGGATGGGCTGTAAGAAAGTCTTTTGTCGCTTGAAGAATGCCGCATGAACAAGAACAAATAAAGCAACATTTGAAGAAACTTATCAAAACTCCATTGCACAAGGCTATGAAAGAATGGGTGCAGAGACAGAAAATTGAGTACAAAATATCGAGTTGCACAAATATCGAGTCATTAATATCGTGGGTCAGAAATATCGACAGCAAGAATATCGTGGTCAAGAATATCGCTTTAAGGTAACTAATATTGATTTTAAAAATATCGAAGTGTTTAATATCGTTTGCAAAAATATAGTTGTTAAAAATATCGTATTTTATTATTGTTATGTATGTTAGTATATATTTTGTATGTATGTGATGTATGTTTTTTTGTATAAGAATTGTTTGTATCTTTAATATATGTGTTAAATTTTTAGTAGTTATTAATTGTTTTTTTATTTGAATTTTGCGCTTTGAGTTCCGTAGCGGGTTGTGGGTTTGTAGGGGAAATGGGTGGGAAGTAATTTAATTATATTAAATTTATTGATTAATTTTTATTTATTAATATTTGTTTAATTGATATGTTATAGTGTTAAATGTGTAAAGTAATTTATTATTAATGAATTAATAATTGGTTATTAATTAATTTTAATTAATTAATTGGTAATTAATTATGGTAATCGTGTGATTAATTTTAGATGTGTGTTGTGGTGTTTATAGGTGTAAAGGGTGGGAAGTAATTTATTTTTAATTTATGAATTAATAATTGGTTGTTAATTAATTTTAATTAATTAATTGGTTATTAATTTTGGTAAATTTGTAATTAATGTTGGGTGTGTGTTGTGGTGTTTATAGGTGTAAAGGGTGGGAAGTAATTTATTTTTAATTGATGAATTAATAATTTGTTGTTAATTAATTTTCATAAATTAATTGGTAATTAATTATTGTAATTGTGTAATTAATTTTAGGTGTGTGTTGTGGTTTTTATAGGAGTAAAGGGTGGGAAGTAATTTGTGTTTAATTAATGTTAATTATTTGATATTTATTTTGGGTAATTGTTTATTTTTGTGTATATTGTTTTTACTTTTAAAGGGGTACAGGGTGGATATTAAATTAATTTTAATTATTTCATTATTAGTTGTTAATAGTAATAGTTTTTCTTTTAAAAAAGTATTTAATTGTATTCTATTATTTTATAGTTTAATTTAGGTGTGTGTTGTGGATATTATAGTGTTAAAGCATGTGTACTCAATGAATGTTTTTTTATTAATAAGATTTTTTTAATTGATTATTAATTAAGTTAATTATGGAAATACATTTAATTAAAAATGTTGAAATGTTTTGTTATTGGTGTGGTGTTATAGGGTAGGAAATAAAATAAATACATTAAAGTTTTAAATAATTTGTTTGTTAATATTTGCTACTTTTAAATAATTATTGTTTATAAACGTATTTATTATTTTTTTATATATTATTTGTAGGTTTTTGTTATATGTAATTAATATTATATTATGTGTTCTTTTTATAGGTTTAATATATTTAATTTTAGATTTTTAAAATATTGTTTATTTATTTTTATGATTTTTAAAATGTAATATTTTTGGGGTTTTTTTCAATTGTTTAAGTGTTATTAGTAATTTTTGTTTCTCTGGTATCCAGCACTTTCCCTACTGTTGCACTCACTGGAGTGGGAATAGTAATTTTTACCCCTCCGCTATCCAGCACTTTCCCTACTGTTGCATTCACTGGAGTGGGAATAGTAATTTTTGCCCCTCTGCTATCCAACACTTTTCCTACTGTTGCACTCACTGGAGTGGGAATAGTAATTTTTACCCCTCCGCTATCCAACATTTTCCCTACTGTTGCACTCACTGGAGTTGGAATAGTAAATTTAATTCCTCCATTATCCAACACTTACCCTACTTTTGCACTCACTGCAGTGGGAATAGTAATTTTTACCCATCCGCTATCCAACACTTTCCCTACTGTTGCACTCTTTGGAGTAGGAATAGTAACTTTTGCCCCTCCGCTATCCACCACTTTCTCTACTGTTGCACTCACTGGAGTGGGAATAGTAATTTTTACCCCTCCGCAATCCAACAGTTTCCCTACTGTTGCATTCACTGGAGTTGGAATAGTAAATTTAATTACTCGGCTATCCAACACTTACCCTAGTTTTGCACTCACTGCAGTGGGAATAGTAATTTTTACCCCTCCGCTATCCAACACTTTCCCTACTGTTGCACTCTTTGGAGTGGGAATTGTAAATTTTGCCCCTCTGCTATCCAACACTTTCTCTACTGTTGCACTCACTGGAGTTGGAATAGTACATTTAATTCCTCCATTATCCAACACTTACCCTACTTTTGCACTCACTGCAGTGGGAATAGTAATTTATACCCATCCGCTATCCAACACTTTCCCTACTGTTGCACTCTTTGGAGTAGGAATAGTAACTTTTGCCCCTCCGCTATCCAACATTTTCCCTACTGTTGCACTCACTGGAGTTGGAATAGTAAATTTAATTCCTCCATTATCCAACACTTACCCTACTTTTGCACTCACTGCAGTGGGAATAGTAATTTATACCCATCCGCTATCCAACACTTTCCCTACTGTTGCACTCTTTGGAGTAGGAATAGTAACTTTTGCCCCTCCGCTATCCACCACTTTCCCTACTGTTGCACTCACTGGAGTGGGAATAGTAATTTTTACCCCACCGCTATCCAACACTTTCCCTACTGTTGCACTCACTGGTGTGGGAATAGTAATTTTTACCCCTCGGCTATCCAACATTTTCCCTATTAACTGAAGTTGGAATCGTAAATTTAATTTCTCCGCTATCCAGCACTTACCCTAGTTTTGCACTCACTGCAGTGGGAATAGTAATTTTTACCCCTCCGCTATCCAACACTTTCCCTACTGTTGCACTCTTTTGAGTGGGAATTGTAAATTTTGCCCCTCTGCTATCCAACACTTTCTCTACTGTTGCACTCATTGGAGTGGGAATAGTAATTTTTACCCCTCCGCTATCCAACATTTTCCCTACTGTTGCATTCACTGGATTTGAAATAGTAAATTTAATTCCTCCACTATCCAACACTTACCCTAGTTTTGCACTCACTGCAGTGGGAATAGTAATTTTTACCCCTCCGCTATCCAACACTTTCCCTACTGTTGCACTCACTGGAGTGGGAATAGTAATTTTACCCCTCCGCTATTCAACATTTTCCCTACTGTTGCACTCACAGGAGTTGGAATAGTAAATTTAATTCCTCCGCTATCCAACACTTACTCTACTTTTGCACTCACTGGAGTGGGAATAGTAATTTTTAACCCTCTGCTATCCAACACTTTCCCTACTGTTGCACTCTTTGGAGTGGGAATAGTAATTTTTACCCCTTCGCTTTCCAACACTTTCCCTACTGTTGCACTCTTTGGAGTGGGAAAAGTAATTTTTTCCCCTCCGCTATCCAACACTTTCTTACTGTTGCTATCACTGGAGTGGGAATAGTAATTTTTACCCCTCCGCTATCCAACAGTTTCCCACTGTTGCATTCACTGGAGTTGGAATAGTAAATTTAATTACTCGGCTATCCAACACTTACCCTAGTTTTGCACTCACTGCAGTGGGAATAGTAATTTTTACCCCTCCGCTATCCAACACTTTCCCTGCTGTTGCACTCTTTGGAGTGGGAATAGTAATTTTTACCCCTCCGCTTTCCAACACTTTCCCTACTGTTGCACTCTTTGGAGTGGGAATAGTAATTTCTTCCCCTCCGCTATCCAACACTTTCTTACTGTTGCTATCACTGGAGTGGAAATAGTAATTTTTACCCCTCCGCTATCCAACACTTTCCCTACTGTTGCACTCACTGGAGTTGGAATAGTAAATTTAATTATTCCGCTATCCAACACTTTCCCTACTGTTGCACCTATTGTATTGGGAAATGTAAGTTTAATTTTTTTAATAGTTTAATGTTTTAATTTATTATAGAATGTTTTTTATTTTAAGTTATTGATATATTTATATATTTTATTTTTATATAATTTTAAAGTTTAAAAATTAAATAAAGATAATAGTCAATAAATTATTTTTAAGCAAATATGTATATGTATAAATTTTTATGTTTGTGTGTTTGTATTTTTTTAATTAAGTTTATTTGTTATATTTAGTTAAAATGTATATTACATTTAATTTATTTTGTTAAAAATAATATTAATATTTAATATATTTACTATATATTATTTTATTTTATATATATTTTTAAATCGATATTTTTTTACATCCATATTTTTTACCTCAATATTTTTGATTCAATATTTTTGTACTTACCTGTTAGGGTATTGGAGTCGATATTTTTGCAGTCGATATTTTTTTCTCGATATTTAGAACATCAATGTTTGTTACATCGATATTCTATCAGTGAACCGAAAGAATGCAGCCTAAGGAGAATGATATTTCAATTGCATTGTAAAGTTAGCATTTCTTATTAAGTCAAAATTTATTTATTGAGCTTTAACAGAGCACATCATTATACCATGTCATCAATTAGAAGCAGCACCATCAGCAGTATACAATTAAACTCTATTGAGATAAAAGTTTCCAACCTCAGCTATTGTGATCAAATGCTCCAATATCAACACTGAAAACAAATAGTCTTTCTCAGAAGATCTTAGTCAGTGCCCAACCATAAATCCCCCTTCCCCAAAAAACCTCCCTGTAAACTATCAACCATGAGTGGGATCAGCGGATCCTAATGTGAGGTGAGTATGGGAACCCGACCAAAGGAGCTCTCCCCAGAGGGCCTCAAGTAGGTTCATGTCCAGCATCTAATTTCTTATGGTATTATATGTGGAAAAGATAAAGCGCCTGTGTTCCAGGGGAGCAAGCCATGAGTAGGAGGCCCATGGACAGGAAGTTCACCAGAAAACCCCGGATATATTCAAAGTTTTTAAAGTTATCCAGGAGTATATCAGCCATTCTTTCCATTGTCAAGGCTTGCCACAATCGGGTATGACATTGTGTGATCGAGGGGGGTGTCATTTTTTCCACGGGGCTGCCAACGTCTTCGTGGGCACCCCTAGGCATAGCCAAATGATTGAACGGTCACCTTAGGTTTGGCGTTTTAGGGATTTGTCATGTAATCCCAACAGGGCAAGCCCCGGTGTAGCAGGGATCAGGTAACCCAATATGTCTTCAATTTGAACCAAGATTTCATACCAGAATGGGCGAATTATAGGACAGCCCCATCATATGTGACTGAAATCGCCAAGCAGCCTGCAACCTCTCCAACACAGGTCAGTTTTGTTGGGAAAGATTTTATTTGAGTTTAGTGGGGTAGAGGTACCCGTCATACAACAATTTGTAGTGGGCGTCTCTTATCCCCATAGAGTGGTTAAACCTTAGTATGTCATGCCATAATTTCTGCCATTGGTCCTCAGAGATCTTGTCCGCACTATAGTGGACCAGAAGTCTATGTGTCGTGGGCGAATGTTGGGGGATGTATCAATTAAAAGGGAATAAAAAAAGAAGATGGCCCCCTTAACCTCCTTTATGTATCTTACACATTTTTCAATTGGGGAGAGGTCTCTTGTAGCAGCATCTCTCACGTCAGGGTGGAGGACCCAGTGTTTCAACTGTCTGTAGTGACACCTCCCAGAATAGGGGGGGGCAATGTTTTATTGCCAGTTTTCAAAGGTAAGCTTATTCCACCCATGAAATAAGTCTGAAATGGTGAGCTACCCACCCTCCCTCCAGGGATCGAAAGGACCTGGCTTAAGTGCTGGGGGGAAGACTGGATGAAAGTGCATTGGGGTGAACGTGGAGGGGAATGTAGTCCAGGCTGAGGATCGATTCACAGCATCCCAGACTTTAAGAGTTCTTTTTGTGGGAGTGCTGATATATGCATTAGGGGCTTGCTTCGCTTTCGGTGTCCATAGCAAGTCCCAGATATATCTACCCATCACCGCCGGGTCCATGTGGAGCCAGTGTATATCTGATTCCCTCAGCGACCATTCGGAAATCACTCTTAACACTGCTGCCTTATAATAAGAGGGGAAGTCTTGAAGAGCCAACCCTCCCACCTCTCTTGGCAGATGCAATCATTTCTAGGGGAGTTGGGCACTGGGATGTTGCCAGATAATGTTGATCACCGGAGAACAAAGTGTTGTAAAGAGACTGTGGCCTACTTCAATTGGGAGGCCCTGTAACAGGTATAGAAACTGTGGTAAGACTGTCATTTTAATTGCCTGGATGCAGCCCAACCATGATAAGTACATAGGGGCCCACCTTCTAAGGTCCAGTTTGAGTTTTTGTAGAAGCGGGGGTAGTTGGCTCTGTATAGGTCAGACAGCCTAGGGGTGAGTTTGATCCCTAGGTGCGTACGTTCTTTTTTGGCCCATTGGAATGGGGTGCTGCTCACCAGCGTCTCGATCTCCGAGAGAGGGAGAGTCAAGTTCAGAAGACAGGATTTGTGGAGATTGATACGGTAGCCATCTACTTTCTCAAAAATGACTAATTTGTGTTGTAGGGCAGCTAGAGAGGTTGCGAGCGAAGTCAGAGAGCAGCACATCATCTGCGAATAGTGACATTTTATGGTTAATGGATCCAAAGGCAAGGCCCGGAATCCCATTCTCCTCTCGTACCTTAGTTGCAAAGGGCTCTATACTGATGGCAAATAAGAGCAGTGAGTGAGGGCACCCTTGATAAGTACCTCGCTCTAGTTTAAAGAGGTCTGACCCTATCCCATTCACTGTTACTCGCGAAAGCGGATTCACATAATTGTCCTGGACCATAAAAATAAATTGCTCGCACATGCCGAATTTGCGGCGAGTAAAAGAAAGCAGCTAATTCACCCGATCGAAAGCTTTTTCGGCGCCTAGCGCGAGGAGGATTACTGGTATGCATTTTCTGGTGGCCTTTTCGACCAGGTGGATCACCCTCCTCAGATTATCATAAGTTTGTCTCTCCCTGATAAACCCAGACTGATCTGGGTGAATCAGATCCAGCATAACGTCTTTCAATCGAGACGCCAAAATCTTGGTATATAATTTAGCATTGAAGTTTAGTAAGGCAATGGGCTATATGAAGAACAGTAGTGTGGATCCTTCCCCGGCTTCAGCTGAACTGAAATGAGGGCTTCACTCATCAAGTGAGTTACTCTTTCAGAGGTAGCTATGCGGTTGAATAGTGTGGTCAGGTGAGCCGCTAAGACAGAGCTAAAATTCTATAAAATTGGGCCGTGAAACCATCAGGCCAGGGTGATTTAGGAAGTTTCAGGGCAGAGATGGCTGCCTGGGACTAGTCCTCTCTGATCGGGCTGCCTAGGCTTTCATTTTGGTCCCCAGTCACTAGGGGAAGAGGTATGTTATTTAAATAGTTTAGTTGGTTAGTTGTCTTTTGTCCCAGTTGACTCAGCTGTGTACAATCGTTGATAAAAATCTCAGAAGGCCACAGCTTTGTCAGCTTCAGTTGATGCCACTTTACCGCCCTCTAGGTGGATGTGACCAATATATTCCTTCTCATGTTTAACTCGCAATTGGCGAGCCAGGCGGAGCCCACCTTATTCCCTTGATCGTAAGTCCCAATTTAACACGTAACAAAGTGAATTCTACCCTATTCATGTATATTGTGTTTAGCTTGCCTATCAGCGTGGTGACTTTGCGTTGCAGAGGTATGGAAGGGTTGTCTTTGTGGGCCCACTCTGCTCATTGGAGTTTCTCCTTGAGTGCTAACCTGTCTCTGGTTTTTTGTTTGGTTAAAGTAAACTGGAGTGAAATGCATTTCCCTCTAATGACAGCTTTAAAGGCATCCCAGTTATTAGATAAGTCACTGTCCCGGGGGTCAATAACACTAAAGAAGTCCCTGATGGTTTTGCGCAGTTCATCTCTAAAGAGACGATTTCTTCTAAGTGAGTTAGGGGAAAACCACAGACGATTTTTGGGTGTAGAGGGAGTCCACTCCAAGGTCAAAATGGCAGGCGGATTGACTGAGAGGGCTAGAGACTTTTCTAAAGACTGGCTTATGAAAATGAAAAATCAATGCATGAGTAGGTGCGGTACGAGTAAAAGCAAAAATTATAGTCACGAACCGCTGGATGGATAGTCCTCCAGGCATCTATGAGACCTATAGAGTGAAATGTTTGTTTCAGGGCTTTGGGAAAGCTCCAGGTGAAAGTGCAGATGAGTGTTGTCCAGATCTGAGTGCCATGTCAGATTAAAATCTCCCTTTAAGATTATCTCCCCTTCAGCAAACTCCCCGAAAAAGAGTGAGGCGAGATTGTAAGATGGTGGTTTGGGTGTTATTGGGAGCATAGACAGAAGCTATCTTACACAGTCGACCTGCTACATTCCTTTCACGGTCAATATTCTCCCCTCTTTATCTGATTTACAGCCAGTAGGTTGGAATGTTAGTGACAAGTGGAAAAGAAGGGCTACCCTATCATGCTTGGTGAGGGCTGAAGATTTATATATCAAGGGATAAGCTTTATTACATAGTCTATGGTCCTCATTTCTTTTGCGGTGAGTCTCTTGCAAGGCTATTATATCAAACCTTTTATCTAAGATGTATTTCCACAGTTTGTGGTGCTTAGTGGGGGAGTTCAGTCCCTTAACTGTCCAAGTTAATGTCGTCAACGCTATAATGGTAAGTTATGGGTAAAAGCGAAGAAAATGACTTCTGTTGTAAGTCCCCACTCCCCGCTGCCCATTATTGCCCCACTTCCGTAGACGGAGAGAGACTCATCCCCGAGTCCGCGCCCCACAACATGAATCAAAAAATACCCACTCATGGAAACCGAACAGAAAAGACAAATAGGAACCTAGTTCCAAAACTGTGGTTTAAATCAGTCTTAACTCTCATTGGTGTTGGCGTTCACACCGCTGTGGCATTCCATCAACAAGTAGCTGAAGACAAAGAAAAGTGAGAGTAATAGAAATTACATTCTCAGGGGACCAAAGATCATTTTCAGGTACAGCTTATAAGGATTATGAGTGAGCCTGGAACATCAACCAGCAAGGGAAGTTACAGAGTCAGTGAATCTAAAAGGAAGCTAAACAGTTCAAAGAATAGCACGATCTGTAGCTTGTAGAGGCAGGTCTGCGGTGGTCAAGACTGGAGGGTTGAGTCTGTCTTAGCCCATCGCTTTGCTTGTTGTTTTGATCTTCTCTGTGCTAGTCATTGTCCTTTTTCTGATCCTGACATCGCACTCCCAGGTGGTCTCTCTCAGGGCCTCAAGGCCTTTTGCAAAAGGGGCCACAAGAAACCTCACACACTGGCTTCGCCCTACTTGGGGCTAGTCAGTAGGGTGCAGTTTGATTCCTAAGAAACAGTAAGCACCGGACCCCCTTCTGGGCATCACCATAGTACTTAGAGTATTAACTGTAACAACAACAAAGTGATGAAAATCAGTACCAACCCTGATCCTCATGGGAACTGTCATGGGAACTGTCTACAGAACTGCAAGTCGAGGCAAACTCCAGAAGGGACACGAGCACCCCCAGACTGGTTTCGCCTTATTTGGGGCTCATCTGGACATATCCATTGCACTTAGGGCATTGACTGCAACAACAGCAGGGTGATGGAAGGAATACTTGAATTATTCTAAGCCAATGGCAATCACTTAAATCTGCATTCCAATCCACTGTTTTTCACCCAGTGCTAAGTGCAATAGGTTTCCCAGACATGGGTCCCATGCGCACTGTGGCACTGGAATCAAGCTGAACCCGTCTGAAGAAGTCCAGATAGACTACGATGAGCCTTGGGTTGCTTGTGTTCTGGTTCAGAGAAGACCTGGGTTGCATTTAGCATCTAGGGCTGGCCGTTGGTCCTATTGGAGCAAGACCATACGAACATATATATGGCGGTCGCCAGTAGATAGTTATAGTTAGGACCTAGTTTCCATAGGAAACTCATTTTTTGTTTTCTCAATATCTTTGGCGCCGGTTCACGAATCTTCGCGAAATTTTCAAAAATCGTAGCCCGCTCCGGTCAGCTCCTGTCTTGAAAGTTTCGGGGTGATTCGGCAAGCGGGGCCGAGAAAAAGGGGGTCCCAAAACGTGTTTTCTCCATGTTAATTCCCATAGGAAACTTTAGACAAAGCTACAGCTCGAACTGCTGAACGGAATTACACCAAACTTGGCAAAAAGGGAGCCCTTGGTTCAGAAAGAGACCTTTTGTTAAATGGTGTAGATCCGTTCAGTAATTCCAGAGAAATTCAAAAATAAGAGTCAAAAAATCAATTTCCCATAGGAAACTTTATGCAAGGCTACAGTCGAAACTACTGAACGGATTTACCCCAAATTTGGCAAAAAGGTACTGCTTGGCTCAGAAAGCGACCTTTTTAAAAATGGTGTAAATCCGTTCAGTAGTTGCTGAGAAAATCAAAAATAAAAGTTTCGATATTTAGAGGCACGGAGGATCCGCGGACCCTCCCGACCACGAGCTTTATTCTAATTGGCTGTCAACACTCCAAACCAGGAAGTGTTGGCAGCCATCTTGTGACTCGGTAGAACCGAGTCACAAGAAAACAGAAAAACAGTCGCGTAAAACAAAAAAAAGGGGCAGGGGCACCCTGACCCCCTATGCCTGCTTACGGGGTCCCACAAGGACCCCCAGGGCCCAAAAAAGCATTTAAAAAAAAAAAAAATTGGCAAAATGCGCGCCGGATCCGCGGATCCGGCCGCGAAACTAAAAAAAGCGAAGCGCGGCCTCCCGCGCTTCGTTATTATTTAGCCCCGGGTGGGCCAAGTCCCGGGGGCAGTGACAAAAATGTGTGGGGGCCCCAATCCCCCACACTGCCCCGGGACCGCCACCTCCCCGGGGCTTCTATTATGAGTTGCGGGAAGGCACGCAGCCCCCCCGCAGCCCCGGGGACCGCCACCCCCGGGGCTTCTTTTTAATGAGAGGGGGGCCTCCAAGGCCCCCCCAAGCCCCGGGAACCGCCACCCCCCGGGGCTTTACATGAATATTTGCGGGGGGCACATGGCCCCCCACAGCCCCGGGGACCGCCAACCCCGGGGGCTTTTTAAAAAAAAATGAAAATAACCTGTGTGGGGGGGCTCGAGCCCCCCCACACGCCCCGGGGACCGCCACCTCCCCGGGGCACTAAGAATGTATTTTTCCCCGGGGACCACCACCTCCCCGGGGCTGTGCAAGTGAAGGGAGCCTGTGATGGCCCTGGGGACCGCTACCCCCCAGGGCCGGCTCCTGCAGTGTCCCGGGGTGCCCACCCGCGGGACACTGCTGTTTGCTATGGCAGGACGGGAGCCTCGCAGCTCCCGTCCTGCCATAGCAAACTTGCTTTGGAATTTGGAAGAGAGAGCAGGAAACCTGCTCTCTCTTCCAAAATCTAAAGCAGATTGCTTTTCCACAAGGGAGCTGCATGTTAGCAGCTCCCCATGTGGAAAAGCAATGCCGGCTCCTGCAGGACGCGGGAGCCGGCGGGACCGTGGGGGCATTGGGGCTCCCCCACGGTCCCAACGGATAGGGCCTGCCCCGAGGGATGGGGTCCCCGGGGCTAGTAGTGGCCCTGGAGGGGGGCCATGCGGCCCCCCTCCCCAATTTTTTTTTTTTTTAAAAAGGCCGGTCTTGGGGGATGGGGTCCCCGGGGCCAATAGAGGCCTCTGGAGGGGGGCCACGCAGCCCCCCCTCCTTAAAAAATGTAAAAAATGTGGCCTTGCCCGGGGGATGGGGTCCCCGGGGCGGGAATTGGCTACGGGAGGGGGGCCACGCGGCCCCCTTCCCGTTCAGTTTTTTTTTTTTTTTTTTTTAAAAAGAGGTCAGGCCCTGGGGGATGAGGTCCCCAGGGCCCAAAAAAGGAAAAAAGAAGGGGGGCCACACAGCCCCCCTTCTACAAAAACAAACAAAAAAAAAGACGCGATCGTGCCTCAGGCCTCGCCCCCTCCCTTCACCACTCTGCAAACGCGCCCTGTGGCGCGTTTTAAATTGGGGCATTAATTCCCCTTGAATACTGGGGGTCCCTGGGGGCCAACTAGCCCACCAGGTACCTCCAGTGCGCCCCACAGGGCTGGGTTGCAGAGAGGTGGTGCAGGCCACGCCCCTTTTACACCTCTCTGCAACGCAGCTCTGTGGCGCTTACTGGAGGTACCTGGTGGGCTAGTTGGACCCCAGGGATCCTCAGGATTCAAGGGGACTTTATCCCCCAACTTAAAACGCGCCACGGGGCGCGTTTGCACAGTGGTGAAGGGAGGGGCGGGGCCTGAGGTAACATGTGTGCAAACATGCCCTGTGGCGTGTTTTAAGTTGGGGGATTAAGTCCCTTGAATCCTGAGGGTCCCTGGGGTCCAACTAGCCCACCAGGTACCTCCAGTAAGCGCCACAGAGCTGCGTTGCAGAGAGGTGTAAAAAGGGGCATGGCCTCAGACCACCTCTCTGCAACGCAGGCCTGTGGCGCTTACTGGAAGTACCTGGTGGGCTAGTTGGGCCCCAGGGACCCTCAGGATTCAAGGTGACCTAATACCCCAACTTAAAACGCGCCACAGGGCGCGTTTGCACAGTGGTGAAGGGAGGGGCGGGGCCTCAGGTGACATGTGTGCAAACACGCCCTGTGGCACGTTTTAAGTTGGGGAATTAATTCCCTTGAATCCTGAGGGACCCTGGGGCCAACTAGCCCACCAGGTACCTCCAGTGCGCGCCACAGGGCTGCGTTGCAGAGAGGTGGTCCAGGCCATGCCCCTTTTTACACCTCTGTGCAACGCAGCTCTGTGGCGCTTACTGGAGGTCCCTAGTGGGCTAGTTGGACCCCAGGGACCCTCAGGATTCAAGGGGACTTAATCTCCCAACTTAAAACGGCCAAAGGGCTTGTTTGCACACATGTCACCTCAGGCCCCCCCCCCTCCCTTCACCACTGTGCAAACGCGCCCCGGGGCGCGTTTAAGAGGAAGTTTTAATCCCCCTGCCCCATTATGTACTAGGGCCTTACAGAGGAGGTCATGCTAATCACAGGGGTACCCCAACGCATAGTGTTCCCTAGTGTATGTAGGTGTTTTCACTGTATTCTAAGTGTCTTTTAGCATAGCACTGGCTCTAGGCCTGGTTAGTCCGAGTCAGTTACCACCAGTACCCATTTGAAAAAGTTGTGGGCACAGGATGATTTTGCAACAAGGCCTCTTTCTGCTCCTCTGTTGGTTCTTTCTGCACATGTCTTGCTTCTTCCTGCTCTTTTCTTCGTCTTTGTGGACTTCTGTTGCTTCTTTCTGCATTTCTTTTGCTTCTTTCTGTGCGTTTTTTCTTCTTTCTTCACATGTCCTACCTCTGTAGGCATAGTTAGAAACTAGCATTTAAAAAACCTTTGAAATTCACTTAAAAAACCATAGGTTTCAGGCACGTTATAGTTAGAAATTAGCATTTAAAAAACCTTTGAAATTCACTGAAAAAACCATAGGTTTCAGACACGTTATAGTTAGAAATTAGCATTTAAAAACCTTTGAAATTCACTGAAAAACCATAGGTTTCAGGCACGTTATAGTTAGAAATTAGCATTTAAAAACCTTAGAAATTCACTGAAAAAACCATAGGTTTTAGGGACAGTTATAGTTAGTTGGACATTTCACTCGTACAAAACCAGTGAAATTCCCCCGTTATAGTTAGTTCAGCTAACTATAACTCGCGCCCGCAATGCACTGCTGATGACATCACATATTACATCACTCATGACATGGTCAGTGACATCACCCCCGGAGCATGACCTCTTTTAAAAAAATATATATATTTGGAGGGGGCTGCATGGCCCCTCCTCAGGCCATTTAAGGCCCCGGGGACCCCATCCCCCGGGGCCGGCCTTTATGTTTTGTTTTTTTAATTTCTTCTTGGGGAGGGGGGCTGCGTGGCCCCCCTCCTGGGCGACTAATGGCCCCGGGTACCCCATCCCCCGGGGCCTGGCCACTCGTTGGGGACCGTGGGGGGGTCCCCAATCCCCGCACGGTCCCGCCGGCTCCCCGCGTCCTGCGGGAGCCGGCATTGCTTTTCCATAAGGGAGCTGCTGACATGCAGCTCCCCTTATGGAAAAGCAATCTGCTTTGCTTCATTGAAGCGAGAGCAGGTTTCCCTGCTCTCGCTTCAATGAAGCAGCAAGCTTGTAATGACAGGACGGGAGCCGCGCGGCTCCGTCCTGCCATTGCAAACAGCAGTGTCCCGGGGTAGGCACCCCGGGACACTGCAGGAGCCGGCCCTGGGGGTGGCGGTCCCCAGGGCCACCACAGGCTCCAGGAGGGGGGCCGCGTGGCCCCCCTCCCCACATCTGCAAAGCCCCGGGGAGGTGGTGGTCCCCGGGGCTTCGGGGGGGCTCGAGCCCCCCCACACAGGTCATTACATTTTTAAAAAAGAAGCCCCGGGGGGTGGTGGTCCCCGGGGCTGCGGGAGGGCAGAGTGCCCTCCCGCACCATTTTTATTTGAAAGCCCCGGGGGTGGCGGTCCCCGGGGCTTGGGGGGGCCTTAGAGGCCCCCCATAAAATATGTTTATAAACCCCCGCATGCCCCCGGGATTTGGCCCACCCGGGGGCCAAATAACAACGAAGCACGGGAGCCCGCGCTTCATTTTTTTTTTTTACGGCGGGATCCACGCACCCTGCACGCATCCCGCCGATTTCTAAAAAAAAATAAAAAAAAAATTTGGGCCCTGGGGGTCCTTGTGGGACCCCCTAAGCAGGCCTAGGGGGTCAGGGGGTTTCTACCCTGCCCCCTTTTTGTGTTTTGCACACTTGTTTCTTGTGCCTCGGTTCTACCGAGGAACAAGATGGCTGCCAACACTTCCTGGTTTGGAGTGTTGACAGCCAATTAGCATACAGCTCGTGATCGGGAAGGTGCGCTCAGGGTGCGCGGACCCTCTGCGGCCATAGATATATATGTGATTTTACTTTTGATTTTCTCAGGAACTACTGAACGGATTTACACCATTTAACCAAAAGGCACGACTCTGAACCAAGGGCTACCTTTTTGCCAAAGTTGGTGTAATTCCGTTCAGCAGTTCAGGCTGTAGCTGCGATGAAAGGTTCCTATGGAAAATTGCATGGGGAAAACACGTTTTGGGACCCCGCTTTTTTCTCGGCCCCCACTTGACAAATCACCCCGAGACTTTCAGGATAGGAGCAGACCGGAGCGCCCCACAAGTTTTGAAAATTTCGCGAAGATTCGTCAACCGGCGCAAAAGTTATTTCAAATAGAATGTTGCGGATTTCCTATGGAAAATAGGTCCTAACTATAACTATCTACTGGCGACCGCCAGTAGATAATATATATATATATATATATATATATATATATATATATATATATATATATATACAAAGCTCCTAGGGGTGTCCAACACAAGAGAAGCACTCTAGACACAGACCGCTTTTTCCCCATTAAAAGCCTTTATTGGTACGAGCAGCTGGCAGATTCAGTCCATTAAAAGCAGCCGACCGCTGCCTGACGCGTTTCGAGATAAACTCTTCCTCAAAGACAATAGCGGTCGCGAGGGCATTGGGATTGCAGTTACCCTTTTATGAAATATCGTGGGTCCTGGTTGGACCGCCCTGGATGAGAGCACGTAATTCTGGGATATGCAGTCCTTAATATTGCCATCGATGGATGCCCTCGTAATTTCTGCTATAATCAAGCCTTCCATGACTCCTGAAATAAACCGCCGCTCTAAATCCATGATCTGTGCTCCACATTAGAGTCCCGTGTATCGGGCTCGGTGGCCCCTGCATCTGGGGTGGTGCTCACTCGACGGCAGGACCACCGCCAAAATACACAAAGCTCCTAGGGTGTCCAACACAAGAGAAGCACTCTAGACACAGACCGCTTTTTCCCCATTAAAAGCCTTTATTGGTACGAGCAGCTGGCAGATTCAGTCCATTAAAAGCAGCCGACCGCTGCCTGACGCGTTTCGAGATAAACTCTTCCTCAAAGACAATAGCGGTCGCGAGGGCATTGGGATTGCAGTTACCCTTTTATGAAATATCGTGGGTCCTGGTTGGACCGCCCTGGATGAGAGCACATAATTCTGGGATATGCAGTCCTTAATATTGCCATCGATGGATGCCCTCGTAATTTCTGCTATAATCAAGCCTTCCATGACTCCTGAAATAAACCGCTGCTCTAAATCCATGATCTGTGCTCCACATTAGAGTCCCGTGTATCGGGCTCGGTGGCCCCTTGCATCTGGGGTGGTGCTCACTCGACGGCAGGACCACCGCCAAAATACACAAAGCTCCTAGGGGTGTCCAACACAAGAGAAGCACTCTAGACACAGACCGCTTTTTCCCCATTAAAAGCCTTTATTGGTACGAGCAGCTGGCAGATTCAGTCCATTAAAAGCAGCCGACCGCTGCCTGACGCGTTTCGAGATAAACTCTTCCTCAAAGACAATAGCGGTCGCGAGGGCATTGGGATTGCAGTTACCCTTTTATGAAATATCGTGGGTCCTGGTTGGACCGCCCTGGATGAGAGCACGTAATTCTGGGATATGCAGTCCTTAATATTGCCATCGATGGATGCCCTCGTAATTTCTGCTATAATCAAGCCTTCCATGACTCCTGAAATAAACCGCCGCTCTAAATCCATGATCTGTGCTCCACATTAGAGTCCCGTGTATCGGGCTCGGTGGCCCCCTGCATCTGGGGTGGTGCTCACTCGATGGCAGGACCGCCGCCAAAATACACAAAGCTCCTAGGGGTGTCCAACACAAGAGAAGCACTCTAGACACAGACCGCTTTTTCCCCATTAAAAGCCTTTATTGGTACGAGCAGCTGGCAGATTCAGTCCATTAAAAGGAGCCGACCGCTGCCTGACGCGTTTCGAGATAAACTCTTCCTCAAAGACAATAGCGGTCGCGAGGGCATTGGGATTGCAGTTACCCTTTTATGAAATATCGTGGGTCCTGGTTGGACCGCCCTGGATGAGAGCACGTAATTCTGGGATATGCAGTCCTTAATATTGCCATCGATGGATGCCCTCGTAATTTCTGCTATAATCAAGCCTTCCATGACTCCTGAAATAAACCGCCGCTCTAAATCCATGATCTGTGCTCCACATTAGAGTCCCGTGTATCGGGCTCGGTGGCCCCCTGCATCTGGGGTGGTGCTCACTCGACGGCAGGACCGCCGCCAAAATACACAAAGCTCCTCGGGGTGTCCAACACAAGAGAAGCACTCTAGACACAGACCGCTTTTTCCCCATTAAAAGCCTTTATTGGTACAAGCAGCTGGCAGATTCAGTCCATTAAAAGCAGCCGACCGCTGCCTGACGCGTTTCAAGATAAACTCTTCCTCAAAGACAATAGCGGTCGCGAGGGCATTGGGATTGCAGTTACCCTTTTATGAAATATCGTGGGTCCTGGTTGGACCGCCCTGGATGAGAGCACGTAATTCTGGGATATGCAGTCCTTAATATTGCCATCGATGGATGCCCTCGTAATTTCTGCTATAATCAAGCCTTCCATGACTCCTGAAATAAACCGCCGCTCTAAATCCATGATCTGTGCTCCACATTAGAGTCCCGTGTATCGGGCTCGGTGGCCCCTGCATCTGGGGTGGTGCTCACTCGACGGCAGGACCGCCGCCAAAATACACAAAGCTCCTAGGGGTGTCCAACACAAGAGAAGCACTCTAGACACAGACCGCTTTTTCCCCATTAAAAGCCTTTATTGGTACGAGCAGCTGGCAGATTCAGTCCATTAAAGCAGCCGACCGCTGCCTGACGCGTTTCGAGATAAACTCTTCCTCAAAGACAATAGCGGTCGCGAGGGCATTGGGATTGCAGTTACCCTTTTATGAAATATCGTGGGTCCTGGTTGGACCGCCCTGGATGAGAGCACGTAATTCTGGGATATGCAGTCCTTAATATTGCCATCGATGGATGCCCTCGTAATTTCTGCTATAATCAAGCCTTCCATGACTCCTGAAATAAACCGCCGCTCTAAATCCATGATCTGTGCTCCACATTAGAGTCCCGTGTATCGGGCTCGGTGGCCCCCTGCATCTGGGGTGGTGCTCACTCGACGGCAGGACCACCGCCAAAATACACAAAGCTCCTAGGGTTGTCCAACACAAGAGAAGCACTCTAGACACAGACCGCTTTTTCCCCATTAAAAGCCTTTATTGGTACGAGCAGCTGGCAGATTCAGTCCATTAAAAGCAGCCGACCGCTGCCTGACGCGTTTCGAGATAAACTCTTCCTCAAAGACAATAGCGGTCGCGAGGGCATTGGGATTGCAGTTACCCTTTTATGAAATATCGTGGGTCCTGGTTGGACCGCCCTGGATGAGAGCACGTAATTCTGGGATATGCAGTCCTTAATATTGCCATCGATGGATGCCCTCGTAATTTCTGCTATAATCAAGCCTTCCATGACTCCTGAAATAAACCGCCGCTCTAAATCCATGATCTGTGCTCCACATTAGAGTCCCGTGTATCGGGCTCGGTGGCCCTCTGCATCTGGGGTGGTGCTCACTCGACGGCAGGATCTTCTCCTCCCACCACCCCATGTGTAGACAGGCGTAGCTCGGAGAGAAACTAGCTCCCATAGCTACGCCCCTTACTTGCTGGTAAACCTGATGTTGGAACAAAAAATAATTATTTTCTAAACAAAATTTTGTTAGACAGATAAGCATTTTGTTGTGAGAATAAAACTCAATCGGTCTAGTGCCTAGGAAATGTTCCAATGCCCTAATTCCGTCATTATGGTGGATAGACGTACACAGGTTAGATACATCCAATGAGATTAACAGGAAATCATGTTGCCATTGGAAGTCATGGATTTGTTTCAAGAAATCAGTTGTATCCTGTATATATGACGGAAGGGCCTTTACATGTTCTTGTAGGAAGGAGTCAATGTAGATGGATATGTTCTCGAGTAGACTCTGTTTGGCAGAGATTATTGGCCTTCCAGGTGGTCGTGAAATGTCTTTATGGACTTTCGGGATAAAATAAATAACTGGCAAAATAGGATAATCATTTATATATATATATATATATATATATTATATATATATAAATATATATCACGCAGTCGCCGCTGTAATCCAAGGATTTCTCCACAGTACGGACACGGACCCAAGTTGGTGCTTCTTATAAAATGCTTTATTCAATCGCCATTACGCGTTTCGGCTCCCTTGTATATATAGGATGATCATTTATATATATATATATAAATATATATATATATATATATATATATATATATATATATATATATATATATATATATTTTTTTTTTATACAAAAGACGCCACACTCTGGAATCCTGTGATGTGAATTTTAATTACAGAGCCAGTCTGTCACACCGACGCGTTTCGGCCAACACGGCCTTTCTCACGGTAGGGGGCACTACTGTTACAACTGCTTTAAATCATTTCCTGTGATTGACTGTGTTTGACAAGTCCCATAGTCTTCTGGAAGTTGTAGTATCATTAAAAACCAATGCAAATTCCCTCGTGACAGAAGCATTTTTCGCGTGATTAATACTTGTTATGTTATCATGCTTACCATATATCTAATGAGTGATGAACAATGTATTTAGTACATAAAACTGATAACAATTTCTCAATAATATCACTTGGTATATACACATATGATAATACGTTAAGTACATTATAAATGTTATTTAAGCTATTTGATCTAATGTGGCATAGTGTTCAAATGTTTATGGGGTATAGTACCCTATCTTGCAACAAGGTTCCTTAGTACTATGTTCAATTTCGTGTTGTGGGCATAAATTGTTTTTGCTTTTGCTTTTTTCAATGATTGTTCCATAAAGTTTTTTCAATTTTTTCATTTTTACAGATGCACATAAAGTTCTTCATCGAAGTTCATCCCTTTGGGAATCTTGGTGCGGAGTCTGATTATATACTTTGATTCCAACTGTCTCAATTTCTTTCTCCTGTCACCCAATCTTTCATTCATTTCCACTGTATCAATGCCAAAGAAATTCATGCTCAGCCAGTCCCCATTTTGACAAAGTAGCAGGTGCTTTGCTGTCGCATAAGTTGAATCTTTGTTTTTGACAGCACGGATATGCTCTAAAATCCGTTTCTTTAGCATGCAAACAGTACTGCCTATATACATTAGGCCGCAATTACATTGAATGGCATATACCACGTATTGTGTTGTGCATGTTATTCTTTGTTTGATCTGGATAACTCTTCCCTCGGGATCTCTTATCTCTTTCTTGTTGATTCCAATTTTACAGGCTTTGCAGCTGTTACATTTCTTGAAGCCGATCTGTTGTTTTTCCAACCAATTCTTTTCCCCCAATTTGGTTTGGAAATGGCTTTGTACTAATGTATCTTTAAGAGATGGTACCTTCCTGTAGGTGATCAATGGTCTTTCACCAATAGTTGTAGCAATATCCTGATCTTGTTGAAGTAAAGGCCAATACTTCTGAATGACTTGTTGGATCTTATGTGCCTCTTTGCTATATGTTATTATAAGCCTTGGGGCTGTTTGCCTGTCTATTTCTTTTAGATCTTTGTCCCTTGTCCTTGCATTTTTAGGTTTTTTGATCAGAATTTCTGTACGGGACATATTTTCAATTTTCTTCAAATTTTTGTTCAGATCTCTCTCTCTATATCCTCTCTTTTTGAGTCTTCCTACACATTTGGTGATTTCCTTTTTGGCTTCATCATCCTTCGAGCAATTTCGTCGCATTCGAATGAATTCTCCATATGGAATGCTTTTAAGAAGCGGCTTAGGATGGAAACTATCTGCGTGAAGAATACTGTTTGTCGCCGTTTTCTTCCTATACAGAGTAGTTTGTATTTGTCCATCATCAATGTACACTGTAGTGTCCAAGAAGTCTATTTTGTGTCGGCTGACGGAACATGTGAACGAAAGTCCTATATCATTATCATTCAAGGAGTCAAAGTATTCCATAAATTCGTCCTTTTTACCGTTCCAAATTAAAAACAGATCATCTATATAACGTGTCCATAGTATGATCTTATCAAGGGCCTTGTTATTGTTTGGACCCCAGGCTATTTCCTTCTCCCACCATATATATATATTTATATGTGCGCTCACTCCCTCTCCCTCTTCGGTTTCGAGAAAGCACTCGCAGGGGTCTTTGCTAATTTTGAATTGCTTTCATTCGTACAGCCAATAGTCAACATGACGCGTTTCGGCTTACGCCTTAATTTAATGTTTCCAAATTGCGCGCCGAAAAGCGGCAGTTTTTTTAAAAGAGACAAACATTAAGTCACATGATGCATTTCACATTAAAACCAACGAAGGACCAACATTTCATTCTCAAAATTCGGCGCCATGTTGGAACGTGTATTACACGGTTAAATCCCTGTGTCAAAAGCATAGTTAATACACATTGCTTTTCTACCGTTACCATACAACACTCAATCCAATCTGATTATATGGGCAATTTCATTTTTCCATATCAAGAATTTAAATGAAACTTTGCGGTACAAAATTCTAACAGAATAAAACCATTTCATAGATTATTACGCCGTGTATCGGGTTTTTTTCCACTAAAAAAACAAAAGGTTAAAGAAACATTATAGTTAGATGAATATGTCATTTAAAACATACTGGGGCAGATTTACAAGCCCCTTGCGCTGCCAGTCCGTCACTTTTTGTGACGCACTGGCAGCGCATTTCTCTGCTTCATATTTACAAGGACAGGAAAAGCCACCCTGCGTGGCTTTTCCTGTCCTTGTAAATACGGCCCCTTTACACGCAGCACTTTGCGTGAAAGGCGCGTTCCATGGGTGTTGCTGTGGGTGTTCCCACGCAACACCCATAGAACCAGACACATTTCCAGTTTTACAAGGATTCGTAAACCTGCAAATGCGTCAGTATGCTACGCCACCCTAGGGGTGGCGTAGCGAGGCACAACGAGGAGAAATGTTTTCATTTCTCCTAGTTTTTTTCCTCTTTCAATGCGTGCTGCATTCTACAGCACGCATTGAAAGAGGAAAATGCCTGTAGTGATTGTTTTCGTGCAGGAAGGTGCCCCTTCCTGCACAAAACAATCTCCCCATGACGCAGGCATCCTTGCACCATGGTGCAAGGGTGCCTGCGCCGGCGCATGGCTACTGTTTGTGGGCCAGCGCAGGGGAGAGCACAGGAATGCGACATGTCATTGTAAATATGTCGCATTCCTGTGCTCTGAAAGTGCCGCAGCGTGGCGCAGCCAAAGGGCTTGCGGTGCCGCGCTGCGGCACCTTCATGTAAATCTGCTTCACTGTTTTAAACAAATGAAGCCACTGAAATTCACTAGTTATAGTTATCTCAAGTAACTATTACTCGCGCCCTAAATTAGCTACAACTCGCACCCCCTTCATGCAAAGTGTTGTTATCAATGACTTCATGTACGTTGTTACAGTGATGTTATCAATGTTGTCATAGAACATGTCATGAGTGATATCATATGTGAGGTAATTAGCAGTGCATGGTGAGTGTGTGAGGTATAGTTACTTTAGGGCACAAGTTATATTTATTTGAGATAACTATAACTGGTGAATTTAAGTTGTTTTGTTAATTTAAAATGGTATGTTTTGGGGGCGTGGCCAAGATGGCGGCTTGGTAGGACGTGAAACTTCGTCCGTCCGGCCTCGCCAGCTTAAAGCGTTGTATTTGCCCCATCTCCCGTCTTCCAGATCGCCGGACACGGAGCGGTACCAGCTTGTGCTCCCTCCGGTGTGGGTGGAGAGACGTTCTCCAGCCGCATTGGCACTCTTGAATGTCGTGCACCGGGACCGCTGTGGGGCTGGAGCGGCTGCCGTGGCAGTGGCGGCGGCAGCCCTAGTAAAACCTGGCCGAGCACCGCGCCGAGTGACCACGCCGCGGACCCTGCCATAGGCGCTGGCCCCGACTGGCGACCCAACCGCGGACTACAGAAGGGGAGCGGTCTAGCCTTGCTGCAACGCGGCTCCGGACCAGTAAGAGGCCTGCCCGCCACCCGCCATTTTGTGCTCCCTCCGCGCGGCCCGGCCAGGCGCACTGGAAGCTGCAGCGCCTGGGGCCTTGTGACTCCTCCTGTAGGGCCTGAATGAGCACCCGGCCCGGCGCCCTGACAGCCCTGGTCTGCAGCCTGATACCTACTACGATCTGGGGCAGTGTTGAATATCTGAGGTGAGGCCGGCCTTCCACCCACCATGTTGTCTTCCCCTTTCCTCTGACCCTACCGGGCCACGGCACTACAGACGGCGCATCAGGAGCCTGGGGTCGTCTAACTGCGGTGGCCAGACGCGCTGCGGCCCCTCCGGCCTCCCAGCCCGGGGCCGGACTTAGCGCCCGAGGTGGGCGAGGTCTGCTCGAGGAGCTCCACTCCGGCCCCCGGACTCCCGGTGAGTGTGGCTCACGCCCTCCTTGTGTGCCCGCCCGATCTGGCCTAGCACCAACGCGCCATTGCAATATCTTCCACAGAGGCCTACCGTGGCCACGAGACGACATCACTGCCACGCTTCGCCCCCTCCCCTACCACTGGGCCCCGCTGCGGAATAGGGACACAGGCTGAGGGACTGTGCCTGCCCCTACTACTGAACTGCCCTTGGTACACTCGGTGGGCCTCGAATGAGAGCAGCCTTTCCCAATCCACCCGGCCACTCGTATAACACGCCTAACATGAGAACTGGTACCTCTACCTCCTGACCGGAACGGGCTTGGGTTCCTGTACCTATCGACTGCCACGCGGGTGCTGGACCCTGGGGTTCAAGAGACTCGCCCCGAAGCACAGGAACTGACTGGCCATGACCGGTGAGTCTAGGGGCATACCCATTGCATACCTCAGACCTCCGGCGACGCTCCGTCAGCCAGGTGGCCCCCTGGAGTGGGCCCTGGCCAGCGCAACCTCACTGTCTCCTCTCGGACTTTGGAAAGCGGCCGAGCGCCACCCAAGCGGCTCTCGCGCCGCCCTTTCCTGTGGGTCTCATATAGCACCATGGCGTCAGCACGGGCGAAGAGGGAGAAGTCCCTCAAGGAGATGCTACTAAAACATGCGTCTGGCACAGATTCAGCGAACGCATCGTCCCAGGAGCAACTGGAGGGAGCGGATGGGCCAGCCACGAAGGCGTTCATGATGGAACTCTTTTCCGCAATCAAAGAGGACATACATGACCTGAGGGGGCAGCTCCTGGCCGATCTCAAAGAAGTCCAACGGGATGTGGATGAAGTAGGTGAAAGGGTGGCCGTTCTCGAAGACCATGAACTGCGCCGTGAGGAAGATCTGCACCAGCTACAACAAGAGGTGCTCCGACTGCGAGACCAAAATTTGGATCTCCAAGCACATGCGGAAGACCTGGAGAACCGCTCACGAAGAAACAACATCTGTATCCGAGCAATCCCATGGCGAGCGGAGGGAGATGACCTGCGATCCTATGTCCTGGCTCTCTTTCGACAGATCCTGGGGGACGACAGCCCGCAAGAAATTCAGATGGACAGGGTACACCGCGTGGGCCTGCCTAGAGGAGAGAAGGCCCCCCCTCCAGATGTACTTGTCTGTGTGCATGACTTCCAGCTTAAGGAGCAGCTCCTCCGCAGGGCAAGAGCGGCCCAGCCGATCCAGTTCCAGGGGCACTCCCCGGCCCTCTTCCAGGATCTCGCTGCGTCCACGCTCGCCAAACGGAGAGACTTCCGAGCGGTCACCTCCCACCTCCGTGACAATGGAATCCCCTACTCGTGGGGTCATCCCTTCCGCATCATATTCAAGCACCAAGGAAAATTGTGCCAGATCCGTTCTCTCGCAGAGGCCCTTGACCTGCTGGGGCTGGACAACACGGTGGACGTCGAGCGGAAGGAGAGCCCCAAAGGCCGAACCACACGAAGACTCTCACAATGGCGCACAGTGGGGAAACCAGGGGCCTCAGCGAAACCAGACCCGGAGGAGATGGCGAAGGAGCGGGAGGCGGTGCTCTCCTCCCTCACACAGTCCCACGACCGCCCGTGTTCCCCCTAAGCTCCCCAGATACGCTGTCGGTGATGGACGTCATGGAGTGAAGCTGGAGGGGCTCCTGGGACGATCATCACTCTTCGCTCAGTGACATGCCCTTCCACAGTTCTTGGTTCCCCAGGTATGCTGTTCGACTGTCTGTCGCCAAGGACCTGGCCCCCTTTGGCGTTGCCTTATAGACGGACTTAAGTCTACTGTCCGCCTACGGGGTTGAGTCATTTTTGACTATCTTTGAATGCGTACTTGTTGTTGTTTTTCATGTTATCTCCTTCCGTGCTGGCCCTTTCTGGGTTAGCGATCTTTGGCTTGAGATTCTTCATATTTGGTTGTTATTGATGTGGATTCTTTCTTTTGGGTTTGGGTGGGTTCTCTCCCCAGTGAGTTTTGCTTTTCTTTGCACTTACTCTTGTCCGATGATGATTGTTCCCCTCCTCCATGAGGCCTCTCCTTTAGTCCGGCCCTCCAGTACATCCCTCGGGGCCTCAATAGTCACACTACATGGCTTGTCCCTTTCCAATGGAACTCAAGATTGTTAGCTTGAATGCCAGGGGCCTTAACAACCCCGTCAAACGAAAAGCGATTCTTTCTTTGCTAGAAAACTCGGGAGGTGATGTTTGTCTCCTTCAAGAAACCCACCTGCTCCATAATGACACACACCGCATGCGCCATGGTCACTTCCCCTCACAATTTTGGTCCTCTGGGAATAGCAAGCGGGGCGGGGTGGCTATCCTCTTCTCCAAACGCTTCAGGGGCACGGTGGTGGGACCCATTGCTGAGATCAAGGGACGCCTCCTAGCACTGCACCTTAGCATAGGACATTCTCACCTCACTGTAGCTTCTATCTACTCCCCAAATGAGCGTTCGGAGAAATTCCTGATAGATGCTTATGCTGATGTCCTGCACACGCCCGACCCTATAGTAGTGGTGGGGGGTGACCTCAACTTAGTGATGGATGCCGGACTGGATCGTTCAGACTCGCGAACCGGGGGTGCCGGGGCCCTGTCAACAGGGGGTGGCGACTGGCTGCGCGATGCTGGGATCCGAGACGCTTGGCGCTGCTTACACCCAGATGAGCGGGACTTCTCCTACTTTTCGGCGGCGCATAAGACTTACGCCCGCCTAGATTACTTCCTTGTCACCCCCGCTGCGTGGGCCTGCGTCGCGGACTCCACCATTGAGGCCCGCTCCCTGTCTGACCATGCACACATTACCTTGACCATGCGCTTTCCTCCTGCCAGTTCTTCCCTCACCTCCCGCTGGCGCTTGCGAGACTCACTGCTCTGATCTCCGACAGTAGTGGACGACATTAGGCGCTGTCTGACGGACTATTTAGCGATTAATGACGTGGGTTCTACGCCGCTATCTTCGGTATGGGAGGCGCTTAAATTGGTTGCAAGGGGGGCGCTAATCGCCAAAACAGCATACGAAAATAAAACCAGACAGTCCAAGCGTGCAGCCCTAGAAGCCAATGTCAGGGAACTGGAAGCTATTCACAAACGCACTGGTGCTCCTAGAATCTGGCGGCAGTTGGAAAAAGAGCGCCTTCAGCTTCGGCGGCTAGACCTTGATCGAGCTGAGCACGCGGTGGTCCGTCTGAAGCACAAATACTATGTGGGCTCAAATAGAGGGGGACGTATGCTGGCTCACTGCCTGCGCAGTCAGCGTGCAGCGCAGGAAATTAGGGTGATACGGGGAGGGGGCGAGTCGGCGATCACGGAAGATACCGAATTACTGTCGGCCTTCCGCTCTTTTTATAAAGACCTCTACACTGCCGATCGTTCCCTGCTCAAAGATCCCTCTGAGTACCTTCAGGGAGCAGCAGTCACCCCTCTCCCCACAAGCGAGGCGGAGGCCTTAGAAGCCCCCATCTGCATCGAGGAAGTGATCTCTGCTATCTCCCGACTGAAGACTATGAAGGCCCCGGGCCCTGATGGCTTCAGCGCTCTTTTTTATAAAACCTTCTGTGCCGAACTTTCCCCGCTGCTTACCCGATTGTTTAACTCCTTTGCGGAAACAGGGTCCCTTACAACCTCCATGTTACAGGCGTCGATTTCCGTCATCCCTAAACCGGGGAAAGACCCGGAGCTTTGCAGTTCCTACCGCCCGATCTCACTACTAAATATTGACGCAAAGCTGTTCTCTAGCATCCTGGCCTCCCGGTTGAACTCACATATGCCGGGCCTGGTCGACCCAGACCAGTCCAGCTTCATCCCGGGTAGGCAATGTGGGGACAATACCAAACAGCTCTGCCACTTAATTGACAAAGTGCAACGATCCAAAGAAGAAGCCTTACTGCTTGCGGTCGACACGGAAAAGGCTTTCGATCGTGTGCACTGGCCGTATCTTTTTGCTACTCTTGAACGATTCGGATTGGGACCCAGATTCCGACAGTGGGTCGCGAGCATTTATAGTGCTCCTACAGCTGCGGTGCGGGTCAATGGCTTGCTTTCCAATAATTTTGCGGTGGAAAGGGGGACGCGGCAGGTCTGCCCCCTCTCTCCCTTGCTCTTCACCCTTTATATGGAGCCCTTTGCCCAACGACTCCGGGACAACCCCTTGGCGCAGGGTATCCCATTCGGCTTAGACCACCACCTTATCAGCCTCTACACCGATGATGTCATCTTTTCGGTGGCCCATCCCATGACCTCACAGCCATTGTAGAAGACCTACAGACCTTCAGTCAGGTTTCTGGCTTTAAAATTAATATGCTGAAATCTCAAGTACTTAACCTCACCGCTGCCCAGCCCACAGTTGACGCCTTGCAGGCCAGCTTCGCCTTTGACTGGGTGTCGGACAGTATCCCTTATCTTGGTCCTCCACAAGAGTCTCGCACGAACGGCAGATGTAAACTATACAGCCCTTCTAACTCGCATCCGAGCAGACCTGACCCGCTGGCGGCGCCTACCTCTGACTTGGTTTGGTCGGCTGGCTGCTGTTAAAATGAATGTCCTTCCGCGGACCCTATATTTGTTTCAAACGCTCCCTTTGGAGCCCCCACCGCACTCGCTTCACCATATTCAGACCGCGATCGAGCGCTTTGTGTGGGGTTCGGTCTCTCCCCGCCTACAGTAGGCCTTGCTACAACGTCCCAAGAAAGAGGGCGGTCTCGCCTTCCCGAATATTACCCGTTACTACCAAGCTTCATTGCTAAGATACCTAGTGGAGTGGAACCGCCCTAGGACTGAGAAGTACTGGGTCTTCATGGACCAGACGATGGCGGGCCACCATATCTGGCGCGACGCCTGGCTACCGCGAACTGCTCGTGCCTGGGGGCTATATTCCTCGCCAGTCACTCGCCCCACCATGTTGGTCTGGGACAGGGTCTCTCGGCGGGCTAACTTGACTACGTTCCCTTCGCCAATGACCCCGATTTTCTCCAATCCCGCCTTCCCCCCAGGGATGGACCAAAAGATAGTGGCGCGCTGGCTAGAGGGAGGTTGCAAGCGCTTAGGGCACCTATTCGACATCCAGGGTCTCATTCCCTTTAAGGACTTGCAAGAGGACTATGGCCTCCACAACTCTGATCTATTTCTCCACTCTCAGATGACGCATTGGATCTCGGGCGCCACGATACGCCCCTTGGCTCACCGACCAATGCGTCCGTTCGAGAAATGGCTCATTCGTAAAAAGGATGACCAAAGGCTTATCTCTGAAATATATTCCCTTCTTACGTTAGGCACCCATAAAGTTCGCACAGCGGGGCAGAAACGCTGGGAAACAGAGCTGGGGCGCACACTGTCCGATAAAGAATGGGAAGATATTTTCTATAGGTCACATCACACAGCACACTCCATGGGCCATGCTGAAACTGCTTTTAAAATTGCGTCCTATTGGTACTATACCCCAGTCCGTCTCGTTAAGTGGCACCCTCAATGCGACGGCCTCTGCTGGCGGGGGTGCGGTAGCCCCGGTACCCTCCTCCACCTGTTGTGGCATTGCCCGAAACTCACGCGCTACTGGGAGAGAATACTGGACGACATTGATAAGGCATTCCACACCACTATTCCCAGACTTCCGGCTTACACTCTTCTAGGCCTACCTAATGCGCTGACCTTCCCCTTGCGTTCTATTAGAGGGAGACAGATGGCACTCGTGCTAAATGCCGCGCACCGAGTGATCCTGGCAAGATGGAAGACTGATAAGATCCCGGACCATACACAATGGTTACATCAACTCTGGTACCTCTTAGGTATGGAGAGACTCTCGACGGCTGCCATGGGAAACCACGCAGACTATGCCAAGGTCTGGGCCCCATTCATAGCCATCCTCTCTACTGAATTTCGGGAACTGACCTGTCCTAGCTATCTCCGGCTCCTGAAACTGATCCCTGAGGGCAGCTTTGCTGCCTAACCCGGCAGCTCCCCGATGGACTCACAAACCCCCTAGCCTAATGGAGGTCCCGTACCTTACAATGCCTAACAGACCGGACTTTTCCTTTTCTTTTTGTTTTCCGCTCACTGGGGAGGATGGGTGGGGGTGGGACGGGAGTTGACTTTATCTTTTCATTGTTCTTTGCCTCTTGTGAAATGCAGCACCGCTATGACCTCCCACAGGCTGCCGGCTACCATCTCCCGCACGCCTGGCAGCGCACTGGATCATACGGCAGCTCTTGCTCAGGGGAAGCGGTCCCCGCACCCCTTCACACTTTTTAACTCGCGGCCGGCCCTCTCTGGGTTGTAGGCGACATGCTGTGTTAAACTTCAGTCGGTAAGCTCCAATTCATTGTCTTGTTGCCATGATCTGATCAGATGCTAGCCGGCCCGCTGGGTTGTAGGCGCCAGTGTTCTGTTTTGTCTTGCTCCGTGCTCTGCCAATAAAATTGATTTAATACTAAAATGGTATGTTTTTATCTGATATTTCACCTAACTATATCGTCCCTTTAACCCTGTTTTTTCAATAAATTAAAAAGTTTTTTTATTTAATATAAAGATATATATTATTACAATTCATAACTATCACGTCACTTTAACCTTTGTTTTTTGAGTGAATTTCAATGTTTTTTAACGTAAAGTAAGATGTTGATTGCCATGTCTGGTGTGGGGTTGGGCACCCACCTCCTCCACCGTGCATGGCCTTCACCCTTGTGTAGGTGGCTGCAGGGACCAAACTCCCACCACGTGGGGTTGGCCGCAGGGCCTGTCCTGTGGCCAGGACCTGCACCCAACCCTACGCTGTCATGCAGAGCTGACTATGCCATGTAACAATATAAAAGGTTTCATTTTAACTAAGGCAGACCTACTGAATTTGTTAAAGGGTCAAAATTATGGGGAACTGCTGGACTTCATTTTTACTATTGCTGAGGGAGCCACTTCTGATAACAGGCAGCCTTGTCAAGTGGCTGACCCCGCTGGAGACTACCGGTCCCATAACCCTCTGCTGGACTCTCACCTGCCACTCATTTGTTGAGGGCCTATTTTAGCGCGCTGCAGTCCCGCAGTGAGCGACGCGCGCAGGACGTACCCAGACAAAGCCTGCTCTAAATGCGGGCCCGTCCACGCCTGTCAGATCCCGGATATACCTCCCACCTGCATCCAGTCCATACATGATAATTCCGGTTGGGGTTCCTCAGCTGCATGTGGGCCAAAGGGAAGGACAGGAAGAGCTGACAAATAAACATTTGAACTGGTTGGTTCAACATAGGAATCTTCCCTATTATATGTCTATTAACAGGGAGGTTGGGCTGGTTGAGCTCTGGGCCTAAGGATTATACTGGTGACTTTATTATTATTAACTTTAGGTCTCCCCAGGTAGTGCGAAGTTTGTTATTTGGCCCCCCCTAATGGATCCAGGAGAGAGTCCAACATTGAATTATATCTGTTGGGGTATTTCTAAAAACCGAGTTGTATTAGGGAATTTGATAAGTATGTACACAGGACCGCTAACTAGTGTTGCTGTTAACTCCCACCGATTGTACAACTAGACCTGGTGTCTAAAGAATGCCCACCTCGAATCATTTCGATGTTCTGGAGGGGGTTGAGGGACTCGTTACTAATATGATCTGCACCTCCATGACCTGCCCTCTAGTGGTAAGGAACGGGGGTAAGGGTTAGGGGGACAGCAAGGATCATAGTGATTTCAAAGATGCGATGTGGCGAACACCAGGGATCCCCAAAGTTCCAGAGCATAGCATTAAGGGTTCCTTTAGTGCTGAGCCACAGACCACTGTAGTGGCAAATGGGCACTCAGAGAAGGATATTAGTAGTTCATCAAGGGGACCTTAGCGCCAGGAGGCAGTTCAATCCGCTGCTGCCCGTGCAGGTAAGAGCAGTGGGGCCGGGTGGGGGGGGGGGATTTCGTCAGACGACCTAAAGGGAAAATTATATAAATAATTAATTTTCCCTCTAGGTCATCTGTCAAAATACCCCCCACTTGGCCCCACCGCTCTTACCTGCACGGGCCGCGGCTGAGTTCAATTGGACCCTTGGATATACCAAAGTAGGTTTGGACAGTCATATCGTAAAACACAAAGACTCAGGCCTATAGATATCTGTGATTTGACCGTACCCCTGTTTCAACCAGCTCATCCTACTAATAGCAATGAACCTTTAGGACTGGGCAACCATGTGGAGTCTTTACCGAAATGTCTGACTATTGCTGCTAAAATGCTGTCCTGGAATATTGCAAGGCTAGCAGACAAACTTGACATTCCTGAATGAGCCAAGTTTATAGATCTCCATTCTATTTGTCTTTTCCAGGAAACTTGGTCAACTATGCCACTTTACCATGCAGGTTATACCAATTTCAATAAAGAGGCTGTTTCTAAAGGTAAAAGCAGACCCTCAGGTGTACTGACAACCTGGGTTAATACCGGGTTAACATGTAAGGTTAAAGAAATTCCGGTATCCTCTCCAGATATCCTCTGTGTTACACTGGCCACCCGCCCCAAACAGTTTATTTTTACAATGTGTATTTGAGGCCAGGTGGAGCCAATTATGATTCCCCAACTATTTAGTTGTTGATTTGTCATATGGTAACTGCCCCAGGGGGGAGTATTGAAGTTTGTCGGTGGAGATTTTAACTGCCAGTTTGAACCCTTAGACGATAGTGCAGCAGCAATTACTCTAGAAGAAGATAACGTCTGGTGTATACCGAAATTGTTAATTCCACCATTGAAAAAATGGTGCCCCTTGGCACTACAAATCAATGCCCTTACAATGAAGCAAGATCTGAACTTGAGGGGAAGCATACTTTTAACGGTCTTCCTGATACCAGCCTCATTGATTATATTTTTCTGAACGTAAGGGTCTTGCCTCTTCTGATTGATATGACTGTTGTGTCGCGACAAGACAGTGATCATAATGCTTTAGTCCTTGAGGTTGCTCTCCCAGTCATTTGTAAAAAGGCGAGTACTGGAGAACCATTTGATTGTAGACTACAAGTGACCAGCAATATGCAAACAGTGAAATGGACCTCTCTGGCCGATTCGCAGGAGCAGTTGGGGAAAATGTATTCTTTAGATGCAGGTAGTATTGAGGACCTCCTCATTGAGGGAAGAATCCTGGATAGGGGCTCCGCTGGGAAAAGATTAGTTCTATTCATAGTAACTTGTTTTTCAGCATTAAAGGAATCTTTTTATGTGGCCACCAATAGGACTTCTGGGACGAGGGCCCCACAGTCCTGGTACAATAGAGCCTGTCAGGAAGCTAGGCTATCTCTTTTTTCTGCAATTAAGCAACAGGACAGAGGAGCGATTAAAACCCAGAGGGATCTCTTTAAGAATACTGTTAAATCTGCTAAAAGAGGTTGGCAAGTAGGGAAGTGGGACGCTTCGCTGGTTGCAGGTAGGAATGGTGATCAGCGTGCTTTTTGGAACCTGGTCTCGATGGGAAGTAGGAGGGTATCTGCTCTGTGGTGCCCAATGTTCCAGCAGTGAAGTGGGTTGCCCATTTCTTCACCCTCACCCTTTACTCAGTGAAAGGAAATGCAAATCACACCCCTCCCCAGCAACATTTGTTGGTTGGCAAAGACACGTGGGGGGGGGGGAGTTGTAGTAATAGTAAGAACCCTGACTGAGTCTCACTGCAAGAAGCTCCTAACAAAGCTTCCGGGTTGGACAAAGTTCCAGGGGATCTGTATCTAAGTGAAACAGATGTTTGGGGATCCTATTTTATGTTAATATTTAATTCTATCATGGGTGGAGCACTACCTCTCCATCCTGGGCAGGGGCTGAGATTATTCCTATTTATAAGAAGGGCTCCTCAGCAGATACACGCAATTATAGGCCGACGATAAGCTAAATTGATTGCTCACAGAAGTTTTTTAGCACTATACTCCATGACTGGATACACACCTGGGTGGGAGAGAAAGAGATATTAACACCCCTCCAAGCAGGATTCAGGGAGTGTGTTAGTACAATATATGATATTTTCTGATTTCAGTTAATTTTTGGGAAAACTGTGGTTTTGGGTGGCAGTTGTTTGTATGTTGTTTTCGTTGATTTGCAATCAGCGTTTGATTTAGTTCCTTGATCTAAGTTATGGCAGGTGCTGGCTGATATGGGTGTCTCTACCGATCTATTGCCCGTTATGTCCAGACTTCATAGTCATAACTTTGCCCAAGTACGCTGTGGACCTACATGCGAGATGAGGGACCACTTCCCTGTGGATCGAGGAGTAAGGCAGGGCTAGGTCCTTGCCCCAACCCTCTTTTCACTTTATGTTAATTAATTGATTTCCTTTCTGAATTGTTATGATGGGGATGCTCCCTGGTTGGCCAACATTAAGACCCCGCTCTAATGTTTGCGGGCAACACTCTTAATATCAAAATCCCCTATGGGTTTATAGAAAATCATATGTCGATTTGAGAGCTTCTGTAATCAGAGGGAAATTGAGATAAATGTAGATAAAACCAAATACATGGTCTTAAACCCTCGCCACTTTACCAGGCCAAACCCCAAGCTTACTGGTGTACATATTTTCGACTACCTTGGATTGACCCTCACAGGAGACTTAGATTGGTGCTGTCATATTGAAAAACGTAGGCTTAAATTAACGCAATGCACTGGGGTACTACTTAGAGCACAACAAAGTTCCCATATCTTCCCAATAACTTCAGCTATTCAAATCTACATACAGCCGGCCCTGGGAGCAGCTCTATACTGGGCTGAGCTCTGGCAATACAAGGACATGTCCAAACTGCTGGTTACCAAGAACCGCTTCCTATCTCAATTGCTAGGGCTTACAAATAGCACACCACTGCTTCCACTTAGGCTCAATTTGGGAGTTAAGCCCATTTTGGAGGGGGGCGGGATTAGGCCAGTTCTTTATTGGAGACGTGTTTCGGCCACACCCGAGCTACATTTTTATAGAGAGGGGCTTACAGAAGTCTTAGGTATTCTCGGCTCAGGTAACATCCCTTGGATTAGGTACATTAAAGATACCGCAACAAAGATGGGGTGTGGTGACCTGTGGATCGACCCGGTGGTTGCTCCAGTAATTGGCAAAACAACGCTGAAACGGAAGTATTGGCAGCATAGAATGAGTCAAATGTTGGCTCTTCCTTCCTATGGTACCCTGACTCCTTACTCCAGATTAAGGATGATAATAAGTTGGAACAATTCTTAGATGAGATTAAGCCCCCACAGCCAGAAAGCTGTATCTGCAGTTCAGATATAGTCTGCTACTGATTGGTTCATTGACTGCTAAATGGGGTGTCATGCAGGATCCAACTAGGTGTGCCTGCCCATCTTGTGCGGCAGATAGGGAAACTGAAAAACCTGTTTTATTGTTTGTCTGGCGTATTTAAGGGGCAGGAAAAAGTGGATAATCCCCGTTTGTCGACTTTTAGGTGTTAGGGAACACCAAATGGCTCCTTTGTAATTTAAAAACTGATGCCAGACAATGTTTGGCATTTGCTGATTCCCTTTTTGTTTTTTGGACCATGTGGAGGATCAGACAAAGGGTTTGTCAGTAAAAGGTTGTCTCTGGCATCTTTAGATCTTTGAGTGGGTATGCACCCGAAACATTGTCTTTATGGGAAGTGGCTTGGGCATACTAACTTTGTAACTGAGAATTTTTTATGTAACCAATGGGTTTTTTTATTGTCATTTTATTATTTATTATCTTAAGTGAAATGATTGTATGTTTTATTTTTCAAAACTCTTTTTTATTGAGTCATCAGATTAAGTAATCACATATATTACAATGGAGTAAAAGTATAAGTCAATTGGTATAACAGTTACCGAGCAGGTCACTTCTATATAGCATTTATAAAATAAGCAATTCGGGTCTGTAAACGACAGCCCCTAACATTATTGACAACAGTGTCTTATACCGCATAGCAAACCACTGATCATACCCATCAAGCCCTTCCATGTACGTCATAATCTGATAACATTAATTCTACGTCATAATCTGGTAACAACATTATTGTCCTGCGGTATATCTCTATATGATTTCAACTTCTGCAGGTTGTGGTGGGGGTGGTTCTAATAGGAGACCCCTGAAATCAGTCCATCGTTTCCATATCTTAAAGTGCTTCTGCGGGCACCCCGCGCTTTAAAAATAGGCTGTTCCTGGCCCATACACCATTCGAGGCCAGACCTCCAGGCGCCTAATTTAGGTGGAGCCGGATCTTTCCATGCCCTCGCTATATCCCTTTTTGCTAGGGTAAACCCCAAGAATAATAGATGTCTTTTGTAGATGTTTCCCCCAATTTCGTCTGTAATATGCAATAGAACGAGCTTAGGAGAGAGAGGTATGTCCCAACCTAGCACTTTTGATAAGCAGCGAGTAACTCCCCTCCAAAACCTGCCCAGTGCGGCACAACCCCAAGTTGTATGTAGAAGTGTGCCTTCCTCACTGCCACATCGCAGGCACATAGGGGAATCTATCAGCCCCGCCCTCCAAAGTCGGTATCTGGTAAAATAGGCACGATTTAAATACTTAAACTGGATAAGTCTTAGGCGAGATGCAATTGCGGCACATCTCGGGGATTCCAGGGCCTCTGTCCAATCGTCGCTGTCAAGGGAACCCAAGTCCATCTGCCATTTCTCCCGAAGTGAATCTAAAGTCGTGGAGAGGTTCGTCACTAATGTTTGGTAGATCTTTGCAGTTTTATGATCTCCTAAATCTCCCATAAACACCTTTGCCTCAATTGGGTTAAACTCCGGAAGAGATTCTAAGGGCCTGATTCACAGAACTAACTTACGTCAAAAACGTAAAGTTCGTACTTTTTGGTATTCACAGAATACACTTACTCATTTTGGTATTCACAGAATGAACTTACTCATTTCGGTATTCACAGAAGTTAGTAGTCCTAACTTTAGGACTTCTAAACGCCTTCTGTGAATACCGAAAGTCTTAAAGTTAGGATTTTTCTCAGTTTAGGAGTAGTAAAGTTAGGACTCCTAACTTTAGGACTCCTAAATGCCTTCTGTGAATACCGAAAGTCTTAAAGTTAGGATTTTGTAGAGAAAAATCCTAACTTTAAGACTTTCGGTATTCACAGAAGGCATTTAGGAGTCCTAAAGTTAGGAGTCCTAACTTTACTACTCCTAAACTGAGAAAAATCCTAACTTTAAGATTCTCGGTATTCACAGAAGGCATTTAGGAGTCCTAAAGTTAGGACTACTAACTTCTGTGAATACCGAAATGAGTAAGTTCATTCTGTGAATACCAAAATGAGTAAGTGTATTCTGTGAATACTAAAAGTACTAACTTTACGTTTTTGACGTAAGTTAGTTCTGTGAATCAGGCCCTAAGTGTGTAATATATGGGGATAGGGCATGTCTCAGTTGCAAGTATTTATAAAATTGTGTATGTGGCATGGCATATTCATTTCTGAGCTCCTGAAAGGATCTCATCGTGGTACCATGCATGACATTTCCCAGCATGGAAATGCCTATGGCGTCCCATTGTTTAAACCCTACTAATGCGGACACTTGCGGCATAAGGCTGCTCTGCCAAAGGGGGGTCTCCCGTGTCAATCGTCTCCACCACCCCATCTTGCGCATTGATTCTTTCCACACTCCGAAAACCACACGCATGGCAGGTGGCAGTTTCCGTAGCTCTTTTGGCGTGTATAGTAGTTTGTGGGGCAATACATCTCCCATAAGCCATCTCTCTACCCGATAGGCCGGGTCATAGCTAATCCCATACCACCAGTCGTTCAAGACCAAGAGGTGGGATGCTGCGTGATATGATTGAATATCGGGGTCACTATACCTCCACAATAAGTTGATTGAAAGCACGTTTTAAGTGGTACCCTGGCGGCCTGATCATGCCACAGAAAGCGGCTCAATCTGGAGTTGAGCTGCCGGAACCAAGAGATTGATATCTGAAAAGGGTGGTTCTGCAGTTGGTAGAGAAGGCGAGGGAGAGACACCATTTTGAATATTGCTGATCTACCCAGTATGGAGAGGGGCATACTCGCCCAAGACTCCATCTCTGTGTGCGCGTCCAGATGGGGGCAATGTTCTTATTCCACGACACCGATTGAGTGTCTGAGATGTAAACCCCCGAGGTATTTCAATCCGGTTGTGGCCAGTGTTACTTCCGCTGTCCAGGTGCCCTTATCTGAGCCACCACGAATGGGCCACAGAATTGATTTCTTAGCGTTCATATATAGGCCCGAATGTTGACTGAAAAAAAGGACATCATCCGCATAAATGGCGATCCGATCTGAAAACCCCTCCGGCCATTCAAAGCCCCTCACCTGTGCGTCGATTCAAGCCCATGAGGCTAGTGGTTCCATAGCTAAGGCAAATAGATATGGGAGAGGGGGCACCCCTGCCGGGTACCGCGTCCTATAGAGAATGGATCCGATATCGCACCGGCCACTCTAACCGAGGCCGAGAGGTCAGTATATAATAGTCTAATATAGGACATGAGTCATGGTCCTATGTTTAAGCGCTGTAAGAGAGCAAACAAGTAGATCCATCCCAGCGAGTCAAATGCTCTATCTATGTCGGCCAGTAACAAAGCTGCCGGACCCTCCAGGTGATTAATCGCCGCTACTGCATTGTGTGCCCGTCGAATATTGTGACGGGTCGCTCGATGGGGCATAAAGCCGGCCTGATCTGGGTGAACCAGTTCCGACATATAGGGGAGGATACGGTTGGCCAAAGCCTTGGCCAATAATTTGGCCTCCACATTCAGCAATGAAATAGGGCAATACGAAGAGTGCTGATCTGGAGGTCGGCCAGGCTTGGGGAATACCGCGATTTCAACATGTCGCCAATCCGGCGGGAGTCTCCCCTCCTCGAGGGCCACGTGTATCACTTCTAAATAATGAAGAAGGAATTGAGATTGGAACGATTTATAAAACTCACACAGGAAGCCGTTCGGGCCTGGTGCTTTACCGGAGCGCAAGTCAACCAGGGCAGCACTCAGCTCTTCAACTGTCAGCGGGGCATCAAGATCTGCCCTCGCCACATCTGAAATGGCCTTAGGGGGTAAATCGTCAAGATATTGGTGAATCAAGGGTTCCGGCAGGGCGTCATTAGGGGCATAGAGCTCTGCATAGTAGGTCGCAAAGCTAAAAGCAATTTGTGTAGGATCTGTGAGTGTTCGGCCGTCATTGCCGAGAATACCCGGTATGCTTACCGGACGGAGAGCCCGCTGGCACAAACGGTGTAGAAGGGAACTTGATTTATCGCCCCATTGATAAATTCTACTGCGGGAAGCCAGCCAGGCCTGTCTGGCCTTATCACGCAGCGTGTCAGCATAGGTTTGTTGCAGAAGAAGAAGTTGGCGGTGAGTCTGCCCGCCGTTCACACCTCTACAACTCCGCTCCAATTCCAACAGCTGGGCCTCAGTCTGAAGCTACACCTCCCGGCGTTTCTTCCGTTGAGCGGCACAATACGCAATATCCGCCCCTCTAATGGTGGGCTTCATAGCCTCCCAAATAGTTCCTGTGGAACTCACTGTGCCCAGATTATCAGCAAAATAATCCGTAATTGTCTGACATATGTGCGATTTATATTGCGAGTCCTGGAGATGCCACGGCGACAGGCGCCATCGAAAGGGGGGATGAGCCACCCCCAGGCGCGAAGTCAGGACCACTGGAGAGTGATCCGATAAACCCCTAGGTAATATATCTGTTGCAACGATTCGAGAATAGTATGTGTTTGGTATAAATATATAATCTAGCCGGGAGAAAGAGTTGTGGACTGCTGAATAATATGTATAGCTTTGTGTAGTCGGGTGTAGGTGTCTCCATGTGTCTATCCATTCCATGTCCCCCACCAGTGTCTGCAGACGCGTATCCCTCAGTGTCTCCGGTGCGGCGCGCAGTCTCCACCTATCTTGAGCCACATTCACTACATCATTCCAGTCCCCACCTATTACAGAGAGGCCTATAGGTATCTCCAGCAGCGTTTTCGTCAGGTGCTCTACAAATAAGTCAGAAAGCGGGGGGGACGCGTAGATACTGCCCAGCGTAATGGACTCTCCATGTAGTGAGCCAGTCACAATAATATACCTACCGTGGGGGTCAGACCATGTTTTGGCATGTATATATAGAATCCGGCAGTGAATTAGGACTGCCACCCCACGGGCGCCTCTGGTAAACCCTGCATGAAAAATTTGAATATAGCCAAAGCGAGCAAGACAAAGCGCCTTGGTAACCATAAGATGGGTCTCCTGCAGTAAGAGGATATCAGCTGTGGCGCGTTTGGCTTGTCGAAGGACCGCACAACTTTCAATTTTATCTAGTGCCCCCCGTATGTTCCAACTGACTACGTGTAGCCTACCAACAGGGTCCATCACAGGGCATAGTATCTAAGAGAAGAATGGAAATTCGGCCTGTCACAGGGCATATAGACCATATATATAAGCGAGTATGACACAGTATTTTCAATAACACTTAACAAACCCAAATCCTTCCCCACCCACCCCACCCAATACCTCAAAACAGCTGAAGCATCTGTCGCAGTAGGTGCCGCACCTCTGCCCCAACGGGAGCAGGGCGCAACCCCATACCAAGGGATCCCCAAGAAACTGTCCCCTAACATAGATAAAGTTCTCAGATACTGAGAAAAGAGTTATGGGGGGAAGGCCTCACGTAGGCCCGTGTACAGTGTCATCAGCCTAGTAAACGTTACAGTTAGAGTTCTCAAACCCCATGTCATGTTGGTGATGGGTCTCGCCGAGCATCTGCTATCCGGGAGCCGGAGGCACTCCGTGACTTAGAGCGGCGTCTCGAACGTGATCTACGAGCGGGCTTCGCCTTGGGCTTGGTCGCCTGTCACGTGGTCTCTCCGGATGATGATTTCGAGTCGAGCCGCGGTGGGATATGTGGCCTTAGTCCCTGTCTCTCATCTGTCTAGGCGAAGACCTCTTCTGGAGTGTCAAAGAAGTGAGTACGTGACTTGTAGACGACTCTCAATCGGGCTGGGAAGAGCAGAGCATACTGGATTTTGAGATCTCGTAGCCAAGCTTTAGCAGCCGTGAAAGACTGACAACGTTGCTGTACCAGTCGCGTATAGTGCGGAAAAATTAAGATATGATGGGACTCGAATTGAAGTTTGCCAGCCAGCCTGGCCTGTGCTAGGATGGCGTCGCGATCATGGAAATTGAGGGGTCTGGCAATAATGGGTCGCGGCCGGGCCCCCAGTGGAGGTTTTAGCATTAAGGCATGGTGCGCACGTTCAATGATAAAGCATTGCGACAGAGCTGTCTGAGGGATCCAACTCGCTATCCACTTCGCGAGAAATTCTCCATATTATTGCCCTTGCATCCTTCCGGAAAACCCACAAAGCGAAGGTTGTTTCTCCGTGCTCTACCTTCGGCATCTTCCGCCCTGATCGCTAGCCCCTTTGTAATGGATTCCAGAGAGGTCATTCGCGTCTGAAGGGACGCAACTGTATCTTCCGCGGTTGAGATGCGAGTTTCAGCCTCTGTGATCCTATCCACTGCTTTGCGGAGATCCTGACAGATGAGTGCAACATCTGACCCCACTTCTCCAATCTTAGCCTCCAGCGCCTCACAAAACTGGGTTATCGCCGCCATCAAAGCAGCATTATCTGGGCCGGCAGGACTTTGGCTCGATGGCTCCGGCGCCTGCGCCCCAGGCCCCGTATATCGATCCAGGGTGCTCTGTTTCTGTAGTTCGTCTCGAGTCATTTTCGATGGCGGTGACCGTGCAATGACCCAGTGGAGAAGGATAGGGCACCGCCAGGTATACTTGTCTGCTTTTCACAGCGCCAGAGTCTCTCAAGGGGTAGGGAGTCCAAACCTCTGTTGTTTTCCAAAATGGCGGGAAGACAGGCGCTAAGGCAACCCGCACACAGGCCGCACCAGGCCTAGCCCGGCCGCTTCCGCGTACAGGTACCCCCGAGCCCCCCTATTGGGTGTCACTAATCCGCCCAACGTCGCGGTATCACGATATCAAGAGGCCACCGCTGGGTCCCAGTCGAGCAGGCACGTCGATCCCCTGCGCACCTCAGTCAAAGCCTGGGGGAGTAGGGCGCAGCAGAGCGCAGCACGATCTTCTCGCTCTCAATATGTACCGGAAGGCAAATCCCAGCAGGCAATAGTACGTGAAGGCCACAGCGCTCAGCCGAATCCTGTGGGTAACAATATAAAGCCAGCCAGGCACTTCCCGCTCATGACCCCTTAAGGGGGGGGGGGCGATATGGGGGGGCTCCACCAGAATCTCAGGTCAGCCACACCGCTGCATCACCCCACTGCACGCACAGCGATGGCATTTTAGAGGGCATGCGGGACAGCAGAGGGCCCAATTGTAATTTCAGGGGGGGCCCACCACACAGCCACAGTTCCAGTCGGGCCTCCACCACACCCCAATCTCACCTGATATTTATGGGGGAGCGTAGCTCACTCACCGCTGTAGCGCCAAGTCACAGGAGGGGGCCCGGAGGGTCAAAGGCCGCCGTTCCCGACCCCTCCACCACCGAATCTTCGCACAGGCAGCCGCCGCCTTCCGGGTCACATCCGCGGCGGTCCGTGTCCCGGTGCTACCGCCAGTGACACCAGGCACGGCGCAGGAGTCACCTGGTGCACCGCAGGCCAACAACAAAACCACCAGGGGCGACGACGCCCAAACCAAGAGGACCCAACGTCGGCCCCGGTTCGGTCCCAGCAATGCGGCGTCATTACTGCAGGCTCCAGATCACCAGGTCGGCCCACAAGATGGCCGCCAGCCCGGTAGGGACCGTAGAACTTGTGACAGACCACGTCCGGTCCCAGGATCGCGGGACCCCAAGGATGCAGTGTTGCGGGCAGCCACCGCACCAGGGTCCGCCCGCGCCGTCCGGTAACACCCCTCGGCTCAACCAGCTTCGCAGAGTCGGCGGCTGAGCCCCAGCGAGCAGTACCTCCAGTCTAGCACCACCCCGTGCGGGCGTGTCAGCAACGCGGCGCGAGCCCGGTCACCGCCGCGCCAGTCGCAATCGGTCCCGGAGCGACACACCAGCTACTCCACGGGTCACCCGGTACGCAGACGGGAGGTTGGGGGTATAATGTAGAAGCTGATGGGCAGGATAAATGGAGGATTTCGAGCGGGCCCACGGAGCTCGGCTAAGGCGCGTCCGCCATGTCGGACCTCTTGGCCATGCCACAAATGATTGTATGTTTTAAAATGATTTTATTTTCTCTTCTACCTTTATGGCATTTGCGAAATAAAGTATTGAAACTGAACTGAAAAATACAAAAAGCCACCACTAACTATAATCAAATATATATTTTATGAATTCATACATAGCAATGTTTAATGGTGATTATGTCATTTTATTTTTAATAAAGCTTTTTTATTTAACAATTCTTTATTCAGATTTTCATAGGTCTACAGGCATCAACTGCCAACATCCCACGACATGTACATACAGTAGAAAGAATACTACAAACATCATGGCTAGAAAAAACAGCAGTACAAATAGGCAAAAGACTCAACCACAGACATGAGTGAAGGAGCAAATACTTCTGCAAAAAGAGGGTGACGATCCCCCATCCATACAGGGCGCCTCACCAGACAGCATGCCCACCTAGGGACTGCTAAGAATGAGCCCCGTCCCGCTAGCACAACCCAACCTATACTCCAACCTACCAGTTCCATGCTCGTGCAACCATTCCCCCGCACAACCGGACACACGCTCAAGAACCAGCAGCCATCCATGAAGCTCCCCCATGTACCTCCATGGGCAAAGCTGAATAAAGCATTTTTTATATAAAAAACATTAAACTAGTGTTTAAAGTTTTCTAAACATTTTTAAGTTATAAAGTGCAGCCATAGAACGAACATCAAAGAGGCTTTGCACTCAAGCAGAAGAGCATTAAGCTCCAGCTTGAAATGTTTTTACAAATATGGTAAGCTCTCCTGGGGTCTTGGATTTAATGACCCAGAAGAGTTACTTTGTTTTTTTAATGTTGCTAGGGGGCTGCTGCACTCCCTTCAGCACCCAACAACATTAAAAAAATGTTTGTTGGTGAACGTGTCCCTTGTAGGGTCATGTTAGATCTGACATCCTTGAGTGGTAGTCCCCAAAATCTTTTGCCTTTACTCCTCCTGTTTTCCTGAACTCATTTTTGTTAGCTTTAGGACTCTATGCACTTTACCACTGCTAACCAGTGACAAAGGCTTGTGCTCTCTCCTTTAACCATGGTAAAATTGGCTTACACCCAACAGGCCTATTTAATTTACTTGTAAGTCCCTAGTAAAGTGGTACTACAGGTATCCAAGGCCTGTAACTTAAATGCTACTAGTGGGGCTTCAGCACTTATTGTGCCACCCACTTAAGTAGGCCTTTAAAACATGCCTCAGACCTGCTATTGCAGCCACTGTGTACAATTTTAAACTGCCATTTCAACCTGGCAGAATAAAACTTTTGCCAGGCCTAAACCTCCCTTTTGAATACATATGTCACCCTTAGGGAAGGCCCTAAACAACCCATGGGGCAGGGTACATTATATAATTAAAAAGTTGGATATGTACGTTAAAGTTTTAGTAATGTCCTGGTAGTGAAAAACTCTGAAATGTGTTTTTCACTACTGGGAGGTTTACCTTTCTCATAGGATAACATTGGGTTACCATATTACATTTAATGAGTGATATCTTTTGTTTGGGAGCAAGTAGAAATGGCGTGTTTGGTGTCTGAGGAATTCTAATTTAAAATCCTCTTTAATTGTAAAGTTGTATTCTAATCACAATTCTGAAATGTTACTTTTAGTAAGTTGGCATTTTCTTATCCCAACCATTTTGTGCCTGCAGCCTATATCCTGTGTCACATGACTAGGTAGTTGGCCTTTGTGTATTCCGCCCAGACTGTATCACAACAGAGCGTCTGGGTGTTGGCAGAATGGGCCAGCCTGACTTGATGGGGGGGGGAGCTGTCACCTACCACACTTGCACTTCACACTAGCCTATTGTGCCCCCAGACAGACTAGGACCAGGGAAGGGAGGCATGAGATTCCTGATACCATTGTATGGGGAAAACCCCAGAAGCTTCTCCCACTTCACCCTGACTAGGATTGTGGCTATTGCTTGAGAAGGGCCCCCACCTCCTCAACTAACAACCCAATTTCTCACAGTGCGCCACCAGCATCCAAAAACATAAACAAATAACCCTTGAAGGGCATTATGTGGCTTTCCTTGACTGGATAAGTGAATAATAAATGCTCGAGGAGGGGGCCATGCAGCCTTTCCCCTGAATAATAATTTGTCTGCCCTAGGGGATCCCCAGGGTCTGTCGAAGGCTCGGGAAGGGGGGCGTGTGCCCCCTCCCCTTAATATTAATATACCGGCCCCGGATATGGGGTCCTCAGGGCCTATTCAAGGTTCAAGGAGGGAGGCCACATGCCCCCTCCCCTTATTACTCTAAAGTCGCCGCACTCCTGGGCCCTGGCCCACCCCAGGGGTTTAAAAAAAAAGTGGGAGATTGCTTTTCTTTTTTGATCAGTGCTGCAGATCTTCTGCGGATTTGCAGCGCAAATAAAAACAAATTGTCATTTTTGGGACACCCCATCAGGCCTAGGGGAGGCAGGGTTTCCCTACCCACCTGTTATATGTTTTAAAAAAAAGTTTTTATAGGACAGGGGACTGAGTCACCGAGTTATAAAATGGCTGCCACCACATATTTGTTCATGTTGTTGCATCTGTGTTGACTTGCCTCATTGCGCTCTTCATAGTTGCAGCGTAAAATTCACTCATAGGGCTCCAGTAATGTAAATATGATCAAGGGGAAAAGGCTAGCTGGCTGCTGTCAGCCAAGTTACACCAATGTGAATCACAATTCACAATCCCGGCACTACATAGTGACATCGGTACACTCCTGTTCCATCCCCAGGACATCATGGGGCGCTTTCGGGAATTCTACTCCTCGCTCCACTGCTCGGAGTGCACTCCCTTCGTGAAACAGATTGTTGCCGTCCTGCAACTGCTTCACCTACCTTCCCTGACAGACAAGGGCTGAGCCCTGCTGATGGGAGATATCCCTGAGGACGAGCTTGGCAGGGGCAATATTGTTGCTCCCCATTTGCAAATCCTGGGTGATGATGGGCTACTTGGTGAGTTCCATAAGACAGGCAGGACTGCCTTGATCCACCCCTGACTCGAGCCTACATAGAAGCCACAGACTCAGGCTCGCTGGGCCTAATCTCCAATATGTCCACCATCACGATCATACACAAGGAGGGTAAGGACCCGCTAAAATGTGCCAGTTACCGCCCAATTTCCCTGATCAATGTAGATCTGAAGATCCTTGCCAAGATACTAGCCCTCCGATTGGGGAAAGAGATCCCACAATTTATCCATCCCTCCCAGGTGGGCTTTGTCCCGGGCCACACCTAGCGAGATCATCTTCAGACCTTTACACACCTCTTATGGCATGTGATGGATGACCAGGAGGAGAGGCTGGCAGTTTCTCTTGACACCGAGATGGCGTTTGACCGGGTGGAGTGGCCCTACCTCTTCAAGGTCATGCACCTCCTGGGCCTCGGAGACAATTTCATTTCCAAGGTCTGCCGCGTCTATGACACACCTCAGGTGGAAGTCCACTGTGTGAGCTTCTTGTCTGAGTGATTTTTGATACATAGCGGGATGCACGAAGGCTGCCCCCTCTCTCTGTTACTGTTTTTCCTAGCGATGGAGCCTCTTTCCTCTGTCCTATGCCTGTCTGCAGAGATGACAGAGATCTTAGTCGATCCCACAGAGGTGAAGGCGCTCCTTTATGCAGATGAAGTCCTCCTCCTCCTCTCTCCTCCCAGTTCTTCATTGACCACTATCATGTCTATCATTGATTGTTTCTCCCGCCTTTCGGGGTATAAAATCAATTGGTCAAAGACAGAAGCATTGCCACTGTCCACAGGGGCTACTAGAGACTGTCTCTCCACACATGACATACAGTAGGTGCCCAGGGGCTGAAATACCTTGGTGTCACGATAAATAGACGTGTCCTTCACATGATGGAGGATAATCTCCTACCCCTCCGATAACGGACCAAACGGGACTTTCTGAAGTGGAAGCATCTGAATATTTCTCTATGGGGCAGGGTCCAAATGATAAAAATGATGGTAGCCTTGTGATATAACTAGATCTTTAGTATGCTGCCCCTGGAGATACCCTGCACAATCCTGAGAGGGATAGATTCAGACATCCGATCGAACATCTGGAGCAGTAGACACCCTAGATTGCGGGCAACAAAACAGTGGGCCGACACGACGGCCAGCGGCTTACGCCTCCAACACATCACCTTCTACTTCCTGGCCTTCCAATTGTCCCAGATAGTGCTTTATCTGGGTGTACGCCTGTGTGGGTTACCATAGAATGCCATATTATGGGATCGACATGTCAGACCCTACCTTCCACCATCTTTCCCTCCATGGCAACACAACCAAATACTGACAGCAACTGCTGCAGCATGGGAAACAGACCACAGGCCGATAGGGATAGGCTCATTACTCTATAGCGAGGCACCGTTTTGGCACAATGCTGCCCTCTGAATTGCCGGGGCACCTTTCTACTGAGCAACCTGGAGCGCACATGGAGTGCTGTCTCTAGACCACCTCCTAGGCGGAGGTACCCTTACACCCTTTCCATCATTGAAACAGCAGTTTAACCTTGCCCAAGCAGACTATTGGAAGCACTTACAACTATCCCATTATCCCCCATTCTCCTATAGGCCTCCTTCTGACCAGACTCCCGACTTATCCCACCCTGCAATACGTCCAACTTTGGTGTGGATATAGGCAGCTGGTATTGGGGGCTCACTCGAAACTCCTACTTGCCATGATGCATACCAGGTGGTAGACTCCCTTGGGAAGGGAACATGCCTCTATGGATTGGGCAGACCTACTCCGCTCCCATGACAGGGCTCTCCGGGAGCCTCGCCTCAAAATCCTCTACTTAAAAATATTGCATGATTGGTATTGGTCCCCATTCAAATTGCACCGAGCAGGTCTCCTGCCTCCAAGTGGATTCTCGAGATTCCTGAAGAATGCATGCGATCTGATACATGTATTGTGCAGCTGTCCCATGAGATACATCCCTATTGGGACACAGTATGGATCCGACTGTGACGCCTCTATCCTCAGCTTGTCCACCCCCCCGGCGCACCTTGCCATCCTGCATGACATTGATGATGTTCCTGGCATGGACTCCCACAGCTACCGGTGGTTGGCTACGGCATTAGTGATGGCGAAGATTTGTATCCTTAACCACTAGTGCCAGTCCACTTGTTCCATGTCCACTAAATGGATGCTTGAACTCCACAGAGTGGCTTACACAAATGGTTCACCTATATGCTTAGTGACAAACTAGATGCCTTCAACAGACTCTGTGGTGTTTTCCTGGATTTGCTAGAAGCCGAAACTGGATGACCACGGGGGCATCCCCTCGCCATGCTCCTCTCGGACCATAGGACCGGTCCGACTCTCACTGACCACTGCGTACCTGGGGACCAGCGCTCGCTGCTCTCTTAGAGTTATCCTCTAACTGTGGTGCCATCCATCCCTGAGTTCCCTTCTCCCTAGCTGTGGATGTTCCCCTGCCCTGGGCACCTAGGACGATGAAAGGACATCCGGGCATCCTGTTCATATCATATCCAACATACCACCTGCCTCTTTCACCTTAGTCATCTTTTTACTGGCTCTCCCTTTATTCTCCCCTCTCCTGCACCCTATCCTGCTTTCCACCCCTCCACAGGTTTAGAAACTGTTACTTGGTTACATTAGTTTACTATCATAACCCCCCGTAGGGATCTGGCCCCTGCATTCCGGTTAAGTCAAAAGGTGGTAGTTTGTCTTCGAGTTCACTGACACCGATGATGATGTGGTCCTTTGGTGGCCATATGGGCTGGATTGCCCTACTCCCCTTTCCTAATTCGCCTCATCTAGAGGCTTGACTGTTCATGGCCTGATCTTTCTAGGTGGGGTTTCTGTTTATCCACTTATTCACCTAACTGGTTCTATTGTTTCTTGCTGTATTTTGCTTGACAAATTATAAGTAATGGTTGCAAAAAGAAACAATTTATCCTCACCCCTTTGTAGTTCAACTGTTACTCTTATTTACATTTATTTCTTTATTTTCTAAATTATGTAAGTAATATGAAAATCCAATGCTTCAAGTAAGGTATTTCAATTGCCCACTGCATCTGCACTGTGAATAATGTGCACTTGTATGCTTGCTGCTCCTTATCCCAGTAGGGGCATCTATAATCCAAAGTTCAGTCTTGTATTGGTTGTTCATTGCAACTACTCAATTTGAATGCATACTTGTTAGTATGCTGCAGTAGTTAGCCACAGAAGACGCATACCCTCCTATGTATGCTTCTACAGCCCGGCATAATTTAAAATGGAAGCAAGCAAAGGCCATATCCCTGGTCTCATGTGTTTACAGAACACATAACAAATATGGCTGCCATAGCAACTCAGAACAGAACTCTGCTCACACAATTGGGGGATTTCAAAGCATGCACTAGATGTTGGCATGTGCACAGTTCCTCAAGTTGCGTGGTGAGGTTTACATGCATGCCTGTACATCCTCACACAGTAATTCTCGTCACCAGATTCGCCTGCTGATGTCCTGTGCGCATTCTACTTACACTAACAGTCCACACATTAAAAGGCTCAGGCATCCAGCAGCTAGCCAATATGGGCTTCAACTACCTAACCAAGAATGTTATTACATGAACTCTAGATCTTGGACCATGGAGTAATGCATAAAGGCATGGCATATGGTGAACTTCATTAAATAAAATGGAATAAGGTTGAACACAACCCCATGACAATATAAATATCACATTCAGGTATATTTTGGGGAAGGTCATTATTTTTGCCTTATTACAACAGTGAGACCTGAGGTTGACTCATACCAAGATATGTGTCATGCTGCTCCTTGGTCTCTTTCCCTTTAACTGCTCCTTCCTCCCTATTAGTTCCTTCATATACTTGAATCCTAAAGTCACTTGTGTGGTGCGACATACCCTTGCCTATTGAAAAGACCTCAAGTCTCATCATGAATGAGACTCACACATTAGGAGATGGCTCTAAGGAATTGGGTTATTGATTGAGGGGGTGAAAACCCTACTCACGAAACAACTACAATCCCAGTCTAGGTGAACCACAAAAGTCACCACATTAACCTGTGCTTAACCCTCTGATGGCTTGACACATAAATATTCAGGATTAATTTAGAGGCGATGTATAAAGTATTTATGCAGCAGCACACAAACAGTAATAAAGTGAAAACATAACACAAGAAAAATCCAACACCAATTTTGAAAAATATAGAAAAATGTATTAAAGAAAATGACACCAAAATGAACTAGATCCAATCAGTAGAACCAAAGTTATGATTTTAGAGAAATTTAGGGAAAATATCAATGTGTTCCTGATCACACGAGACCGGGGCAAAGTCAAAGGTTAAGGATGACGTTGATGGAGCGTGGGTCGAATACACGAGGATGGTTTGGGCCCAGTCGAGGCTTACCTTTGGACTTAGAATAAATTTTAAAAAGTTCTTGGGAAGGTAAAGTTCAACGGGGCAAGGCAGCCGATGGTGTCCAAAGAGGAGACGTCATCGTCGGGGAGCTGCTAGAGTCACAGTGAAGATTTCTATCTTCAGACTTTGTCACTTTTTTGGAAACCGAAAATCGCCAACAGGGCGAAGCTGCAGGCTGTAGCCGATGAGGGATCCACAAGGCCAGATACCTTCACCGAGAGGTCCAGCTGAACCGCATTTGCTACTGCTGCAGAGAAGAACGTAGAGGGAGCTACTGCAGAGTCAGACTGACCGGCAATGCAATTTGTGCAGATAGGTACTGGTCTCTGTCGCTTCTCAGGCCACTTTTTGTTGAAAAGTTTAAGAAGTCTCCACTTTTAAGGTTAGGCAGGAGCAGCACCTTTAGCTGTAGCATGAATTGTCGTGTTCAACAGGGCTTCACATTAGGAGTCACAAGAGCAGAAAGATCTTGGCATGAACTAGCCCATTCATGGTCGCAAAGAGCCCCAAACATCAGTGTTAGATTTAGGGGTCTCTAGTTGGCAGAGGTAGGTACCTTTGTCCAAATAGGGACCCTTGAGTCTAGTCAGGGAAAGTAGGTACACTCCTGAAATAACCCTGCTCACCCTCTTGGTAGCTTGGCACGAGCAGACAGGCTTAGTTCAGAGGCAGTGTGTAAAGCATTTGTGAACACATACAGTAATCAAGTGACAACACTACAAATGGACACCACACAGGTTATATATTTATAAAAATAGGTATACTTTATATAGATTTATCACAAGACCATAAACGACAAAAATAATCCACAATACTGTCAAGAGTGCTTAGTTCTGATCAAAAGGCTTAATTCAAGGTTCTGTGCGAGTCGGTAGCCTCCTCCGGCTACGGCGATGTCGAGAACAAACAGAGTCTAACAAATCCAGCTGACCGCGTCGAGACGGGCCAACACAGCGTAGACAGACTCGGTCACAGTACCTTTACTTGAAGCGGCAGGCACGGGCGTGCGAGCCGGATGGCTGTTCGTCGCGGTCGCGATGCAAAAATGGAAGCGTTGCAGGACGCGTTGTCCTCGATGCGGTGCAGGCAGCGGCTCGTTGACGTCGTCGAGACGGAGTCGGTGAGACCAGGGCCGTGCGTTGCAGGGCGAGACGGTGCTCGATGCGGTGCTGGCAGGTTGCGGTGCGGCGACGGAGCCGGATTCAGGAGCTGGCGTCGATCAGTCCGGACAGCGGTGCGAGTCGGGCGGTGCGTCGCAAAGCGTGCGAGCGGTGCCCAACTCCGGTGCGGTCACAGGACTCGAACTCAGCAGCAGTGACCGTGTCGGTCGGACCAGTTCGATTCGGCGTAGCGAAGCGTTGCAGGACGCGTTGTCCCTCGATGCGGTGCAGGCAGCGGCTCGTTGACGGAGTCGGTGAGACCAGGGCCGTGCGTTTGCAGGGCGAGACAGTGCTTCGATGCGGTGCTTACAGGACACCGAGTCGGTCGTGAGAGTCGGTCACAGCTCCCTACCTCTGTAGCCACTGAAACAGAGTTTCCAGCAGCAATTCACAAAGGGGGTGAAGTCCAATGGTCCTGGGACTTCGGTTAGGGGGCAAGCTCTCTTCCAAGCCCTTGGAGATCCTTCACAAGTTGATGAAAGTCACAGCAAAGCAAAAGTTCCTTTCTCCTTTCTTTGGCAGTCAGGCAAACCACTGCAGGCCAATCCCCCAAGCAGCACTTCAGGCTTAGGGATAGTCTCTCCTCAGTTTCTTCTTGGTTCCGCTCCTCAGCAAAGGTTTCTTCTTGTTCCCAAAAGTGATCTAATTTCCTAGGGGTCTGGGTCCCCTTTTATACACAGTTTCTCTTTGTTCTCTGAAGGCAGAGAGGCCTCTGCCTAGCCCAAAACCAGTTCTGGTCAGTCCTGGAGCACTTTGTTTTTCTGACTCCTTCTTTCCTTTCAGAATGTGGGGCAGAGTGCTCAGCCGCCCGGCAGGAGGTGGAGCCAGCATTGTGGAAGGCAGGCACAGCCCTATTCAGACCCAGGTGCAACTCCTCCCTCCCCTCTGGATGCAGATCTTTCTATTCAGCCCTGTGCTGACTCACCCTGTCTCCTGTAGCCACCCCCAGCCCCTGTCACTCAATCTCCAGACAAGGAATACACAACCTAGCAGAGGCAGGCTTGGATAGTTAGGCAAGAAAATACCCACTTTCTAAAAGTGGTATTTTCAAACACAGAATGTTAAAACCAACTTCACTAAAAGATGTATTTTATCATCCTGAGTTCAGGCATACTAAATTCGTTTTTCTACCATGTTCCCTGGGTCAGTTCTGACTATAAGGTGTAATAGTCAGTCTGCCCATTCTGGCCTATGGGAATTCCCGGAGCAGGTAGCCTTGCAATAGTGAAAAACGAAAATGGCTGTAATTCACTATTAGGACATGCCACCCACACCAGGGCATGTCCTACCTTATACTTACAATGCACCCTGCCCTAGGGCCTACTTTAGGGGTGACTAACATGCAGTAAAGGGAAGGTTTAGGGACTGGTAAGTGGGTGCACTCACCAAGTCGACATGGCAGCCCTAGGCTGCACACAGGCTCTGCAATGGCAGGCCCGAGACACACTTTACAAGCTGCTTCTGTGGGTGGCACAACCCGTGCTGCAAGCCCACCAGCAGCATTGGATTTACAAGCCCTGGGCACACTCAGTGCACGGTACTAGGGACTGACAAGTAAACCAATCATCCAATCATGGAGTCACTAATACATACATCAATTCACGATAGGGAGCACTTGCACTTTGGCACTGATTAGCAGCGGCAAAGTGCCCATGAGCATCTAGTCCAGCAAAAACATATCGGCAACAGTGGAGACATTACGAAAAAATGGAAGGGAGACCCACGCCAAGGACGCCAGGTCTAACACGTGTCCCTTCCAGCTGAAATGTGGGGAGAACTACCCTACCCCTAGGGAGTTCTCATCACTAAGGCGGAAAAATCTGGACAGACCATTAGCATTGGCGTGTTCTGTACCAGGGCGGTGTTCCACCGTAAAGCCCATCCCCTGTAGGGAAATGGACCACCTCAACAGCTTTGGATTCTCACCCCTCATCTGCATCAACCATCTGAGGGGCCTATGGTCTGTGTGAACCCGGAAGTGAGTCCCAAACAGGTATGGTCTCAGCTTCTTCAGTGCCCAGACCACAGCAAATGCCTCACGCTCAATCTCTGTTCCTGGGGAAGTAACCTCCTACTGATGAAGGCTACAGGTTGGTCTAGGCCCTCCTCATTGATCTGTGATAGAACAGCCCCTACACCATGCTCTGGAAGCGTCGGTCTGAACAATGAACTCATTGGAGAAGTTGGGTGCCTGGAGCACAGGCGCCGTGCACATGGCAGTCTTCAAGGTGTCAAAAGCTTTTGACAGGCGTCAGTCCAAATCACTTTCCTGGGCTGCTTCTTGGAAGTCAGCTCTGTCAAGGGGCAACAATGCTACCATATCCCTTGACGAATCTCCGGTAATACCCGGTGAGTCCTAGGAAGGCTCTCACCTCTGTCTGGGTCTTGGGGGGCTCCCAAGCCAGAATGGTATCAATTTTCGGTTGGAGGGGCGCCACCTGGCCGCTCCCAACCTGGTGTCCTAAGTACACCACAGAACCCTGCCCAATCTGGCACTTACTTGCCTTGATTGTGAGGCCTGCCCTCCGCAGCGCCATCAACACTTCCCAGAGGTGGCGCAGATGTTCTTCCCAACTGGCACTGAACACTGCGATGTCATCCAGGTAGGCGGCACTGAAATCCTCCAGTCCAACCAACACCTGGTTGACCAACCTCTGAAAGGTGGCAGGGGCATTCTTCATCCCAAAGGGCATCACCCGGAACTGGTAGTGCCCATCTGGTGTGGAGAATGCTGACCTCTGTTTTGCCCCATCAGTCAAGGCGATCTGCCAGTACCCAGATGTTAAGTCAAACCTGCTGAGGTACCGCGCAGCCCCTAACCGATCTATGAGCTCATCAGCTCTGGGGATGGGGTGGGCGTCAGTCCTGGTGACGGAATTGAGTCCCCTGTAGTCCACACAGAACCGGAGTTCTGGTGTGGCACCAAGCGCGGCAGCCTTTGGAACCAAGACCACTGGGCTGGCCCAAGGGCTGTTAGAGGACTCAATCACCCCTAGCGCAAACATCTTGGAGACCTCCTCCTTGATGCAGGCTCTGACCCTGTCAGTCACCCTGTAAGCCTTGTGCTTCACAGGAAGACTGTCCCCAGTGTCCACATCATGGACGCACCAATGAGTGACACTGGGAACCAGGGAGAACAGGTCAGGGAACTGTCCCAACAGTTGGCGACAGTCACCCTGCTGCTCAGGTGTCAGGGAGGTAGAGAGGTTTACTCCCTCCACTGATCCATCTTGCTCTCGGGCTGACAGGATGTCAGGAAGAGGCTCGGTCTCCTCCTCCATTCCATCATCTGTAGCTAAGAGCATGCCCACTTGGGACCTCTCCAAGTGGGGCTTCAGGCGGTTCACATGCAGGACCCGCAAGGGGTTCCTGGGAGACTGCAAGTCCACCAAATAGGTAACTGGACTCTTGCGCTCCACCACCGTAAAAGGGCCGGTCCACCTGTCCTGGAGCGCACAAGGCTCCACAGGGGCCATGACCCACACTTTCTGACCAGGCTGAAGCTCTACCAGAGTGGCATTCTGGTCGTACCACCGCTTCATCTCCTCCTGGCTGGCTTCCAGATTTGCCTCAGCAAGTTCTCTGAAACGCATAGTCTGGTTCCTGAAGGCCAGCATGTAACTGTATACATCCTGGGGAGGTTTCCTGGGAGATTGCTCCCAGCCTTCCTTGACCAAACTCAGAGGTCCTCGCACCGGGTGTCCATAGAGGAGCTCAAAGGGACTGAACCCTAGAGACTTCTGTGGCACCTCCCGGTATGCAAACAACAGGCATGGTAAGAGGACGTCCCATTTACGCCTCATGGGTTCTTCCAGACCCATAATCATGCCCTTGAGGGTCCGGTTGAATCTCTCAACCAGCCCATTTCCTTGAGGGTGGTAAGGAGTGGTGAACTTGTAAGTTACACCGCACTCCTGCCACAGGGACTTCATGTACTTGGACACGAAGTTGGTACCTCTGTCAGACACCACCTCTTGAGGGAATCCCACACGTGAGAAAATTCCCATCAGTGCCCGTCCCACCACGGGGGCCGTCACTGTTCTCAGAGGGATGGCTTCAGGGTACCGGGTGGCATGGTCCACCAAGACCAGGATAAACCTGTTGCCCATGGCTGTCTTGGGGTCCAGTGGCCCCACAATGTCAATACCCACCCGTTCAAAGGGGTGCTGACCACAGGGAATGGCTGGAGAGGAGCCTTGTGCTTCCTCCCACTCTTTCCACTTGCCTGGCAAGTCTGCCATGTCCTGCAGTGAGTGGCGGCACTCCTGCACATCTGGGGCCAATAGAAATGGGTAACAAGCCTGTCAAAGGTCTTGTCCTGCCCCAGATGTCCCGCTAACGGTACATCATGAGCCAACCCCAGTAGGAAGGCTCTGAAGCGCTGGGGTACCACCAGCACACAGGCTGACCCAGGCTCAGCAACCTTAGGCTCTGAATACAGGAGACCATTCTCCCAGTAAATCCAATGTGATCCAGACTGATCACCTGCTGCCTGGTCTGTGGCCTGTTGCCTCAGACCCACGAGAGAGGGGCATGCGTTCTGCTCCTCGCAGAATTTTTCCCTGGAGGGTCCTCCTTCTTGCTGCCAATGGGTCAGCTCAGGTAGGTCCCCCAGTTCAGCTACCTGTTCCCCTGTAGGCTCCAGGGCATCCCCCTCAGGGTCTGCCTCCTCCTGGACCGTGGGAACTTCGGGGGCCGGGTTCCCGCGCCCCCTGCCTCCTCTCTCTCCGGCAGGCACCTGGGCCTCCCTCTCAGGCTCCAGGTCCTCTTGAACACCTTTCGCTGCCATTGACCGGGTGGTCACACATGCCCAATCAGGCAAGCCCAACATTTCTAAATGCGCACTCCGCTCCACCTTAGCCCAAGGTGAGCTCTCCAAATCGTTCCCTAACAAACAGTCAACAGGCATGGCTGGCCTCACAGCTACTTGAAGAGTACCCGAGACCCCCCACTCAAAGGGAACCTGAGCCACCTTGCAGTGACTCTCTGTGTTGTCAGCGGCAACAACCGGATAGAATGCATCGGGGATAACCTGCTCCTTAGACACCAGGTGACACTTGACAGCTGTCACACTGGCTCCTGTGTCTCTCAGAGCCTCCACCCTATGGCCATTGATGGTCACCCACTGCCTGTATTTCTTAGTGTTCTCAGGCAGCTGGGTCCTAGGGACCATCTCAGAGTCTCCCTAATGAGACAAGGGAAAACACTGTGGGATCCCTCCCACCTTGGGCACCCAACTCCTCCCCCAGGGCTACACTAGCCAACTGCCGGGGGACTGCACCAGTGGGTGCTGGTTTTCCATTCAAAGGGCAACGAGGATCGTTTGCCTTGTGGCCAGGGGCGCCACACTTGTAACATACCAGTGGTCCCTGGTGAACAGGGGGCCTGTCAGGGCCACTGGCTTCTTCTCAGGGGGAGGCTGGGAACCTTTCCCTTGGTTCCCTTGGGGTTTACTTTGGGGCCCTTTATGGAACTCCCTCTGTTTACCCTTGTCCCCCCACTCTTCTGCTGGGGACCCTGCCCACCCATGGCGGAGTCTCCCACGTGACCCTTGTGGACCCGGGTACTCACCCAGCGGTCCGCCTCCTCAGCAAGCTGCCTAGGGTTAGTCAGCTTACTATCAATCAGGTGCTGGCGTAGCTCAGGAAAACAATTACCGGACAAGTGCTCCCAGGCAATCAAATCAAAGAGCGCCTGAAAATCAGTCGCTTTGCTACCCTTTACCCAATTATCCAAGGCTCTGCAAAAGAAGGTCACATATTCAACCCAGGTACTGCTTTCAATCTTACTACAGTTCCTGAACCTTTGCCTATAAAGCTCAGGGGTCAAACCATACCTAGTCATTAAGGCAGCCTTCATGTGGCTGTACGAATTATAGACTTCAGAGGGCAAATCCAACAAGGTATCCCGCCCTTCACTGAGGAACCGTCCCCACAACCCCGCTCCCCAATCCTTCTCAGGGACCCGGTGGGAAGACATGGCTACCTCATAGGCTTTGAACCACTGCCCTATGTCATCATTTAAAAAAAATTCCTTAACCACATCTTTTGGAATATACACCCTAGCTTCAACAGGCACAGGCGGTACACTGCCACCAGAGGGAGTAATCTCTAAGCTTTTGGCCTTCAATTCCAACTCCCTCAAAACTTTCTCATGTTCAAACTGCATTTTCTTTTCCTCTAGGGCTAATTTCCTAGTTTGCATTTCGAATTCTAACTGCCCAGTCAGCTTGAGCTTGGTCAGCTCCATTTCATGCATCCTACTCTCTTTCCTGTCCTCCAACTCCTCTGGAGACAGTCCTCTGGCAGAAACACTGCTACCTACTGGGGAAGGTGGTCTTCCAGCCCCTAGACCCAATAGCCTCTCCAGCTGCCCTTCTGCATTCTCAGCCCCCTCCACAGGGGCACTCCTGGGTTCGACCCAGGCCCTCAGCGCCTTTTGGAGGTCCTCCTTCCTGGAGAGCCCGGTCATGGACACTTTAAACTTTTTGCAGAATTGCCTGAGCTGCTTGAGGGTGTAGCATTCTAGCCTCTCTTCTTCCCAATCACACTCAACAGAGGCTACTGATGCTGGTTTCTCCATAGTGATTAAACTTGGCAGTTGCAAAAATAGGAAATCCTAGAAAAATGCTATAAAAGTATGTGGTTGCGTTTTGGTCTGCACTCACTAAGTAGTGTTCACCAATCACTGTACATGAGTCACAAATGCAAGTCCAGAATCCTCACCGCTGACCACCAATGTTAGATTTGGGGGTCTCTAGTTGGCAGAGGTAGGTACCTTTGTCCAAATAGGGACCCTTGAGTCTAGTCAGGGAAAGTAGGTACACTCCTGAAATAACCCCTGCTCACCCTCTTGGTAGCTTGGCACGAGCAGACAGGCTTAGTTCAGAGGCAGTGTGTAAAGCATTTGTGAACACATACAGTAATCAAGTGACAACACTACAAATGGACACCACACAGGTTATATATTTATAAAAATAGGTATACTTTATATAGATTTATCACAAGACCATAAACGACAAAAATAATCCACAATACTGTCAAGAGTGCTTAGTTCTGATCAAAAAGGCTTAATTCAAGGTTCTGTGCGAGTCGGTAGCCTCCTCCGGCTACGGCGATGTCGAGAACAAACAGAGTCTAACAAATCCAGCTGACCGCGTCGAGACGGGCCAACACAGCGTAGACAGACTCGGTCACAGTACCTTTTACTTGAAGCGGCAGGCACGGGCGTGCGAGCCGGATGGCTGTTCGTCGCGGTCGCGATGCAAAAATGGAAGCGTTGCAGGACGCGTTGTCCCTCGATGCGGTGCAGGCAGCGGCTCGTTGATGTCGTCGAGACGGAGTCGGTGAGACCAGGGCCGTGCGTTGCAGGGCGAGACGGTGCTTCGATGCGGTGCTGGCAGGTTGCGGTGCGGCGACGGAGCCGGATTCAGGAGCTGGCGTTGATCAGTCCGGACAGCGGTGCGAGTCGGGCGGTGCGTCGCAAAGCGTGCGAGCGGTGCCCAACTCCGGTGCGGTCACAGGACTCGAACTCAGCAGCAGTGACCGTGTCGGTCGGACCAGTTCGATTCGGCGTAGCGAAGCGTTGCAGGACGCGTTGTCCCTCGATGCAGTGCAGGCAGCGGCTCGTTGACGGTGAGACCAGGGCCGTGCGTTTGCAGGGCGAGACGGTGCTTCGATGCGGTGCTTACAGGACACCGAGTCGGTCGTGAGAGTCGGTCACAGCTCCCTACCTCTGTAGCCACTGAAACAGAGTTTCCAGCAGCAATTCACAAAGGGGGTGAAGTCCAATGGTCCTGGGACTTCGGTCAGGGGGCAAGCTCTCTTCCAAGCCCTTGGAGATCCTTCACAAGTTGATGAAAGTCACAGCAAAGCAAAAGTTCCTTTCTCCTTTCTTTGGCAGTCAGGCAAACCACTGCAGGCCAATCCCCCAAGCAGCACTTCAGGCTTAGGGATAGTCTCTCCTCAGTTTCTTCTTGGTTCCGCTCCTCAGCAAAGGTTTCTTCTTGTTCCCAAAAGTGATCTAATTTCCTAGGGGTCTGGGTCCCCTTTTTATACACAGTTTCTCTTTGTTCTCTGAAGGCAGAGAGGCCTCTGCCTAGCCCAAAACCAGTTCTGGTCAGTCCTGGAGCACTTTGTTTTTCTGACTCCTTCTTTCCTTTCAGAATGTGGGGCAGAGTGCTCAGCCGCCCGGCAGGAGGTGGAGCCAGCATTGTGGAAGGCAGGCACAGCCCTATTCAGACCCAGGTGCAACTCCTCCCTCCCCTCTGGATGCAGATCTTTCTATTCAGCCCTGTGCTGACTCACCTTGTCTCCTGTAGCCACCCCCAGCCCCTGTCACTCAATCTCCAGACAAGGAATACACAACCTAGCAGAGGCAGGCTTGGATAGTTAGGCAAGAAAATACCCACTTTCTAAAAGTGGTATTTTCAAACACAGAATGTTAAAACCAACTTCACTAAAAGATGTATTTTATCATCCTGAGTTCAGGCATACTAAATTCGTTTTTCTACCATGTTCCCTGGGTCAGTTCTGACTATAAGGTGTAATAGTCAGTCTGCCCATTCTGGCCTATGGGGAGCAGGTAGCCTTGCAATAGTGAAAAACGAAAATGGCTGTAATTCACTATTAGGACATGCCACCCACACCAGGGCATGTCCTACCTTATACTTACAATGCACCCTGCCCTAGGGCCTACTTTAGGGGTGACCAACATGCAGTAAAGGGAAGGTTTAGGGACTGGTAAGTGGGTGCACTCACCAAGTCGACATGGCAGCCCTAGGCTGCACACAGGCTCTGCAATGGCAGGCCCGAGACACACTTTACAAGCTGCTTCTGTGGGTGGCACAACCTGTGCTGCAAACCCACCAGCAGCATTGGATTTACAAGCCCTGGGCACACTCAGTGGACGGTACTAGGGACTGACAAGTAAACCAATCATCCAATCATGGAGTCACTAATACATACATCAATTCACGATAGGGAGCACTTGCACTTTGGCACTGATTAGCAGCGGCAAAGTGCCCATGAGCATCTAGTCCAGCAAAAACATATCGGCAACAGTGGAGACATTACGAAAAAATGGAAGGGAGACCCACGCCAAGGACGCCAGGTCTAACAATCAGGATTTCTCCTTTTCTTTCAGAAGGAGCTCAACTGATGCCACACCAAGGATCCATGACTTGGGGGGCACCACTTGGGGGGTTAGGACTCACTCCAGTAGAGGCCAGGTGCAGGGTTCAGGGTCTCTGGAGCTTGTTATGTCCCTGTGCCTCATACATGAGGCCAGCCAACAAGTCTTTGGAGTCCCTCTGATTATCTTGGGTTCAAACAGCAAAGCAAGCCTCAAGCAACAGGGCAGTCCTCTGCGGGGAAGGGCAAGCTTCAAGCAGCAGGGCAGTCCTCTGGTAGCAGTAGGGCACCTCTGAGGTACAAGGCAGGCCTCAAGCAGCAGGGCAGTCATCTGGGAGTCAAAAGCAGTCCTTCAGAAGTCCTCCACAGGTCCAGGAGTGTACTGAAGAGTTGCTCAGATGGCCTAATATTTCAGCCTTTGAAGTGGGGGAATCTTCTAGGCTACCCCAACATCTGGGTCTGGAAAATTCTACCTGCTCCAAGAACACTAAGGTGACAAAATACTAGTGTCAGGTTCCTTTGTGTGTGCTGGAGACAAGCTCTTTGAAATGTAAGTGGTGCAGGGAGCAGCCCTGATCACAGCAATCCAAGCAGGATGACCATTCTGCCAACATCTAGTCCCCCTTTGTCTCATTGTCTGGGAGGAATACACAAAGCCCAACAGCTAAGCTATCCCCAGTCATGTGACCTAGGACACTGGCAAAAGGCACCACACAGTTAGGACAATAAAATGGAAACTTTCTAAAAGTGGCATTTTCAGAATTGTGACATAAAATCTGACGTTACTATTAAAGAAGATTTAAAATTACAATTCATTTGAGTCCCAATCAAAAGTTAGCACTAATTAACTGTAATAAGGTAACCTAATGTTATACAATGGGAGAGGTAGGCCTTAAAGTAGTGAAAAACGAATTTAGAAGTTGTAAAACTTGCAACCTTATGTGCTAGTTTTTAAATACAATTCATCCTGCTCTATGAGCTTTTTTGGGCATACCGTAGAGGTGACTCTTATATATTAAAAAGGAAGATTTAGGCCTAACAAAGGGTTTATTTTGCTAGGTCAAATTGACAGCTTTAAAACTGCACTACAGGCTGCAGTGGCAAGCCTGAGACATGTTTTAAAGTGTTACTTAAGTGAGTCGCACAATAAGTGCTGCAGGCCCACTAGTAGCATTTAATTTACAGGCCCAGAGTTTCGAATGAGGACTAGCCAGCCTCACTAAAAGGGACAGTGGGACTCAGAAATACTACCCGGACGATGCTAGCAGGCCGACCGTTAGAGACTGTAGATATTATTTAGTGTGTTGCCTCAATGTTTTGTGTGCTTTTATTAAAATACAATTTATTTAATAAATGCAAGTATTTGACTGAACAATCCACTTTTATACGTTTACTGTTTGAAGTTTGAGGCTAGCGCCTTTATATGCCTCACACCTACCTCCCTCCTCTAGGAGCCTTGGCCTTGGACTGCTCAACCTATCCAACCACTGAGACTCAGGTGCTGAAAGGGGTAGAACCTGGCCCAGTTGCTCAGTAGGCTACAACCCCCAAGCTTGCCCCCTGGCCCTCTGAAAGGAGTTCTGACACTTGGTGACAATGGAGGGTGGAAACATAGAAGCTAGTACTCGCTTCTGGGTTGTAGGCAGAACTTCTGGGCCCTATGGGTCAGGGACATTAGAAGGCCAGTCGAGCCACTGGGTCGTTGCCTGACAGCATATCCCAGTTGTTATGGCTTCCTTCGCTTCCATCAGTTTATCATTCAGCATTTGCAATCCCTTACTGTTTGTTCTTTTTATCCATTGCAGTTCCCTATCCGTGCTTGTCTTCTGAACCCTTTGGTCTCTATCCTTTATTTTCCATTTACTCTTTTGTGTTTGCTAAATTCTTTTGCTCCCTTACCTCTGTGTGCTCCACATCCAGAAGCATTCAGCTGCTCTCTATCTCGGCAGCTCTTCCAAGAAGTTTGTGTCAGCTCCTGTGGCAACTTCTGCAACGATCCTGCTGAACTGGCATGGTGCCGCACTCCATTCTGGCAATCCGGAATCCTCAAATCAGGCATTTAGCGTTAGGCCTGATTCCTGGTAGGATTGAAGGCTAGCCACAGTATGCCCTCACCGTGCGAGAAGTAAGATATAAACATCATTGGTGTGGTATAGTCAGTTTTTTGTTCTTTTTTACTTACAAAGTTTCATACTGTTTATTTTTCTCTCTCTTGCTCAACGGTACCTGAGAAATGGTTTAGAAACAATCCTGGGCTGCTGTTGGCACCATTCCAAACCAGGGTCCACGCCCCCATTTTGTCCAGGTTCATAACTGACATAGCCTAACCTAATCGTAAGTGCATTTGTACAGTATATATCTATTTTGGTTTTATTTTTTCCTTTTATATTTTGCAGTTTTGATAATTTGATATCCTTTTCTTTGCTTTCATTGATATAAGGTAACAACATGTCTAGGACTGGAGGCTAAGAAGATCTGTTGAGTCCCCATTTTGATTGCTGGAGGAAAGGGCAACTCCTCCCATTAGCCATAGTGGCACTCTGCACTGATTAGTATAGTTGAAAAGTCATAACTGTCCTATTAAGAGTCCCAGTTTAGAGGACAGAAGGTATAAAATCTTATTGCCCATCTGTAAGTTTTTATTAAATATGAAGATTAGTAATGAGAAAAATAGAAAGGCACTAAATTGTTCCTGGCGTCAGGAAGGAGAAAAGAGGTAGGCAAAAGTATTCAGAAGTTGAATCCATTAAAAAGTTCCAAGTGCAAGAAGCAAACGTCTGGAACAAAAATGGTAACAAAGAGACGATGCATGAGATGAAAAATAATAGAACAAATGCACTGTGATTTTCCCTTCACTTGGAAATGCCTCCATATATATGGAACTAACAGGAACTAACATCACAAAAAAGACTGTTAACAAATACACAAAAGGTGATGGGAGGATGCTTGTAATAAGTCTAACCACTCACAATTGCTCGAGATTGCATTACAACCCATTGTTCTTTTGCCCACCATGCCATCTCAGATTAGACCCAGCCATATGCAAATCAGTCTTGACCCTTTTCCAGTCAGAACTGTCCTGCCCAAACTGCCAAGCCAGGCCCTCCCTGAACCGAACACAAGCAAGCCAAAACCGGTTTCCCCCTGATTGGGGTTCTTCAGTTGGGTGTAGCTTGGTTCCAGCGCCCCAGCAAGCAACAGGGCAAACGTCTGTGCATAACCTTGGCCACTTGGGGTGTTAAATTAAACACACAAAAGATGATGGGAGAATGCTTGCAATAAATCTAACCACTGGCAATTGCTTGGGGTAGAATCACAATCCTTGCAAAAATTCCTAACACTCCTGTGCAATTTCACAACACTGCTTTTCTGAACAAACTTTGTTTATTTGCACCACTTGCCCTTATAATACTGTCAGTCAGTCAGTCAAACCACTTTATTCGGTTAATAAAAACCATAAAAATACACAACATATATCACATTATACAACACCATATAATATATAAAAACATTTAAAATCCGAATACTCAGTACATTCGGCGACATAAAAAAATATACAATCACAACAACAAATTTCCAAAAAATACTTAAAAAACACTAACAGGCAATAATTCATATATAGCAGTGTAAAATCTATAAACATCAATAATATATTAATAACTCATTCAATATTTGATGTGCTATAACGTTTTCCTAAGGCGTACAGCTGCAACTAAAAAACTTGTAATGTTAAAAATCTCCCATGGGTCATTCAACAGTTGCAAATAAAAAAGAGCGGGTCTGACCTGTATAAAACCTTTTCCCCTCAGAATTCTGGTCTTTCCCCCTTCATCTAGTTGTAGGTACCCTTTTTATTTTCTCCTCTTTCTGCATTTTACAAAGTACATTGTTTTTCATTTCAGTCATGTTCACTAACAGCCAGTTGCCCTGTGACATGGGTATGCAGTGGCTTTTAATTGTAAAGCCACGGCTCACGTTTTGACATCATGACAGGCTCATGAGATCTCTTGCCTGCACACTGACCCAGGGGAAATGTGTGGGATGACGTGCCCTCTGCAATAAAGTTATCTGTCATCCCAGTACAAATGTTCCCAATGACTCGGGCCACCATTCCACTGCTACAACCCAACTGCAGTCTCCCTTTGATCCCATCCATGCACATGTAACTCCTTGTCAGCCATATTTTAGAGATTGTTTCCCTCCACATTTAGTGAGCTACTTGCACAGCAAATTAACTATCTACACTTTTGCTGCTGTCAACCGCCTCTCCCCAGAATGCTTATTTTTTACACTGGAATTTCTTTGCATCTACTGTCAGTTACCTTTATTGACAAAAAATAAGCATTCAGAATCACGATGGGAAGGGTCAAAATTCATTCTGAGAAGGAAACATGAGTTACAAGTCCTGTGTTGAGCTTCAGGTAGACAGTTTGTGTATAAGGGGAGCTTGGTTACCTTGAAATATTTAGATAACTTGTATGGGGAAATGACATGCCCTTTGCCTCTGCAGGGCCTTTTAGGGGTATAGTCATGAAGTTCCTGGCATATTCCCAACAAGAAACTTTAAACTTCTCAAGAACAGGCTCTGGCACATATGTCCTCAGTCTAGCTAGAGATGGAGCTTAGCCAATGGTGTTAGGGGGGTGTGAGTCACAACACGCAACGAGGTGGACCCAACTGAAAAGGATAATGCAAGCTGGGGCCACTGGACAGTGGCAATGGACACGGTTAGGGGCATTATTTGGAAAAGTAAGGCCAGACGGTATTTGGCATCAGCTGGCATCAGCTAGATTGTCTGGACTATGTTGCCCAATCTAGTTCTGTTCCTTCTCACAGCAGTGTAAGAGAGAAAAGTCAAGAAGAGCAGGCTAGCATAAGCCCATACCTAAAATCAGCAAACCAGTCTTAGGGTGGGCAGGGAGAGTCGGCCTTTTAGTAACCCAGGTTCAGCAGCTGACCACGCTTGGAAGAAGAGAGGAATCAGGGAGCCCAGGCTAGAGGAAAACTGCAAAACAGTGGGAAATGCTGCAAATCATCAAATACATTCAACAAAGGAACCTCCACTCTAGATTGACACCTTGCCTCAAATTCCCACCAGAGAAGAAATGAAGCCGTAGATGGCACATCCTTCTCTGTTCAAGCAGCCAAACTATGGAACTCTTTACCCGAAACATAAGATCCACGGATGAATACCTTATTTTCAGAAGACTACTCAAGAGTTGGCTCTTCCCCACATAATCACCATACTCGAACATAAATATACAGCATATCCCTGTGTATATAAGCATTTATTTGGATTATATATGTATACCTAGATATGTGTATTTCTTTGTATAAATGTGTATAATAATTATGTTTATAAATATATATATATTTGTTATTTTTGCTTACAAATGTACATTTTACTTATGGTTATATTATTCTTTGTTTAACATGTATATAGGTCACTGCATAAATAAGTACATTTTTATCATAACTATTTATCTGCAATTGCTTCATTATTGAATTATTAAAAGGAAAAAGAAAAGAAAAAACAAATTAAAAACAAATAAATTAACATTCATTCATTCATTCAATTACTTTATTCAGATAGATGCGTATCCATAAAAGCACAAATCACATTTCAGCACATAAAATATACAATTGCATCATAATGTAATGTATAAAATCAGATGAGTTAAAACATTATTCATAAAGTGTACATAGATTTGCGGGCTTGCACAGCAGTTTTCAGAAAGGCACCTACTCGAAAGGCCAGTTCATCGTCTTCCAGGAGGAGAATAGATCTATATGCAGTCTCGAGGTGAGTGGGTGAATTATTTTTAAAATAGGGTATTAGGAGCCATTTAGCATACTTAATATAAAACTTACAGAAAAATAAGAAATGTAATGTAGATTGCCCACTCTGGCCGTCACACGGACATGGCAAAAGGTCGATGTTGACATGGAAGCCGAGAGGGAAGCAAAGTAAAAATGTCACAGTGCCCGCTCTTAAGCGAAAGAGGAGTCCCCTCTCACACGGGCCAATAGGTTTTGTAAGATAGCGAGCCAGTTGATAAAAGGTGTTCTCGATTGACATAAAAGCAGCTACAGTTGGTTTCTTCAACTCCCTGTCTAGTCTTACCTTGCAGTTGTGCGTGTAAAGTGCTGTGCGTACATCTCTTTTGCTAACAGTGTCTACCTCGTTTGGGTTTGTGAAGATATGTTCGCAATTAACCCTGCTTAGACTTGAGCGCACCTCTGCTAACCACGGGATGCCCATTCCCTTTCCACATTTAAGGCAGTCTCCCATAATCTCCTGTGTGTGGGTCGCCGCTTGGTTTTTCCAGATGGCTAGCCAGAATAGGGCAGGGCGTGCCTGTATATAATCTTCGATGTAATGGAGGTTCAATTCGCTATGGCAAACATATTGTGACATAGAAATTGGGGCACCCAAAAGTTTCCGGCAAAACCTGTTTTCCTCGCGCTGGATACTGCAGCCCCTAAATATGCCCCAGACTTCTGCGCCATAAGTTGCCGTAGGAATACACTGAAATTTAAAAAAATGTAAGATAGCTAAAACGCCCCCTGTCATCCTTGGTTGTGGGAGGCTGAGAACCGAGTTAATGGCTTTGGTGAACTTATTCCTGCAAAATGCCATGTGGTCAGACCAGGAACCATTAGCAGCGAAAACGAGCCCCAAATAGGGGAAAGTGCTGGTGCATTGTAAACTCTGGTTGCCCACAGAAATAGAATTTAGAAGGCGCTTCCTCGGTCCACAAGCCATTATAACAAGCCATTATAAAAGATTTTTTTTAAATTAATGCATAGATCTAGAGTGGCCATAAAATCAGCAAAGCCCCGTACTAAAAGGCGTAGGGCATTAGGTGTGCGGCCCATTAAATCTGCATCGTCAGCGTATAATAGTGCGGGGAGTACATTACCGTTAACTCTGGGGACATCATAGGTTAGCTCGATCAGTGTTTTGTGTAAATTATTGATATATATAATAAAAAGTAAGGGGGCCAGGACACATCCCCGCCTGACCCCTCTGCCAACTTTGATGTCGTTAGAGACCTCACCCCCAGTATTAATCCTAACTCGAGCTCTCAGGTGTAGATGTACTAAAAAGTGTACCAAGGCCTCGTCTAACCCATATTTTAATAAGGTTGACCACAGCCGTGACCAATTTACGTAGTCAAAGGCTGAGGTCAGGTCCATAAAAGCCAGGTAAATAGGTGACTTCTGAGCAATGGTGTATTTCCCTATTATTAAATTAAGGTTTAGACATTGCTCGATCGTGCCTACTCTGCTCCTAAAACCCAGTTGACATGGTTGTAAGATGAGATTGTCTTCAGACCAGGATTTAATCTTGTTATATAAGACCCTCCCTAAAATTTTCTGAGTGTTATCAATCAGGGAGATTGGTCTATAACAATTGGGTTGGGAGCGATCACCCTTTTTAAAAATAGGGACAATAGTACTAGTTGACCAGGTACCGGGTAATGGGGCGCAGGATAGGTTGTTAAAAACATTCAGGAGCAGTGGAGCCCAGAATTCGGGTTTAAATTTAATGAGGTTGATGGTTTTCCCATCGGGACCAGGGGCCTTATTGCCCGGGCTCTGTCATATAGCTTCCTCAACTTCAGATAAAGATATTGAAATCCCTATGGGGGCATGGGGTTCAAACAAGTCTTCCTCATGTTTGGTGGCGATATAGATCTTCGAAAAATGAATTTCCCAGGCCTCGCTGTTTATATTGCAGCTAATTGGTGTTAATGATAGCCCCATTGATCTCATGGCTTTAACGGCAGCCCAAAAAGTTTTCCCGTTCCTTAGGGTGGCGGCATTAGCGAGAGCAGCCCATCGATTAGATAGTCCTTCCTCCTTCCTACGCGATAAGACCAACTTGACTTCTGTCTAAGTGACTTAATTAGAAAGGGGCCCCTTGGGTTGGTTGATAGGGCCTTCCGTATTTGTCTGTTAATCACTGAGCACTCTCTATTGAACCATCTAGGGACTGGCGACGACAGGTTTTGATAGCGCAGACTTTATGGTCTCGCAGAGTTTGCGAATGCGCTAATCACCTCGGTATTGGGTTCCCGTTCAGACAAGCAGGAGTTTCAAAGTTCCGGGTTTCCCTGACTACCGTATGGAACAGGCCAGCATTGTTAACCCCTCGCCGCGCTAGTCTTAATTTGTCGTTTGAGGGTGCGAAGTCCCTAGCGCAACATTCTAATTTAGGTGTCGACCTCGGGTACAGTTTAAACACTACTTGGATCAGATTGTGGTCACCCTGATGTGTGGGGACAACTTCTGCTTTCACTAAGAAATCTTCAAGGGCATGGGAGATAAAAATATAATCAATAGTACTTGCACAACCCCTCCCTCTGAATGTTGGCTCAGGTAAGTTGTTATCATTGGTTGAAGCAGCAATGCCCATAACATTACTTAAAGCGTGGTTCTGCAAGTATTCCTTTAGTTCCATGCCCCTATAACAGGTTTGTCCCCTGCTCCCTGGCCTTAGAGCTACGGTGTCTTCGCTAGGGAGTTTAGCATTAAAATCTCCACCCAGGCAGATGCCGACTTTTGTGTCAAGACCATTACTATTCTCTAAAGTGGTAACAAAGTCAACTAAGTTGGAGAAATTTATGTTGGGTGAGTTGTAAAAATCATTATTATAAACATTTAGTAAATATATAGCAACCCCCCTTTTGTATAGCGAAGCTTGAAATTTGTTGCTATGAGTATGTAGAACCTTTATGCTGCCCCCGGCAGCAATATTCACCCAAATAGAGAGACCGCCAGATGGACGACCAGATTTGGGGGTTGGGGCCAAAACGTTAAAACAAGCAAACCCTTCAAGGTGTATATCTTTGGTAGCCCAGGCTTCTTGGAACATCAAGATGTCCTGCTGTCTAACCAGTTCCAACCAGTCTGCTAGGTCTATTTTTGATTGTAGGCCGGCGACATTCCAACTGAGTATGTTTAGGTCGGTATTTGCGCAGGCCTTAGGGGTTGGTATGGCAACATGGTCGTGTGGCTCTGGTGGTTCAGGTGAATTTAGAGCGTGTATGGGTGTGTGATTGGCACCAACGATTGCTGGGGGTAGTGGTGGTCAGTCCTGAGAGTCCATGTCCAACAAGGCCAAAAACTTATTTTGGACAGCTGGGAAAGCGAACTTGTTTAAGAGACTGCTGGGTGTTGGTTTGTAAAAATAACCCAGTGGTAATGACCAGATAATTGGCGAATCAGTAGTTACGATCTCCTGAGAGCTCAACAGTGACTTAACCATGGACGGTCTGCGGAAGTTGATGACAATACAGTCCCCCTCAATATTCTTGGGTGTGTCGCCCACCCAGCCCACTCTTTGTACCATGATAATATCTTGCATATTTGACACCCTAAACCTCTTGTTTTTGGCCAACCAATCCGCGCATTTATTGCGCAATTGATCCCAAGTTTCCCCTCTGTTCCCTTTTAAGGGGTGGCACCCCTGCCAATACCAAAACGTAAGGGAATGCTGCTGGTGGCAGGCCCAGCACATCTGTGTTCGGCCTGTAATGGGTTACACTCGGAGGATCAGGGATGGTGCAACTGGGTGTATTTAGGCTTGGTCGCTCACTGATTGGGCTGTTAGTGGGTGCAAGCGTGGGGATGAGGGGCACAGATATATCAGACCCGATCAGTGTGGGGCAACCATAATCGGGAAGGTGGGATTTTGGCGCTGTGTTAGCCTTCAGAAGAAAGTATTCCCTTAATTGGGTGCAGGTGTTACAGGTATTACAGGGGGCTCGTCTAGAGGCCCGACAGGCGGACACAAAGCAGCAGTGGATGGGTTGGCTTTTGTTAAGGCGTTCGGCGAACGGAGGGTAGGTGCCCCCCGGATACAATATTAGTTGAGGCTCTCCCCTCCTGCAAAGAGAGCTTATTTACTGCGATGTCCAAATGGTCCAGTCGCTCCCATAGGGATTTAAATTTCATATCTAATGTGTCAGCAATCCGTGAGCAGACAGAGTTAATAAAAACTTCCCCAGTGTCTAGTACAGTTGAGCCTGCTTCCGTTTGTGTGCAAATGGAATGGGTGGAGCTACTACTCGGCGCCAGGCCCAGGGTGCTAGCGCCGGATGATGATGAGGACTGCATCCATGATGACAAGCAGCTGCGGGAAGAAGTGGCGCTTGGGGGCTGTTTCCTCTTGGAGCAGACCTGCTTCCCACCAGTCCTTTTGCATTTGGAAGTCACAGCAGCTGTAGCTACAGCATTTGGAGTGCCCGCGGCTAGCAATATCCTAGGCAAGGTAGACTCTTGGGCTTTAGAGATGCCTCCACTGGGGGTGGGGCGTCATTAAAACCAACTGCCTGGTGCGTGGGGTCACGGGGTGTTATGTTAAGTACTGGGTTGTCTGACGCTCCCCCCGGCGGCCTTCCAGGAGTGAGATTGGTATATATAGTATCGTTCCCCAGGGACAGTCTGCGCTGTGTCAGTTCAATTTCAGAAGACACTATGCTGACCACCCTCTCCAGCATGTTGTCCAAAGTGATGGCGAAGCGGGCGGGTGGTGGTGGACCGGTGCGTTTCCCCATCATGGATTTTAATGTTCCTGGGTGGATAACTAGAGGGTGTGACGGAGAGAAAAGGCTCACAACTGTAAGACTATGAGACCTTGTCCCAGAGGGGTACAGCCCAAAGCCTAGGCATGTGCAGATGCCCACACGAATAGGATAGATGCCACAATGAATACAATGAATACAATATGCGATGCAAGCAGTGGAGCACAGTACCTTAGAATATCCTCGAGTCCAGGAATTTAGGGGGGTGGACCAGCCCAGCCTCTTCCGGGCGCGTCCGCGCGCGTCCCGTGCTGCGGGATCCCCTGGCGGCTTAAAGCGCCTTCTGGCGTGGCGTTGGCAGTGTCTCTGCCGCAGTGCAAGGTGGGGGCTGAAGTCCTGCTCCCACAATGCGGTCCGGTCCTGCTATGTGGCGTCCGCAGTCTCCCGCGCTGCCGGAGCCCCTGGCGGCTTAAAGCGCCTCTTGGCACCGCTTTGGCGGTGTCACTGCCACAGTGCAAGGCGGGGGCTGAAGTCCTGCTCCCCCAATATGGTCCGGTCCTGCTGTGTGGCGTCCGCGGTACATATTACTTATGGTTATATTATTCTATGTTTAACATGTATATAGGTCACTGCATAAATAAGTACATTTTTATCATAACTATTTATCTGCAATTGATTCACTATTGAATTATTAAAAGGAAAAAGAAAAGAAAAAACAAATTAAAAACAAATAAATTAACTTAAAGTACAGCAACACTTGAAAATATGAGTTTTTTTTAAATACAACTTAAATGTAGATATATTACCTTCCTTATACATGTATAACTTCTATGTACTTATGTATCTTTATATGTATTACTTTACTCCTAATTCAGCATCTCCAATGTACTACCCTATTTCTCACCCTATACCTCTCAATATATCTTCTACCTCCACTCGCTGACTCATCCCAAACCCCATTCTACTACCATAATCCCCAAATAACCCTTTATAGACTCTTCCCTCCTCTACCCCTCCTTGCATATCTCATACCTCTTTTACTATTCAGATCTCCCAAACAAGCCTCTCTAAACCCTTCCCTCTGACTCTTCCCCTTCCAACTCGCCTTTACTCATCCCAAACCTCCTCCTCCTGCTATGATCTCCAAATAAACACTTTCTAGACCCTTCCCTCTTCTATCCCTCCACTTTCCTTTTCCAATGTCCACCGCTCAAATTAATTTCATATTTCCCTATACTAATTCACCACTAATCCTGTTTGGGTTCCGGATGTAGCGTGTTACTCACCAAAAAGTGCTTCAACGCCCAGTCAGGGGTAGTAAGTGCTATATAAATGCAATTACAATAATACATCACAGTGTGAAATGACATAATGGATCTAAACCTCCAGGGAAGGAATGTTTGAAACTACCTGGACCATAAAACCCTCCACAAATCAATGAACCAGTGACCACTATTTCATTTTTCCTTTTAATAAGAAAATGCATAAATGGTATTACAGATTTAAAGATATGAAGATTATGTGCGTGGATTTGTGTGTTGAAAGGTTCTGCAATTTGTTTCATTTTACTGAGGTGTACAACTGTCCATTGCTCTGCTTTAAGTGTTTATTAGGTTTTGAGCTACCTTTCCTAATTATGTGCCATTCTAAGTGTGGATGTAGTAAGTTTAATCTAGCTTTCTCATATTACATATGTTGATTAATAAAAGGATATTATCTGCCAGTGTAATTTGAAAGGATGTAAACGCTCAGAAAACTGTATGACTTTAAGCTGTATTGTGCATATGATGGTGACAGGAATTGTGTTTAATGTGCGCTGTTGTTGTAGTGTGATGCATCTGTGTGGCGTGAGCTGGATGCACTGCTGATCTAGCAAACACTGAACCATCTGGGTGGCTTGTAGCTAGTTGATTGTCCCAGAAGTTGTACCCTCACCCACTGGCTTGTGACAGGACACCACAATGATTTGATGGGAGATAACCATAGAAATGGTAGATAGTACCAGGCTAAGGCAGGAAGAGAACGGGAGACACTGAGTCCAAGCAACAACCCCACCACTACCTTCGGCTTAGGAGGTGATGAGGAGCCTTTACATAGACGCAAAAGGAAGGGAGCAAGTGGGGGCAAAGATTGCAAAAAAGATATTTGTAACAAAAGCACTTAAGCTACAGAGCTATCTTAATTAGACAACAAATGTGAGCTCTTACACTACTTGTAATGTTCCGATGGATTGATACTGTGACCACTGGCTGGGTCAGTATTTCCATGCCAAGTCAGATAAAAAAAACTCACAAAAATCACCACACTCCAGTATTTTTCCCTTTGAAATATAAACATAAATAAGCAACTACTGGATGAAATTACGTCAAAAGGGTTTTAGAGCTATCTAGACTATTCCTTAATATTTTAATGCAAACAGAGGTAGAATTAATATGTTGGGGGAAAAGAATGCATCCCCTGGCCCTTCCAATACCTCAGCATACACAAAACTGCTGCGTATTCTTGTCTGAGAAAGTTTGCAACCCTTCCTGCAGGTCTTCAAAGTAGATGTGGTATCATGGTTAGAAGCCACAGCCAGATGGACCCCTAGTGCGCCAACAGACAAGTAAACAACAGTAGGTGAGATTAAAGCTTCTGAAATGTGAGAGTACAAGCTGAACTGCTTCACAAAATAGGTACAGCACACCATCAGGACTAAAAGTGTCACTCGCAGAACAAGCATAGCTGGGCATTGGCAGTGCAAGTTTCCCTCTCTCACAGAACAGATACAAATTGAGCATCAGTTGACAAGTTTCCCATCTTCACGGAAAAAAAACACCACAGCATCTTCGCACAAAAAAAATGTGCACATGGGCACCAGCAGTGCAGACTTTCATTCCGCATGAAAATGGTACCTCAGGGGTAGAATTGCAAGCTTCTCTCCTTCATAGAACAGGAACAGTATAGTACAAGCAGTGGAAACCTCTCATTCTGACCCTGCTGAAGCAGTACACATGTCACAGAACAGGTAAAACTTAGGAAGTATCAGTGAAGCCTCCTCTCTTTAATAACAGGTACAGCACACTCTCCATCAGCAGGGCAAAACCACTTACCTATTTCATGCTTATGTCTCAGTATGGTTATGTGGATTAATAAGTGCATGGATTGTTTAGCAAGTAAAGCGGTATGGATGGTTGAGTATAAACATCTGTTATTTCAGCACCAAGATGTCTCAAAAGATGAGCACGTGCTTACAAATACTTATGTTATGCTGTGCTATGTTATGTTATGTTGTGTTATATTGTGTGGAGGGGTGTATTGTATTGATAAATGAGTAAATGGATGGAGACGTAGATGGTGGTGTCAATTGGTGGACAATTGGGTGAGTGAGAGACTGAATGGCTCATGAATTTTTGTTCTGATGAATGCTGAATTTGTGTGGACAGATGGCTGAGTAGATAAATGGAGAATGTAGATGGAAAATGCATGTGAAAGGAAAATCTCTAAGGATTGATGGGTATTTGTGTGAAGATGTTTGATGGTTAGTTTGTATGTGTGGATTAAAGGTCACCTTGTGTATTTGTAACACGTGTATGCTTGCAGTGTGTGTATGGAAGCGTTTGCGTACAATGGGTCTTGTGTGTGAGTGTGCCTGTGTGCACAGATGGATGTATATGTGAATGGATGTGTGTAGATAACCTTGAAGCTGCTGCATTTGGAGTTGGACACCCCTTGAGCACAGTGATTTAGAATGGGTTTAGTGACTTTGAAAGGCATGTATATCTACCTGCTGGCCAACGAGGGATAAGAACATTCTGTGATGGGGAAGCACAGTTACCGAATCTCATCAAGAATACTGATTCTGCACACAGTGACTGGAAGTTGTCTTATGTAAACCTAGGCACCATACAGCAGTAATTTATGATATATCAGAACATTCATTATTTACAGCACTTCAAAATGACACAACATGAAGAGCTCAAAAAACCAGGTTACCCGCAAACAAACTGTCAAAACCCGGACAAAAGAGGCCTCTTCGAAGCTCTAACAGTCTACTCCTGATTCCGCCTAAATTCAAGAAAGAGAAATCATGCACCTGCTCCTTCTCCAAGAACGCTTCCAGAATCTGGAACTCGCTGCCTCAGGATTTACGTGACATTCCTCCTTTCCCTCATTTCAAGAAGAAATGTAAACGTCTCCTCAACAAAGACCTAAACCCTCCCGAACTGACTGGCCTAATGCTCCACATCCTCCATTAAAATTTTGAGTATCTCTACCCTGGGGAAAATCTGTGCCTCTACTTCTCCTCACCTTCTCAACTCCCTACCATAACTCAGAACTATATACACGGTTATTATGTATTTATATTTACTTGTGTGTAACCCATGTAATTGCTGCTATATGGGTCACTTATCCTACTGTCTACCGTATATTCTTTTTATACTGTTACTATGTACTCTTATTTGCTCTTTATGTACCTTGTGTAATTGCTGCTATGGGAACTCTGAAAAGTGCTCTGATGCCTTCGGGTCAAGTTTGCCTATATCAAACTCGATAAATAAATATATATAAATTTGATGGGATGCTAATGACCTGTCAGCTGTCAGTAAAGTGTCATTGTTTGCGCTGCGTTGTCTGGGTAGACAAGGAACCACCAAGAACCCTGGCACCCTGACCCACTGTCACACTGCAGAGACAGATAGGTGACAGTCCAGGCAGAAAATAAGGGAAGCAGGTGGTGCATTGCTGGGAGCTAAGAAGATCCAACTTAAACCTAGTGAAAGTAAACAAAGCTCGATTTTGTTAGGACCCAACAGCTCCATATAAAGTTATTGGAATGCCCTTCCTATGTGTGGTACTTCTCATACATGACAATGGATTCAGACCGAGGAAAACTGAGGCTGCAGCGGGTAACACAGAATTTAAAAGCCAGCTTCAGTTGCGGAAGCACTGTGTCCGAAGTGTCCAATCACCATACATAGGGCCTCAGAGGGGCGTGAAGTTACAACACTGTTCATTGATTAGGTCTCTGTGCTCTTCACCCCAAGTGGTCAGTGCCTTATATTGGATGAAAAAGGTGGAGAGTCTCTAAAAGGGAAATTGGCAAACAAGGGTAACTAGGAATCCTTTCCAGGAGGCTTGGCCTTCGTAAATAAGGGTGTGGTTTAAAACATGAAAACTAATATCATATGCTTTACAAAGCATGCCGGCTGACCAGTACTCTGAGTAGTATGTTATTGCATCTAGACATATACCAAGAGACATACATCTAAAAACAAGCTCGACTTATTGGCTTTGCCAATGCTTATTAGCAGTATCAAATAAATAACATCAATGATTTTGTTATAAATAATTAGAACTGAAATTGTTTAATTTCTCAAAATTTGAAACTGAATTATACATTGCTACGATCTGTGGAAGGGCAGGTGGTATTCAAAGTGTGCCAATCACTTCTGTTCCCCTTCACATCCCTTCCTTCTTCTGTCTCACTTTGTTAAACATTTATTCCCTTTTTCTCCCCACATCTTTTTAAAATCATTTGCATATTTCACACATTTTTATTTTGCTCTGTAAACTGACCTTGCACTCTCATCTACTGCATGGACTTCTGTTCATCTCCTCAGTTCTCCACACCCCTAGACATGAAACCCATCAACTCGGCTTTGAGCATTCCATTTTATTTTCCTTTGACACTGTCAATATTTTGACATTTGTGTACCTCCTCACACACTTTGCCACAAAGCCACAAATACAACTGACACATATGTTTCCTCGTTCTGGGTGCTCTATAGAAAGGCCAAGGATTTCATGTGCATGAAGCCTGAATACCTTTATGGCACAGATAGGCACCGTAAGAAATTCCCACTACCTACATACTCATCTCTTCGGCTCTCACTCGTGCCCCGTGATGAATACTCACCCACAATCAGAAATCACCCAGGTGCCTAGAAGCGGCTCGATTCACATGAAAGAGTCATATGTCGCATTGAATACAGAAATACAATATATGGCAAAAAAACAATTACTCACAGGGGATGGAAGATGAAATTAAAATTAAACGTAAAGGACATGAATTAAGGACCCAATAGGGATCTATTTCAAAGATACTTTTTAAATACTGCCGCATGTGAGACCGACCCACTTTTTTTTGTTTAAACATACTTTATTGATTTTCATGCATAACATCCTGACATGACAAAACAATACTGTCTTATGGTACATACCATTAGTCCCAAGGGGAAGAACCAACCACGTTATCCTACATGTACAACGGTAGGTATTACAGCAATGGAGTCCGCGGTTAAATGTAAAGGTATCACAATAACAGTGCTTACAGAGTGGTTATGATAACAATCTGCATATCAAAGCAACATTTCCCACCCATCCCCCACTGTCCCTTCGGCCCTACCCCCTCCCCTCCCCCCCTACCTGACTCACTCCTGCCCACTTGTATACCAATAATAAGCACAGTTCTGTTATATTTGCATGTGCATTCCTAACTGCATAGCATGCAGTTGCGCATATTCCTTCAGTGGTGTATCCTGGGGAGCTCTATCACTGTATATCTGGTTTAGTATGCGCTGTGTAGTTATACCCCACAGCGTTTCATGTTGGTGGGGGTTCTGAGGTTATGAATAGTTCTAGCATTGCATCCCATTCCAATGAGATCGGCGTCTTTCGTAAGCCCCTGCTTTCCTCCCTCCTTATCGCCGTACTTTCTGCCCTCCCCCACCTGACCACCTCCCCATGCCAGCTAAGCGCCGTGGGGGGCACAGCGGACTTCCACCTCATGGTAATTGATCATTTTGCTATAAGCAAGGCCGAGTTAGCAAATCGGGTTTTAACTTTCTGTTTCTTGTAGCCACGCCGCAGACCCAGTATACAATATGCAGCCGTATCCCCGCCGGCAATTCCCGTTACAGTCCCTAGGACCAGGGCCGGACTGGGAACAGAAACCGGCCCTGACAAACTGCTCTGCCGGCCCCCCCTGGGGTGAGGGGGAGTGCAGCCGAGCAGTTTGCGAGGGCCGGTTTCGGCCGATTTTGTTACAGGGGGCCGATATTGCCGATCCCCGGTAACAAAAACGGCCCCCAGGAGCCCAAAACCGGCCCCCACCCTAGCGGCCTACCGGGGAAACGCCCGGTGCCCGCTATGGCCAGTCCGGCCCTGCCTAGGACCCTTATGATGGTGGCCCAGAAGGTAGACAGGCGTGGGCAGGCCCACAGCATATGTATGAGGTCGGCAGCATGTGCAAGACATCGTGGGCAGTGGTCCTTCGCTTCTGGATACATTTTATTTAATCGGTGCGGTGTGAGATAGGTCCTGTGTAACGCCATGTACTGGATGAATTTAAATTTAGCGTTACTGGAAACCCTCTTGGGATACTCAAGGAGGGAACCCCATTCCTTGTCTGACAGTTCTCTCCCAATGTCAGCATTCCACTTTGCTCTAAGCGCCGCCAGGGAGGTTGCTGCATGGGAGCGAATACCCCTAAACAACCACCGAATCAAGTGACGTCCATTACCCATGAGGTATAGTGTATGTGCTAGTTCGTGTGTGGGGGGCTCTTTATTGTCTGGTGACCAATTCTGCTTGATATATCTAGTAATGCTTGCATGCAGAATATAGAGGGATCGTGGGACACACTGTTCCCTAGCAAAGTTCTCATGGTCTAGTAACATACTCTCCCCAAACAGCATCCCCACAGTGTGCACTCCTTCCCGTGTCCATTTGGAGATGCTTGGGGCGGTGATTACCCCTGTGGGTGTGGGAATCCCTACCAGTGGAACGTTGGGGGTGTAAGGGAGTCGCTGATTAGTGTAGTGTAATGCTTGTCTCCAGTAGGCAGGGGCTACCTTCAGTAGTGTGGGGGGCGTGGATGGGACCCACCCCTAGGGCAACAATAGGGTATGAAGGGTACCTCGGGCTAATGCTTGCTGTGTGAGCCCTATCTCGTGGAGATTATGACCAGCAATCCAGTACGATAACCACTGCAGTTGACTCGCATAGCAGTATGCCCTAAAATCTGGGACACCCATGCCCCCCTTGTCTGTTCCCAGCTGAAGTTTCAAGAGCCCCACCCTCCTGCAGCCCTTCCCCCATATTAGTTCCGGCAAGAGTGTAGAGTTTTAAAAATATCAGTCGGGATCACTAGTGGTAAATTAGTAAAGTAATAGAGCAGTCTCGGAAGCATGACCATTTTGGTAATGGCGAGAGACCGACCCACTTAAAACCCTCCTGGTGGCACACTGATATGGAGTAAGTGATAGGCAGGGGCCCAATTAGAGCTGTGCCCTGGCTCTGCCTCCGCATAACACACATCTTCATAGGTCATTCTGCCATTCCAAGCCCAGCCCTGGTTCTGACTCTTCTTGAGGTCCTCTTGGAGCCTCAAGCCCAAACCGAGCTGAACTTTCATGTGGCACCTGCCTGCCTCTACATTCTTATTTCATGAGCCAAGAATTGATGACCAAACAGTGACCTCTGATATAAAACAGGCAAGAAGAAAGAGATATCCATCTAGTAGCTGAATTGCACAATGGGAACCAGAAAATCTGGAATCAATCCCGACTTCCCTGCTTGAACAAATTGTGAGATCTTATGGAAATACTGTATTTCATGGAGCCTCCTTTTTCCTTATTATCAATAATGAGAATACCTTTAAATGTATGAGTTCAGGAAGTGCGCTTTACAAAAGCCTTGTATTTGATTTAAACGACTATAATGTTGCTCCATTTGTATAAAGAATTTAGGCCCCATATAGGATACACTTGACAACTGACTTGCCTCTGATTTTACCGGTGGCATTGTCATGTTTTAAAACTGTCACTCTTAATAAATGACTCTCAAAGCAGTGATATAATCTGTAGTACTAAGATTAAATGCTTCTGCATGTTAAAGACATACACTTTCTTAAATTCTTTATTGATTTTATCATATTTTTGCATGATGTTTATTGCGTGATTTACATGCCAACTGTTTTCATGGCTCAGCTCATGCACGTGCTCTCAGAGCTAAGCCAGATCCTTGGCTCAGTTATGGCTTGCCCGCCGCCCCTTTACCCAGTCTGCAGCAACAGTGACTTGAAGTCACTGTTGTGCAGGTGACAGATCCGACTGTCATTGCCAGGCCAAGTGCCCACTGAGAAATTATTATGGTAGTAACCTACCTCATACATCCCCTTGAAGCTGCTTCCCTTTGCCTGGCAATCCTCTAATCAAGACTCCCTTGCCAGACCCATGGAGGCCTGCACATCCATCACATTCCCTAGTCCCTCTCAATTCTGAATGCCAGGATTGTTAATACTCTTATCATAGGTTGAGAATGAAACATCCGCCCTTGCTACCCTCTGGCATTTCTAACAAGGCTCTTAAAAAAACAAACAAAGCAGCTACAGCCCCTTCTCTCCCCTGTCAAACTCCCCTCTGTGGATTTTACATTAATTATGACATGGGCTGTGATGATCTTTCTCTACTGCTCACTATATCGAGCATCAGTTTGCCTTCACTCTTAAAGGCTCTTGCTTTCTTGATCTCAATGGCAAGCCACTCTTTGACCCAGGTGAGCTTTGTCACCCCAATTTCATTACAAGACCGGAGGCTATCATTATCCAATAACCTTTTATTGCTGTCCCAACATGCAGCCCTCTATAGAACAGAGTATACATCATAAACAAAAGTATTCCATGCTGGAACCAATGCACAACATATATGACCATATAAACAATCATCTTCCTCTTTTATTCGCTGCTCCTCAATCGGATAAGTATCACTTTTGCTACTGGTTATTCCAGGATCATTTGTTATTGTTTTAATACTTTTTGTAATCTTGGCATTGCTGTGTATGTCTCTTATATACGTAGGTTTTCTCTTGAGCTACTCCAAGTTATGGTTTAGACTCCTATTTGTTGTTTTTTTCCTTTTTTTCTGGTTGTTAGTGTCCTTTCTTTGTTAATTACTGTGGTTTTACTCAGTGGATCTGGTAAATATTTTTTTGGTAGGTATTTGTACCCTTGGTATGCATTCGAGATAATCACTTGTATTGAAGAGATGTGCTGAGGCATTCAAATCACACATTTAACTACCAAATAGCTGTCCCCTATTCCCAGCCAACTCCCAGCGTATGCTGTTGTTTGAGGTTTCCCCGGGAGAGGGAAGAAGTAGAAACTGCATTTAGAGCTCAAGTCTCGTTACACACGGCTCGCGCTTCACGTACCTCAGCGTTTTGGTCTCATCTACAAAAAAATACGGCTCTAACACCTATTCTGCCTCCTGCCCAATCAGTCACTTTGCACTGTGGTTTAATGTGCTTTGTTGTGGTCACAGGCAAGTTCCTACCACGGGCGCGATGGTGACTGGTGTTGTCTAGCGGTCACGGGCAAGTCCCTTCTGCGGTGACTGGAGCTATCTCTAATATTGCCGACCCCTCCAGTAATTGGGTGCCCCTTTAATAAAAATAGAAAGCAGACTTACAATTTGGCCGCTATCTTGTATTGGGCAATATGTATTGCAGAGCGTTGCTTTGTCGACGCTTGTTTAAACGACAAAGTGACGGTTGTTGTACCCGTTTCCAGCTTGTATTTCCCTTGCAAACAGCTACTTTTTCACGCTTCTCAGCTCTTTTTTTTATAAAAAAAGTGCAAGATTGCTTTATCCTAAGGGTCTAATGTTGGCAGGCCTAATCACCCATAATTTCCATATTGTGATAATATTAGTTTAGTGGATATTATTAGTTTGTTAGTGTCATTACTTACTAACATGTCTGAGAACAAGAAATTACCTTAGCTGGAGGTAGGTGAAGACATGTTTAAGAAATATATTTAGGAAGGCCTAAAAACTTCCATTAAGGAGGTGGTTGAGGCCACGATGTCCAAAAGGAAGAGAGGTGCACCCTCTGAGAAGGAGTATTTTTCGATTTCAGATGATGATAGACCCATGAACCCCAAGAGTGGCGGTAAGGCCCTATTTAAGTCAAGACATTTAGATAGACCCCGGAACACAGGGTCAAGGATGCTAAGGGATGACACCCAGTCCTCTATGTGTGGTAGCCTAAATGCTGCAAGAGACCATGGTAGCCACAGCGCTACAAAAGACAATGGTGTCCGCCGCTACACAAAACAAGGTGGTGTTCTTTGCTGCACAATGGAAGACCAGGACACTCAATGCCTGGATGTGTTTTCGACATCAATGAGGACAATGAGACAGGGTTTGACAAATTTGCTTTCAACCCTGATGAACCCCAGGTGCCCTTGATGGGTTAGATGATGACTTGCAGGGGTCTTCTGCAACCAGACCGGTAAAGGATCCCTTGGGCCATGACATTTTTAGCCCTGAGGCAATTAAACACCCTTGCAGCTCCGAGTGGTGGCTGCTCACTCATGTGGCGAAATTCATAACGCAGAGGATTAGACACCCTCTGGATAGGCAAAACAGCAATTTGATGCGGTCAGAGTGCCCCAGACCACTGTTGGATGATAAGGCAGGACAAATGCCGAACTTAGACCCACAACTAATTATTTTCTTGTTTAAGTCAGATAAAGACCCACGGAAGGGTCTGGATTGGTGCCTGAAGCAAGCCAGGACCGATTACTAGATGTTTTGGGCCCTTTGGCTAGTATTTTAGATATGGTCGAGGAGGCTCATATTAATGACTCCATTATAGAGAGTGACCTCCTTAGAGGATGGAGCCAGCAAGCAGTTTGCAGGCTGGGAAATGCTAATGCTGGGCTCATAGCTGAGAGGAAGAAGGCCATCTTTATGAGGATGAGCCTGAAGCTCACTGAACTAGCTATTAAAGAAGTTGAGGGTAAACTGGGAGGCCTCCCGTTTGGCCATGATTTCATTAAATTACTCATCAAATATGTCTCTACCTTCACTGCTCTGAGTAAAGCACAGTACAACCTGCAGTGTGTGTTTAGGTCATGTGCTTTTGGAAGGGCGAACAGGAGGGGACTGGCTGTCAGACGAGGTATAAGAGGGTCCCGGTTCTATGCACAATGTCAGTATGGTCAAGGAACCACAGGCTATGGTCAAGGTTACCAACCCTCACCAAGATTCTACCCACAAATGGGTAGATCGTTTCCAAGAGGGGGAAGACCTATATCGACAGCCTCTGAAGGTAGGTGGAACAAAATGTTCTGTTTCTTCCCTAATAAAAGTAGCTGGGAGTTTGAGACTTTTTACTCACAGGTGGGAGGAGATTACAAGTGACCTCTGGGTTCTAGGAGCTGTCTCAGGTTTCAACATAGATTTTTCGGAGATCCCAATTCAGACTTCTCAACGCAGAGGGATGGTTTTCGACGAAGAGAGAATGGTTTTAGTGAATGTGGAGGTTACCTGAATTTTACAAAAAGGTGCAATAGTAGAGGTGGTGGACGCTCAAGATGGTTTCATGAGCAAACTTTTTCTAGTAAGGAAAAAGGACAAAGGATGGCGTCCAGTTATAAATATGAGAGACCTCCACACATTTTTGGTCTATCGCCATTTCAAGATGGAGGGAATCCAACTTCTTCCTGATATCCTTCAGGAGGGAGACTGATTGGCGAAACTAAATCTGAAGGATGCTTATTTCACGATTCCCATGGCAGAAAAATCCCAGAAGTATCTCCGCTTTAGGTGGAGGGGAGTAACATATCAGTTTTGTTGTCTTCCCTTTGGGCTTTCATTCGCACCGTGGTGCTTTACCAAGGTTCTCAGACCCATGGTAGCCTTCTTGAGGGAGAGAGGAATTCAACTGATAATATATCTGGATGACATTTTGTTGATGAGCCAGGACAAATCAGTGCTGTTTGTTCAGCTAGGTGTGACAACGGTTCTCTTGGAGAGTCTAGTTTTCATAGTAAATGTGGAGAAATCATTCTTGATACCCAGTCAGTCCTTGGAGTTTCTAGGTTTTCAGGTAGATACCCGACAAGCCCAGCTCCTTTTACCTCAGAAGAAGATAAACAAAATAAGGAAAGCGGTGACTTATATCTTAGGGAAGGAGGTTGTGACTCTGAGAGACCTAGCAAGAACCATTGGTCTATTATCCTCTTCAATTCAGGCTATTTCACCAGGTCCCCTACATTACATGGCCCTTCAGTGGTTAAAGATGGTTGGGTTACACAGAGGTCTTTGGTATGTGGACTCAATACGTTTATCATTCAGGCTTCGAGTGGTGGCTGAACAGTCTGGAGTCTTGGAACGGCAAGGCAGTTTTGGGGAATGTGCCAGAGTTTACCTTAGAAACAGATGCCAGCACTCTAGGCTAGGGAGTGATGCAGCGCGTACAATAAAAACTATTCTTCTCCTAGGTTACTTATAGGTCATCCAGGGGCAAACTATATTTCTCATATCCACATGACGATGGGGCCCATAAACATCGTCTAACACACACACACACTCCTGGATTTCCTTTACACCTTTGTGAAATTCTGTATTCCTAGGAGAAGCATGAGAACTAAATGGAGAACACCTTTTTATGTACCGCTGGAAGAGCCAGGATATCTTGTTACCTTAATTAGTCACTTTCTTTTAGTTATTTCTTAAGATATTCCTGCTCATTGTTTGTCGATGAATCATTCATTTAAGAAATTAGTTCATAGTGATTAAGACCAGCTGAATCACAATAAACAATTACTTATGTCACAATCATTTAGGAAAATAACCACTGAGTCATTTTGGGTTTAAAGAATCTTAAATTTTATATAATTTTAAAAGCATGGAAAGAATTTTAATACTTTATTCAATTATTCATTCTTAAATTCATAATTTTATTAAACATAATCAATTTATTGCAGAAAGGAAATTTTTGTCATGAAGCCAAAACCCTAATTACCTGCCTAGCTTCCTAATTTAGCCTAACGATTTCTAGCCTAAGTTAGGAATTAGAAATAGCCTGATTCTCATACTCAACTGTAAAATTAAGACAGCAACAGCAACTTCAGCTCGTCAGCATCAGCTACCTGCAACCCGTCTCCTCTAACAGTCTTTCAGCATCTCCCGCTCAATAAGGGATCGATCAGGACCACCCAGCACTGGAAGCCACCAACACGACTCTTCAACTCCTCTCCTGACTGTGACTGCAACCACGACTCTCGAACTGCCTGGAACTTGTGTACCCCTCCCACTAAGAGTAGGCCCTCTTATACCCTAATTCTAACTTTGCTAACTAACTGTTGCAACATTAATATCACGCTTTTCTTTCATTGGTCCATGCATGTCAGCTTATTCATTCTTTAATCAAGTTCTCTTGGATTCAAGGGTCCTTGGATCATTTCCTTTCCCATACGCTTAAACATTTCCATCCGATTCGATCAGTTCATTTGTAACTTCTTTCGACACATTCGAGAACTCCGCAGTCATTGTCCTTTCTCTTAGACTTGTTTCTCACGGGCTCTCCGCTGATCATCATGGCACACTATCAGTTCAATTAGGTCACACCAGCCTTGACCGTTTCTTGCATCCTAGCCTCTCAGAGACATCACGAGGTTCCAGATTTCTTCAATCTCATCCCGTACCACGTGTCCCCTTGCGCCTGCGCACATCTTCCCACTGGCGGCCATTTTATATCGCCACTCGGTTCTACTTTAGAAGCACTAATTTGAGGCAAATAAAACATAATTAAAATAGAGAAAAATATCCCTTTCGTTTCCCTCCCGTCTCACGTACCCCAATTAGTTGTTACCTAGCAGAAAGCAACATTTAAGCTGTTCCTTACTTACCATCACTATTTGTTTTTGCAACGACACGTTTTATTTCTATGAAGCACAATAACATGCATTTATTTTTATTAGTACGCATTTATTTTTACGTTATAATTAGACACATAGACATTTATTAATAGATTATTTAGCACACACATTGGCATATTACCATTCCCACACATACAGTGTTGATTAATACATTTAAACGAACATTTTATTTAATTAATTATAAAATTTGTTAGGGGTTAAAATTTTTATTTTTTCTGCTCCATCAGGAGCTTACTTGAATGACTTAGAGGCAGAGGGACAATGGTCAGGTCAAGAGAGCTCTCTTCACATAAATTGTCTAGAGTTAATGGCTGGGCTGAATGGTCTAAAAAGTTTCAGACACTTGCTTACAAACAGCGTGGTCCTGATTAGTATGGGCAATGTCTCAGCAGTTTCTTACATCAGTCGCCTGGGGCTTCAAAGTCAAGGCAACTGGCAGATTTAGCAAAAGACATTTGGTATTTTTGCTGGGAACACAAAATTATTCTGACAGCGGGTCATATTCCAGGGACACAGAATCTGAGGGCGGATTGGAATTGTCACCATCTCAGGGATTATGGTGATTGGATGTTGAACCCGTTTAGATTCAGGAGGATTGAGGAGGTTTGGGGCCCGTTAGATTTAGATCTATTTGCCAGCTGTCTCACCCGCCAGGTGCTAAGGTTCTTCGGTTGGAGACCAGACCCAGAGGCTCTAGCAGAATATGCATTTGTTCAAGATTGGAGCTCAGGGGGAGCTCACGCCTTTCCATCTTTCGCCATGATCCAGAGGGTTCTCTAGATGGTGCGGAAGGAGAAGTGCAATCTAGTACTAGTCACCCCCTTTTTAACCTCCCAGGTTTGGTTCCCTCGGGTGATGGAACTTGCAGTGCAAGAGCCCTTCCTTGTTCCAGTTCATCAGGGTTTGCTGATAGGCCCAGGTAACTGGTATCTTTCCTTTACACAGATTTCCCAGAAATTGGCTACTCTTCTTTGTTTGGGGTCATTCAGAAGGGTTTCGGGTGTTAAAGTTTTGCAGATGTGTAACAGGGTTTATTTAGTAGGTGGTGTCCATTTTGATATCTGGAAGAGTACAAAGAAGATGTCTGGCCATAATTTCTATCCCAGTTTCCAGGATTGTCCAAAACTTTGTGTGGTTGATTGCATGAGGGTTTATGAGCATAGGATGCTTGATTTTAGACATTAAGTGAGAATCAACTATTGAATTTGTATGTGAAATCTCATAAGGCAGTATCTAGCGCTACTATAGCTAGGTGGGTCAGGGCAATTATGAGTGAGGCAGGTATTAATTTATCTATAATGACATTTCCCACTAGTGGTCCAGCACACACAAAACTGTAAACAATCTATCCAAATTAATGAGAGTCCAGCTTATATTCATCAATAGTTTGCACTAAGAGCATATCAATATGTAATTATTGTCATAGCCAACGCGTTTCGTCCTTTCACGGACTTCTTCAGGGCTCCAATTTGTATACTGAATATATTTTGTTGTGATTCAATAAACCAGTTTTGATGTTTTATGGTATCAAGTCCTTCAGTATAGTGACAGAAATTTGAGTCTTTGTGCCCAAATCGCTACAACGTCTCTAGCATGGTCGTGCAACAAACACGAGTGAAAGGACGAAACGCATTGGATACGACAATCATTACACAATGGCATTTCTTTTTAAAGATGAAGAAAAAGAATAAAGAATATTTGAATTGAAACACTGTCGTCAGATTCTGTGATTAACGTTGTGTATTACTTTCTTTGATATGCTCTTAGTGCAAACTATTGATGAATATAAGCTGGACTCTCATTAATTTGGATAGATTGTTTACAGTTTTGTGTGTGCTGGACCACCAGTGGGAAATGTCATTTTGGAAAATTGTTTTCAAATTGGAGTAGAGAGGGGTTGTACTCCGGGTTTGTTGCACCACCTATAGGTTCATAATTTGCCCAACCAACTTGGATGTTAGGTGCGGTAGTGCATTACCTCGACCTCTCTGTCTTTTGCTTTTTCATTAATTTAACAATCTTTGTTGCCCATTCAGATAGGGGTACAATGGCCAGTAAGGTATTCTGGGCGGGTGGCACACTTTCTGAGATCCTCAAGGCAGCAGACTGGTCGAATGCCAGTACCTTTGCAAATTTTTATTTGAGACCGGTTAAACATGTGAGCAATTTAGTAGTCGACAACTTTAAACATGCATAATGATAGCCTTCGGTCTTGTAATGAAATGACGATTCTCCAATTAACATACAAAGAGACTCTTGATTTAATTAAAGACTATGGAGGCTATCACTATCCCACCCACCTCATCCTCCTGTGGTTGAGCCGCTAGGGTTGTGTGAAGGATAATGACAGTTAAAAGTTTTTTGCAGAGTTAAAAATAACTAATACAAAGTTGTATAATATTAAGTTGGAGTGTATGTGTATTTTGCAACATATTCTATTTTGGATATAGTTTCCTTAACAGTTCCCTTTTTTTATAGAAAATAATTCTTAATTAGAGGTTGGGATTGTTTTTGTTGGCACCCTGATGTTGTTTCTTCTGTATTACTTCATGTTCAAGTACTTCCTGCAAGTCAAGGCCTAAAAGAGAAAAATGATTGTTGCTATGGTCATATGTGCTGTGCATTGGTTCCAGAATAGAATACTTTTGTTTATGATGAATACTCTGTTCTTTAAAGGGTTATATGTTGGGGCAGCAATAAAAGGTTATTGCATAATGATAGCCTCCGTATCCTTTAATGAAATCAGGATTTTCTTCACATGTTAATTAGAGAATCGTCATTCTCGAGAATGGTTCCTTATAGTTTATGTTGCCCAGTTTGCCAACCACAGGCTTTGTAGACCCTTAGACAAACCTTCAAGGTCTACTCTTAAAGAGAAATGTACAGACCTAAGCTTATAGACAAAGCCTGTATTATCCCAGTGGTAGACCCTAATATAGTGTCTTTTCTCCTTCACTCAGGCACAGATGTGTATCAGGTTCTTGACTGCACACTCAAACACTTTTAAGACCATGTCTTTAATATCACTACACCCCCACCCCTTAGGCCCGTTTATATGTTTGAGCGAGGTGACTTAACTCTGGTAAACAGCACTTACCACGAATCCTTTTCAACGCATGTACTTACAACGCGGTTGTTACAACTACCGCGTTGTAACAACGCATACCATTACCCCGCAAGTCGTAACAACGACTTGCGGAGGGGGCAGAAGGTGTTGGCTTTAAATTCCAACACCTTCCCTACTGTTGCACATACTGGAGTTGGAATAGTAAATTATACTATTCCAACATCCAGCACCCCCCCCTAGAGCAAGTCGTTGTTACAACTTGCGGGGTAATGGTGTGCGTTGTTACAGCGCGGTCGTTGTAACAACCACATTGTAATTGAATGCAGAGAAAAGGCATGCGATGTAAGGAGGCATATTTCTTATCTCCTAATGTAGTTGACATTGTGACACAGATAGCAGGGTATCTGTTAGAGATTGCTGACACTACCCTGTCTGCTGAGTGCAGGAAGTCAATTCTCATAAACTTGGACTAACCAACCTGAGTTCTGACTCCCAATATAACTCCTTTCCGGTCTGCTGTTTGGGTCCACACGGATATCTCTAAATTTGTCAACATCTTTTCCCTACTTCCTTTTATTCCCTTAACTGTGTCCAGTCCACTATCAAAAAATGTGTTTATGGGCGTTATGTGTTTGGAGGAGCTGAGAAGATACGAGGGCAACCACTTAGCTAAAAGAGCAACTCTGTCACCACTTCTATGCTTGTGGCTGCAGTGGCACAAGCCCCCAGTTCTATGGAAGAATATACATTGGCAGTATAGAAGCCTGTGGTGGAACCAGACCTACTTCTACTCCACCCCCTTCCTGACCTCCCTTATGTGATTTCTCCCTTTCTTTTTTTCTCCTTACCCTCGCGCATGCATCAGTGGGAGGGTGTGTCAGGTTGTTTCTTGACCAGATGCAAAAAAATACATTGGAACTTTGGATCATTCTAATTATCTAAGTATATTTTGTAGACATCATAAAGACTCCAAGCCGATGGTATAGCTTCCGCCTCATCTTCTTTTTAAGGAAAATGCTCTTGTAGATGAAGAATTCATCGGAGGTGATGAAAATGGGAGCTACTGGCTTTTTTGTCTGTTGTGAATTTATTCAGTGTTCATTTGATCATTTATGTTGACAATAGGCTCTTAATGGCCCAGTTCTGCAAGACTCTTCCATCCTACCTTTCCCTGACTGTCAACCTCTTTCTCTAAGTTATCAATTTAAAATAAAGTCAGTTTGCACATCCCATTAATTTTTTTTAACATTCTTTTTATTGATTTTCCAACAAAACAAAAAGAACATACACCTCAGTACAGTAGAGTATCTTATTTTAACGTTTTATACGTAATTCTATGTTTTGTGGTCCCGGGGTTATTGCAGTAAGTTACTGTTTTGTTTGAGTCTGTTACGTCCGCCTCGATCCGTTGTCTCCTGTCTGCTGCATTGTAGACTCTCTGGTTAGTAAATAAGCTGTTAAGGGACTCCACATGTCTCATGGCCTTGAAGAACGTGGGAGCTCCTCGTCATGCAGTTCAAGCTGCTCTTGGCATTAACTCATGTCTTTCAACCATTTTTCCAGGCTTGGCCTGATTTCTTTCCCCAGTGCATTGCTACCCTTCTTTTCGCCAGCAGCAGTGCCACCACCACTAGCTTCCTATTTGTTGGGGTCAAGAGTTTCAGAAAACCCAGTAGGCATATTCGTGGCCTGCATTCCACTGCTTCCATTGCCATTTCCGTGAGGGCCTTAGTCACCTGTACCCAGAAGTGGCTCACCCTTCCACAGTTCCATGCCATGTGTATAAAATCAACCTCCTCTTCCCCACACCTCTCACACCTGGCATGTCCCGCAACCCATATCTGAACAACCTAAGAAGGGTATAGTACATTTGATGCAAATATTTTAAATGAATGATTCGCAAATTGCAGTTCGCCATAAGCATGCTTGTTAAGGTACAAAAAAATCTCCAATCCTCGGGACTCAAGGGGGTATCTAACACCACATTCCATTTCCCCAGAGCAGACTCTGTTGCCCTCAGTTGCTCACATTGTTATATATCATATAGGTGCGTAATTAGTTTTCTCTGGGATGTGCATGTGAGTAGTGTCTGTAGTGAATTTAACATTGGGGGTTCAGCTGGAAACTGTGGGTACAAATCTTTCACAGCTGCCCTCAGTCTGTAATATGAAAAGATCAATAGGGGTGCTCTTTCCCTACCCTTTGTGAGGTCTGCTAGCTCCACAAATTATTCCACCGGATATAGGTCCTTGTCAGTTTGTTATCCCTTAATGTCGCCAACGCCCTTTCCTCATGTGTGATGGATATTCGTGAGTGGTAGCCCAGTGGCAGCTCTGGAGCATACAGTGGGAGTTTCCCAGCCGGGCTCCCAAGGATCTCCAGGCCTCAGTAGTGCAGTCAATAGTGTTTATCTCTCAACGGGTTCTCGGCTGACGTTGGTGTGTTACCATCGCTGCCAGGGTCAGTGGGTGCGCATCGTCGCTTTCAATCATTAAATGTGGCATACGTGGCAGGAGATTCAGCCAATAGTATGCGAAGTGCGCTTGTGCACAATAGTAATATAGCTGAAGGCCTGGAGCCCCAAACCCACCTGCTTCGTATGGTAAGGTGAGTATGTCCCATTTAATTGTGGGCTGTTTACCTCCCCAGGTCAAGGTGATCATCTGTGTTCTGGGAGTTTTGAAAAAGCCATGTGTTAAGATGATAGGTATGTTCACGAATAGGTACAGAAATTTCGGAAGGACAATCATCTTCAACAGGGCTATTCTATCCGCCATCGATAAGGGCAGGCGTACCCATCTGGCAACTTGGTCTTCAAGCATGGTTATCGCCCTTCCATAGTTATACCGGAACTCAAAGTCTGGGTTTCTATGGATCCAGATCCCCAAATATTTTATGGGTTCCTCACTCCACTCTTCAAAGTTCATAGTGTCATGCTTTGGGTTAGCGGGAATATAGTTGATTTGCTCCAATTGATACTGAGGCCCAAATACCTCTCATAACGGATATATTCCCTCATCGACAGTGCCAAATTTTTCTGCAGGTTCCGAATATATAACACCATATCATCCATGTATAATCATACGTTCAGCGAGCGTTGACGAAATCTCAGCGCGGCTGCCGCATGCCACTGTCTTATTATACATGCTATGGGTTCCAGGGACAGCGCAAATAAGATCGGGGAGAGCGGCCATCCCTGTCTCGTGCCTCTCGATATAGCCAATGTGTCCGATGTGACTTCATTTATCCGTACCCAAGTTTGCGGGGAAGTGTACAATAGCTGTATCCATTTAGTGAACGCCTGGGGGAATCCCATATATACTCATTCTATGGAGTCGAACGCTTTGGCCACGTTGAGGGGCACCGCCACTGCTTGCTTTGCTGGGTCTAATTGATGGCGGATTGTGACGAGTGTTTGCAGATTATGCACTGTGGATATAATTGGGATAAATAAAGACTGGTCTGGTAGAATCATGGTTGTGAATAATGGCTGGAGACGGGTCGCCAGCATTTTTGGCCAGAATCTTCGCATCTATGTTAATGAGCGATAATGGTCTATAAGAGTCACAGGACTCAGGCGCTTTATCTGGCTTCAGGAGGGTAATTATAAGAGCCTCTCTTAGAGAAGGGGGCAGCGTCTGAGCATTGTAGGTCTCTTCATACACTTCTGGGGCCATTGTGTCAGCAAATTCTTTATAAAACTCACCACAAAGACCATCCGTACCTGGTGCTTTCCCATTATGTAATGATCTAATAGCCTCCCTTACCTCTTCAATTATAAATGGCTGGACCAGGTACTCCCGCTGACCCTGCGATAGCCACACCAGTGCTATGTCTGCTAGATAATCTGCGGTTGCTGTTGCCGAGCTACACAGTTGATATAGATTAGTGTAAATGTTTTTAAAGGTCTTTACTATGTTGGTGTATCGTACACCCGCTGACCTTCTGGTGTATCTATATGTGTTATATGCGATAGTTCCCGAGGCTCTCTAACCCTAAATGCTAAGTTTCTACCAGGCTGTCCTCCCTCTCCATATGATCGGGCCACATGGCATTTAGACAAATACCACGCTTCTTGCTCTGCTACTTCTTTATACTCTGTGACTTTTTCTCTTATCCAAGCTAAAATATTCAGGCTGGGTGCTCGTTCATATTGGAGTTCTAGAGTACGGAGGGACTGCTCCATTGTTTGCATTTGCAACGCGTCGCCCTCAGCACCCCAGCCTGCATACCTATGCATGTGCCCCTTATGGTCACTTTAAATGCTTCCCATAGCATGGCTGAATCCTCCACTGATCCCACGTTAATATCGAAATATTCTTGAATGGCCTGTTTCAGGCTGTCGCGGACTACCGGGTCTAGCAGGGACTTGGCCTGAAACCGCCAGCTGAACAGAGCAGGAGTGCGGGGTGTAAGCTCCCCCACTAATTTCACCGGACCATAGCCTCGACCATGTTCCATGAACAGATGATGTAAATGTTGTATATGTAAAAGGGTTTCGTAGTCTCCATATATCTACTAACCCCTTATCAGCCATCCCTGCGCTCAACACCCTGGCCGAGTCTTTACCCTGCCACTCTCCCGCAGCTGACCTGGCCGTCAGAGGGTCTAAGTACAGATTAAGATAGCCCCTCAAATTATTGGCGTTGGGTGCAACTGGTGCAGTTTGTTCCATATTTGTGTGTAGAAGTCAGGGAGGTCTATGTTCGGCCCATATGTGGCTATTAGTGTGATTAAGGTGCCATACAGACTGCCCTGCACTAGCACAAATCTAGCTTCATCGATTTCCGAATGCTTGAGCGTGAATTGGACTCCCTTTTTTTATTAATATAAGTACCCCCCTCGAGTAGGAGGAGTAGGAGTAGCCCCCCCGTGTGCTTGACCATTTCTCCCCCATACCTCCTCCGTCTGCTTCGTCGGGTGTGTTTCTTGAAGGAGGGCAATTTGCACATGATGTCTATCCAAATAAAAGACACACAAATGACTGGGGGTGAATGTATGATTCATTCAGCATTCCGTCCAGCATTTGTTTGCGATACACTTTTCGCCCTAAGTGGGATGGGTATGCCCAGACGTCGGTCCCTTGCTCACTGTGCCACTGGATTCAAGCTAGTCTGGCTGATGAGGGGTAATACCCCGAAACCGGTCCCAGGATGCTTGTTTCTGGTCCAGGGAGGACCTGGCTTGGCGGTTCGGGCTGGACTGTTATCATGAGGAACAGGGTCAAGACTGATTTGCATATGGCTGGGTCTAAACTGGGGTGGCATGGTGAGCAAAAGAACGATGGATTTAACCCAGATCTCTTGATTGGGGGTGAGTGTATAATTTATTCAGCATTCTATCCATCATTTGTTTGCAATACGTCTATCCAAATAGGCCAGTACCTGTCTCTTTTTTCTAGGATTGATTAGCCCACACACATTCCATGTTAATAGCATTACCTGCTTCTCATTAGAATTCATCCCTTCTCCGATAGGTGCTAATCTTAAACTATTCCACTGCTTTACAGACCTGTCGATGTTTACATTGGTCATCTGTACCTGCCCTGAGTGTGAACATGAACCCAACCTATAACTCACCTCCTCCTCCCACTCTGGCATCCCCAATGTGCTAAAGACATCATTATCCTCTCCCATAAACTTACAAAATACTCCCACAAGTATAAGACATGTTTGAATCCACAAATCTGCATACATGCGACACAATAATATGGGGTGCACCCTCAAGGGAGGAATCAGCAGGACACCACTAACCTCCCAGTGAGCAGGAGGCGGTGAGGAATAGTTCTTTATTGGTTGCTAAACGTTAAGTTCACAGGCACTGCTCCATGCCGCGCTGCCAGCCCCCAGTGCGGTAGTTCACTATGTCTCACCTCTCACCTGTCTCTGATTAGTAACGGGTCGCAGGGTACTGATTCACGTCAGTCTTGTGGCTCTGGCTGGGGTCGTCCCCAGCTCTGGATCCACCTATGTTCAACCCATCCCCAATTACTTTATTTGCTGCCAGTCCGCTGTGTTATTCCTTTCGTGAGCTATTGTACTTACTGTGGCGCCTGACTCAGCCGTGCCAGGCTTGGCGTACATCCGTCTAATGCTCTGGGTTCTCTTGATCCGATGCGGCCTTATCCTGCTGCGGGAACTGAAGGGTTTTGATATATGCCATTGCTTCCTTAGGAGTTGTCAATATTCTGGACGAGCCTCTGTAATTCACTCTCAGTCTCGCTGGATACAGCATTGCATACTTTATCCTCAGCTGTTGCAGTTGTTTTTTTACTGTGGCGAAGGCCCTGCGCGCTGCCTGCACTGCTGCTGTAAAGACCGGAAACAATGCCACAGCGTTGCCCTGGTGTAGCAGTTCCTCCTTCACTCTCGCCATGCGTAGCACCACACCTCCATCACGGTAATTGAGCAACCTGGTAATGACTGGCTGTGGAGGTGCACCTGGAGGGGGCCTTTTCACCAGGGATCTGTGGGCCTGCTCCACTACTAGCATGACTGATAGGTTTTCCGCTCCAAACAGTGCCCTAATCATAGCTTCTACATACTGCTCCATCTGGCCTGGATTTGTGGCTTCTGGTATCCTGGTAATTCTCAGGTTATTACAGCGGGAGTGCACCTCAAGATCTTCGTTTTTGGCTTGTATGACAGCAGGTACCTTTTCCATATTGAGGCACTTCGAGGCGACAGCCTGCACGTCGTCTTCGGTATTAGAGATTCTCTGCTCCTCAGCCGTAATTCTCATGCTTTGTTATCCATTTTGGCTGCCATGTGGTCCATGTGGATATTGAGAGAGTCTATATTCCCATCTATGGATTGGAGGCTCTGCTGCATAGCCAGGAGCGTAATCTCCAAAGTTGTTGTTCCTATATTCGCTGTGTCCCCGTCTTGGTCCAGCTGGGGATCAGGTTGTTACTTGGATAGCCGCCTGGATTCAAATGCCAGGTGGGTTTGAGCTTTGTCTGTCTTTGCCATGTCGAGCGCGTCTAAGGGGTGCCGCTCCCACTGGTTTTTAATGTCGGCCACCTCTTACCAGACAGCAAGCGAAACAGAAGCTGACTTTACGCATCCCTCTATCGTTTTTCCTGTGCCAGTGTGCTTGTAGTGTAATCAACACTGTGCTATGCTATGTGTGTCCTTCCAAACACGCTAGCAACTGTTGGCCAGCTAGGAGATGAGTTCGCCCCCTGTGCTGCCCTCACCATCCATGCAACACTCAGAACACGCCTTCTCGGGTCAGCACAGCAGGAATTGTTAGCTTCTCTAGCGTCTCCCCCTCTGCTAGCCTTGCACTTTCAGACTCCAATATGGACCTATCTTCTTGCACACATTTAGCTACTTCGTTTACTATACCATGATGTCAATCTCGCTGCCTCAGCACTCTGTGGGGACGTCTCTTACAGTTTCTACAACCAGTGTGTGCTCGGTTAGTGCCACCGCCATATGACGAGTCCAGCCCTGCTCTGTCAATACGCAGCTTTATTCAGTCTGTAGCTCAGACGTGCCACCAAGGGGAAGAGGCTAGTCACAGCCTCTTTGCCTCACGGTATTGCCAGGCTCCAACAGTCTTCCCCTCTGATGCATACTCGATGTCAGGTCGGAATTCACGCACTGCTCCTCGCCCCCTCAGTACTATCGCAGTGCCAGTGTTCTTCCTCCTCGGAGTTCACGCCACCCGCTGTGTTGTCTTCAGCAGCGCCGCTATGTCCCAGCTGTCCGGACGCCTCTTCCTGGCCCCGGCCTCCTTCAGCGCCTGCTTCCTTGGTCCCTTGTTGTGCACTTTGCTGCAGGGGATACTCACTGCGGTCCCAGGCTTCCGCCCACGCCTACGAGCACTGCAGGCCGGGAATGCACACCTCTCCGGATCTTCAGACCCCGGCCACGCTCCACTGCAACCACATATGAAATCCGCCACAGCTCTTGCGCGATGCGGCCACCACTGCTCCTGGCTCCGCCTCTCTGTTGTCCTGGCTACGGCTTGTCCGGCCCAGGTCTTTTCGTAACTCACAGGGTCGCCATCTTAGGGCCTCACTATGTCGCTCGTCCACAGCTCCGCCGCTCGGTGCCTAATTCGCTTCAGTCCAGTTTTTCAGCTTAAGAGACTCTACACATCACAGCACACACAATTCCCTACGTTTCAGGGTCGAATGTTCGCCAATTACCCGGATTTTTTTATGGATTATTCATCCTCACCGGCAGAGCTACACTAATGTGCGGCCATCTTGCCGTGAGCTCTCTGACGCCCCCCGGTCATCCCATCAGTTGAGAGAATTCCTATGATTCATTGAAGACCCCCATTCTTGCCTCTTGAAACTTCCTCTGGACAAACCTCATTAGATAATAAAAAAGACTCACCAGACCTTGCATCTGCCTTCCCTGTCACTGAAGGAATTAGCCATTCAGGGTATGTTCCCAGGTCCTTTGTCCCACCGGGAACTGCAGATGGAGAGAGCCTTCACCTCTAGAAATGTGCTTTTCACCTAGATCACTCTGGACGAAGAAAGTCTGGAAGAGTTGCACTGGTGGCTAGCCATTTGGGAGGGTTTGAATGAGACAGACATTTTCAACTCTGTCACGAACCTGATAATTAAATTGGATGGCAGAAACCTGGCTAGGTATCCACCCTTTAGGGCCAATCCACTGGCTTTCCTGGTCAAAGAGGGAGTCTTCTATTCACATCAATTTCTGGGATCACCTCACCAGAATATTGACAATGAAGACTTTACTGAAGGACACATGCAGCTGCTGCGTTCTACTACACATAGACAATAATCTCATATTTGTTATGTAAGAAGACTGCGATGGAGCAACTCCAGGTACCTGGTTGTCTTGGGACCTAGAGAATTTCTGATTTGAACGGAACCACACAATAAAGGCGGAGTATCTTCCCAGAAATTCTAATTCTACAGCAGACTGGTTTTCCCTTTACCTACGGGACTCCAGAGACTGGATGCTGAACCATTGGTTCAACTTGAAATGTATTGGTTCATCTCACACCTCCGAAATCAGATGGAGAAATTGGTTAGTTGGCTTCGAGACCTGGAGGCGTGGGCAGTGGTTGCTTTTTCCCAGGACTGTGCTCCCTGCCTAAACTACGCTTTTCCCCCTCGATAATTCCCCATGCTGTGGTCATGCTCACATGGTCCTAGTGACTGTTGTGTTCACCTTCTGGACTTGACAGGCTTCATTCCCTTCTTTTTTGGAGTACACAATGGATCTCCCTCAACTCTCCCCATTCTTCCCAGGCATTCCGCAGGACCCCTGGATCAATTTTCATGGCCTAGTTCTGAAAGGACATTTTTCCTCGCTGGTGGGGCCTGTCTCAGTGATAATGACAGAAGGGGGATCCCTGTATGAGAAATTTCCTGATTCCTGGAGGTGTCATGGGCTCCTTGATCAAGCGGGGTAAGTTAGTTACATTGATGTATAGAAGGGAACCTGAATCGCCTTACTGCCTCTCCCCCTGACCTAGGGAATTTCCTTGCATCTCTGTTTGAAAGAATCTTTCCTCTAGATTGATCAATGTTTTTCAGTCAGACGTTTTTGCTGCCCATCTTCCTCTTTACTCCAAACCTTAGTCAAGCTCCCAATAGTTTAATGCAGGGTATTCTGTTTTCTTGCCCTCTTTCCCCATTATTGCTTGATCTAGGATGTCAACACAGTCCTGGTAGGCCGTTCAGGTAGGCCAACTAATTCTGTTTTGTCTCATAAAGAGATTTCAGCTGAACTCAATATGTTTTTTTATTTGATCTCAACCAAGCGAGTACCTGACATCGAATCTCTTTCAATTCCAGAAGGATTTTTTTTCACTGGAAGAGATTGTTTTCTTAATTTCACGAAGAACCAAAACCAGGTTGTGCCTCTATGTTTTATCCTTTTTTTCCAAGCCATCTGAACCTCTGTGTTGCCAGCTCCCTTCCCAGTGAAGCATGAAAGAAGGACAAGTGCAGGCTCTCTGCAGTTTTGCAAGTCCTGATTTCATTAAGAAATCCACACCACATGGTAAGTGCACCCGCATTGGCCGAATAGGTGTGCTGGTTCCTGGCTGAAATGGGCCTAGACACGTCCAATTTTGTTACCTTCTCTGCTTAGGGGGTTTTGTTCTATAAAGTCTTTTTTAGCTCGCTATGGTCTTGGTGACATCTCGATAAGGGCTGATTGGTCCAATGCCTGTACCTTTTAGACCTTTATAAAACCTTCTTGCCTTGCCATAAATTAAGAATTTTCCGAGCCAGCAATGACGAAATCTAGATTTTATTACAGACAATGAGGCAGTTACTATACCCATCCTTTCTCATCCCTTATCCTAAGAAGATGGCAACTGCTTTTTATTAAGATTGTATTTTTACCTATTTTGCTTTATCCCATATAAGTATCTCTTAACCTTTGGCTGAACATTCTTTATATTTGATGATGTTTGTTGACTTATGGTGCCTCCCTCAGTGCACTTGGGTTTTGTTTTCCTGTCTCAACCTGTGTTGTCTTCTCTTTTCTTTAGCCTGACGGTCCTGGCCCAGCTTTCTTTTATGGTCGTCTGCAGATAGTTCCATTCTAACCTGGTGCACACCTTGGATGGATCAAGTTCAGGTTTGTCATTTTCTTCCCTTGTTGAAATTTATGTTTACTGCTCTGAAGCCCTTCGAATTTGTAGTTCTTGCTACGAATTTGGCTCTTCCTTGTACGACCATTAAGCAAAATAGAGGGGTCACTAGGGCTTTACAAGTGTTACCTTACATTGTAGACCCTGTCTATGGTGCCATATTACTGCTGGCACTGAAATTAAAGAAGTAATGTCATGTAATATCTGCCTTCTCTTTTTTGTAATCTCCCATCTTCAGATAAGTATCAGTGGATTTTAAGCCAATATCAGCAAAAGTGTAATTTCACAAAAATAAAATCACAGTCCAGTGGATACTACATTATCTGTTCTTTAAGTGACTTTGTGTGCCTTTTGATCCCAATGGGGGTTTATTTTGCAACAGTGCTAGGTAATATTTTTTTCTTCCAAAAAACAAAGCTACCACATGAAAAAATATCATTTAATGGTGGGGCAAGCACACGTACTAAAATTTGCAAAAGCTAAAGGAACAGCTAAATGTAAAGGAACAGCAATTTTAGATCTTTAATACGAATGGTTGAATGACAGAGTTGGCCAATCTTCCCACATAGAGTACATGCAAGAACAAAGCGTATTCGATTTCAAATCTTTTGTATCGTTGAACAATGCATTCTAAATATTAAATCAGAACTAAGAACATCAGTTGCTGGCCAAAGCCAGACGCTAGGGGCTTTTTAGCTAACGTAACTTTGCGTGCTGTTATTTTTTTTACAGTACTTGCAACATTAAACGCAAAACCACAAGTCCCAGACTACAGCGAGCTATTATCAAAAAGCCATGGCTGGCTAAAGGTTCCAAAAATGACATAGGACTAATTAATGGCTTTGCAGATTTCTCTGCAACGTCCACGGAGGTTGCCTTTATTGACGCACAAGGAGTGCTCCTGTATTACATACTTGAGGAGGACGAGCTCTTTCATATGAGACTGAGCGTGTACACGAGGTACTACGGTACATTTCAGCAGCAAGCTACTAGAGCCCCTGAATACATTTGGTCTGATTCTACTGCAATTCCTGCTTCACGCCGGGGTAAGGATGATCTTTGAGCTTGTATAACGTGCACTTCTGTAACCTTGAGGAGGTACCCTGTCGTTCGCATTGCGTTTTATTTGACCCTAAGCTTGGGCGACCGTGTTCTGTGTGTTTTGGACTGGTATATCCGCACGGTATTGGTGGTTGTTAATGTTTCGGTGACTTCTGAGCAAGGAACAGAGACTGAGCAGCACCTTGCAACACCCATAACCTTAGCGCACTTCGGTCCCCGGTTACCACTTGCGTTTCTGCTAGGTTTAGGGAGCGGGGGCTTTGTAAAAGTTTAACCCGTGTGTTTCGAGAGAGATGTGTCAATGCGCCTGGTCCCCTCAGCCGAATGTGAGCTGCGGCTACCGCACGCGAGCCCTCGAATGACACGAGCTTGACATTGCAGTCATTCCCAAAATAGGGCAAATGTTGCCATAATCCTATCCTGACCTGGCAAAAGAGACCCGTGACCAGACGCAGCCCGCAGCATGCAGGGACCTCGAAGGAATTAACGTGTAAATAAAGACTGCTGAACTGTTCAGATCAGAGCACAAGTGTTAAGATCGTCTTTCTAGCTGGCAACCAAGGGACGCAAAAAAGTAGTAGTTTCGTTTGCACCTTATGTGGAAATGTATGTTTCTTCCCAAAGGTTGTTTTGATTTCCTACAACTGGTTCAACGTTATTTGAAAATTAATTGTTAATGATTTTTTTCCTTTTTAATCTCTAGTAAAGCATATAGTTGCTTTTTAATTATTTAACATCTGATGCCAGTGTACTTGTGTTCGTTGCATATATGTCAGTCGTGTGGGTTTGTTCTTCGTGCCAAATAGGCTAGCAATTTTTTCCCTCAGTTGCACTTCCACTAATTGCTGTAATGTCGGAGACGCATAACCAGTTTGTTGCTACCGCCCTCACGTAACACGTTTTATCATGCGTGCCTCTGCTGCAAGCCAGTGCTGTGTACCAGCACTGCCGCCAGTGTTGTGGTATTTGCACGTGATAGTGTTGCCCATAGTAGGTTATCATCGGGCAGCCATTCCTCGAGTGTAACGTCAGTTTTGAGATCACGTCAATAGCTGCTTAGAAACTTCACAGAAAGTTTCATTTAAAAGGGGCTTCACTTTTTTAATAGCCTGCCTCTAATTACTGACGCGCTGCATGCATACGTGGGCCAGGCCCTCGAGCAAAGATTTGTTCATGTGGTTTAGGGCTTGGAATTACATTTGTGTAGCAGCACAGCTCTGAAAAGTTGGCTTTTAATATTTTAACTTCTTTAAATATGATTCTGTACCGGTATGAAAGATGGCATGCTAGAACTTGCTTGACTTCAAAAGCATTTTTAGCTGTAGAAACTAATGGCAAAAAACGTCATTTTTATGACTGTCGGACAGCCACGGTTACTTCACCTGTTAGAAAGTCCTAACTGGGTAAACAAGCATTGGAAATGCAATAGGTCTCGCATTTTTTTAAGTTAGAGCTATTGGCATTGTAAATGGCAATGTCTGTTACCTACTAAGGGAGGATGGAGGGAGCAGTTGGTGTTGGAGTGCCAAAATGCTCTGTTGGAGAGTGACTGGTCAAAAATAAACCAAACAAGCAGCGACTTTTAAAAAAAGAAAGCATGTGTGGACCATGTAAGTGTGTAGCCATGAAGCATATTTTTAACAACTAAGCTTGGGGAATACTTTAATATTACTTTGTGCCAGGGAACAAAACAGAGCCCGATAGAGACCCGTTTCAAGGCCCCCTTTTAAAAACTGCCGGTGCTCAGCACCGGTGAGACCCGGCCCACTTAAAGCCCTGGGTTTTGCACTCTAATTGTGGAAATAATCGTAGGTATTGGTGCTTGGGTACCAACTCATCCACATTTTCCATCCTAACCAGGTTGTTTTCCCATTAAATGATTCCTCCTTGGGAAATGTGAATAGGCAAGAAGGATGGCACCACAATTCAAACACACTACTGCAATTCCGGTGAAAACAGGTTTTTCTACCCACAATGGTATCATGAAAAAGCCCGGAAGATGGGCCCTTCAAGTATATGACCAAATGGTTGTGCAGTGGTTGCCTCTCAGACAGTGTGTTCTGGACTTGTAAAGTCTAAGTTGGGCAAAAGGCTTATCCTCTCCCCCAGCAGACACTGCTTTCCATTTGTAACAGTGTTTTTTTTTGTAAAGGAAGAAACTCCCCCCACCCGCAACTATTGTACTGCAGTGTCCTTACTATATATTTTTCCTTGGCTTACCATAGCTCCCTCTCTCTTGAAATTTTGTAACCAAGGATGTGACCTGATCTATGTTCTTGCTATCAATATTTTCAATAAAAATATACAAAAAAAAAAAAATCACTCAGTGTTTTTGCCTCTAAAGTTTAGGACATGACTATAGTCTCCAACAGGGACCCGCTTCAATGCCCGTTTTAAATTCTTCCGGGTCTGAGACCCAGACGGACCCAGCCCACTTAAAGCCCTGACGATTGATATTAGGTAGGTTCAGACGCCTTTAGGTATAAACTGTGCAAATAAACTTTGGATTCTGAGAGCGAACAATGTGTAGTGATGAATATGTAATGTCAAGTTTAACAATTTCGCTATGACATTTAATTTTTACATGTAAATTTATGTGTGGGGAATTTTTTTTTTTTAGATGGATTTTCATGTAACATTTGTATTGTGCTGCTTTGTTAAAACATTAATCACGTAACTATATATATATATATATATATATATATTTTTTTTTACATTTATTTCTAGGTTGAACCAAATGCACTGTATACATAACTTCATTTAAATTAATTAGAAAGGTACATTGTATTTTATTGCATTAGTACTTATTTCGTTGTTTAGCACTTAACATACTCTTTGCAAGGCCTACAGCGTTCATTAGACTTCGAAACATTGCAGAAAGAAGTATTAGATACATTTAGAAAGTAAAGTTTTTGCGTGGTTAAGGTTTTCACAAAACAGCACAATACAAATGTTACAAGAAAATCCATATAATAAAAAAATATATTTATATTATTTTTTTAATTTAAAGGTTGAACCAAATGCACTGTATCCATAACTTCATTAAAATTAATTTGAAAGTTACATTGTATATACACACGCACACACATCCCCACATGTTAGTTTTCCATTAAGTAGAAATAAAAAAGTATGAGCAATGTACACAGGAACAAACTTGCATTGTATTGTAATTGCATTTATATAGCGCTTACTACCCCTGACGAGGCGTCAAAGCACTTTTTCGACGAGTAGCACGCTACTCCGGGACACAAAGAGGATTAGTGTTGAATTAGTATAGTGAAACATGCAAGTACATTTTAAGTGGTGGATAGGTTACTCAGTTATTTGGATTCGGAAGGATAGCAGAAAGATAGAAGAGGAAAAAAAGGTTTGTATTTATATAGCGCTTGTTACCCCTGATGGAGTGTTGAAGCACGCTATTCCGGAAACCCATAAAGGATTTGTGGTGAATTAGTATAGTGAAATATGAAAGTAATTTGAGTGGTGGATATTAGTCAGTTATTTGGAGTGAGAAGGATAGCGGAGGAATAGAAGGGGAAGAAAGGTTTGCATTCATATAGCACTTGTTACCCCTGATGGGTGTTGAAGCGCTTTTCTGGTGAGTAGCACGCTACTCCGGAACCCATAAAAGAATTAGTGATAGTGTACACACAGTCTCTCACATACATTCATAATGCACACACACACACACCTGTAAACACACACTCCGCCTTTCACATTAATTCATACCTTCACACAGACGCACACCAGTACATACAAACACACACCAAATACACACCTGTACACACACAGCCTCTCAAATACACTCACACCTGCGCACACACCAGTAAATAGAAACACACACCTGCTCGCGCCCAGCATCTCACATACATTCACACAGACACTAGTACATACATACACCTGTAAAAACACACTCAGCCTTTCACATTCATTCACACCTGCACACAGACGCACACCAGTACATACAAACACACACCAAATACACACCTGTACACACACAGCCTCTCAAATACACTCACACGTGCGCACACACCAGTACATACAAACACACACCTGCTCGCGCCCAGCATCTCACATACATTCACACAGACGGACACTAGTACATACACACACCTGTAAACACACACTCAGCCTTTCACATTCATTCACACCTTCACACAGACGCACACCAGTACATAGAAACACACCAAATACACACCTGTACACACACAGCCTCTCAAATTCATCACACGTGCGCACACACCAGTACATACAAACACACACCTGCTCGCGCCCAGCATCTCACATACATTCACACAGGCAGACACTAGTACATACCGATATTGTTCACCCAGACCAAAATGGAATGAAACACCCACTGCAATATCATGCCCAACATAAGGTGATTCATACAGGAGCCTGATGACCCATCGATTGTCTGTTACTCAGCTATGGTGTTATAAATCAACATAAAAAAGCCTTCAATTTCCTCTGGTCGGACTTCTATGCAGCAATGTTAGGGACAGGGCTGGGCCAAGGCTTCTTGAGGTGGTCCAAACTATTATACACAGGTCCTCTGGCTAGAGTCAGAAAGGGCCTTATCATACCGGAGTCTTGAACAGTGGCAGGAGGGTCCCCTTTCCCCTGTATTTGCTTTGGCAGCAGAGCCACTGGCACTCATGATTCAACAGGTGCTACCAGGGGATACAGATCAAACATTTCACTGCCGCACCCTATCCTGGTGTCGTAGCCTCCCCACCGCCCCCTCCACCCCGGACCCTCTGTCACAATTGTTTACCCCTTTCAGAAGCAGTCACTCGTCAAAGATTATGGCATCTTAATCCAGACACTGCTTTTTTTTCTGGACATGTGAAATAGAGAGAACACACCCGCACCTGCCTTGCACTAAAGAAATACCTATAACATTGGACAAATTGGCCACACCAGGCAAACTGGAAGGGGCTGCACTAATGTGATGAAAGGCATTGTAGTAGTGAGCAGTTTTATCTTCAGGGGCACTAGTACGGGTATCCAAAGCCAGTTAGGATTTGCCGCAGGAACATTTTCTGCTACATGGTGCCTTGATGGGAACAATGCGGAGGTGCTGGAAAATGGCACAGAGGAACCTCCCGAACATCTGTCTGCAATACATGCCCGTGACAATTACACTCCTTTGCGGCTCACCCATGAGAACCGCAGAGCCAGACCCACTTGAACTATATTGTAAACGGGTGAGGGTTATGGGAGTGCAAATTACTAGCACCGACTGGACCACTATATTGAAGCACTCCTACAAAAGGTATACATCACGCCTACGAGAAGCCATCATATGTTCCCAGATACGCAGGCAGGGTGCCCATGTGCACCATTGCAAGTGCAAACTTTTCACATTGTTTGGGTTTGCTCTTTTCAGTGTTTCTTGGGATACAATGCAACCACAGATGTTAGGCCATTAGAGCCATTTCACTCAAACTAAGGCCAACTTGGTGACAAGCAGATTTATAGATTTGGCATTGGTGCTAGTCACCAAAAAACCATGAACCGGAAGAGCAAGACTGGCCAAGAGCTGTGAAAGTGGAGGAGGGAATTTACAAACTGGTCCGAATGAGAGAACGGAATCCTTAAACTGGACAAGAAAATACGGCTGCCCCGTACTGCTATTGCACGAGCTTGGATTGTGGCCACTGTCCGGTTTTGGTCCGAGATGGTCAGCTGCAGGCTTCACCGGAAGCTGTAACTGCAGTGTCATGAGAGAGACTCCGGCTGCTCAGTAATCTTCCCATCTCTTCCTGCCCTCCCCTCCCCGGGAGAGGCTCGATAGGATACTGAATTACATGACATGCACTCATGACATACACTTCCTGTTCGGGTTACTCACAGGCAAGAGGCGGTTAGCAGCTTTCTAAAGGCAGAATAGGTCTACACTTTGCAATACAACAAAGTAAAACACTTGTTTAAATTTGATTTGAATTAAATAATCACTAAGCAACACTGATAACTGACCCGGCGTGGAATAGGACACTTTAAAAAACAGAGGAGCCGAACGCGAAACCAGTGGTGCGCGCGCACCACAGAGGAGCGGGGGGAGGGAGCGCGGCAGCGAGACGAACGCGCGGTGCTGCGCGTTCTGGCCACCGTCGGGAATGGGAGGAGCAGAGGCGGGACATGCGCCCGCCTTTGCCCAATCGCGTGCCGTCTCGGTAAAAAAAACGCACACTCCAGCCAATGTGGGCTTCCCAAAGCAAAACCACACGCACGAGCGTGTAGGTAGCTTTCAGAAGCCCTTTCTAAAGGTCTCGCGCTGTGCGAGCAGGGCTGCGCACTGCAACGCTAGGCGCGAGACCTAAAAAGGCATGTCTGCACAGGCTCTCAAAAGTCCTCAGGCTTGAACTGAACTTGAAGTGGATTGCATTTTGGGTGTTTTTAAAACTCTATAAGACAATTCGACTTGTAAGTTTGATCTGGCCTTTCAGGGTGATGTGTGGTCGATCGCCTGCTTGAAACCGCGTATGTTCTTGAATGGACGCTTTTCTTTTGTGTATCCCCCTGGGTGTGAAAAGAGTGCTGGTCATGGTGCCACAAACCACATGATAAGCAGTTTGGAAAAATCATAAGAATTCTCCAGTTTTCTAAAACAAATATATGAAGAGCGATTATAATTGCCTGAGTAAAAGGGTGTTGTACAAATGCTTTACGCTTAGACTCGGTTACTTCTTAAGCAAATGGAAATAGCAGGCAGTAGGGCGTTAATTGCAAATTCCATCTAATCTAACATCTGCCAGCCTAGATAGTGTACCAAGGGTGAACCCTTTAACAGAGAGCTCTCAGGATTTGTGCATTAGCTGCACACCGAGGGCCCTGGAAATTAAACCACAGAATGGCTTAGTCACTCTGGAGTTAAGGGATCCTCTTCTGTGTCCAAGGTGAAGGTAGGGCCAGACGTGGGGGGTGGAGGGGTATTGATGACCTCTTTTAGTTCCTGGAAACTTCTGTAAACATTGCAGGTGAAACTACTATTCCATGGACCACAACGTTTACTTTTAGTCTTCCAACTTGGTTACTATAGGTCTTTGGCATTCCTCAACAGTTAGTTGGACATGCTTAATATTGGTGGACGCCGGGATGGGCATCTAGTACTTTTCTGGAGGGTAGCATTACTTCCCTGCAAGTTATTTAGCTGTACAGTGCATACAAGTGATGCTGCATCTGGTTCCGAAGAAGCTGAGCAAACTTGACCTTTGAAAGCTTTGTTCAGAATACTCGTTCTACTGTTGTTACTATGTCAGTTCTACTGTTGTTACTATGTCATTCGTAGAGAAGCACACATAGATAAATGCATTCCTGAGCTAAATGCATTCCTGCTGTATTCGAGTGCAAAAAACAACACCACGAACTTTGGGAGGTTTGTTGTTAAAAAAACATTGTACAATAGCTTTCCTACCAGATTCAGAAGGATGGCAGGACTAGATTAGTCTGCAAATTGAAGGTTGCAATTTTTTGACCCCCATGATGTGATTACTTTAATTTTCTTAAACAATTTTGTACACTTTAACTACAATTTTCTTTGTGGACTGAGGACACCACATCCATCTTCTGGTTTTGAGGGTTTTATTTTTTTGTTGCATATACTGTTTATTTTATTGGGGTAGTTATAAAGCACAAACCTAACCCCAGAAGACAACTGAGCACTGTAAAAGGTAACAGTAGACTTAGCCAACATGCAAGGAAGGAGAGAAGGCAAGTACGTTTATAAAAATTACCTAGGACAACATATGCTTAAAAATACTGAAGAAAGAGTGGGTGACATTGGAGCGGATATAGTCTAGAGCAGTGATACTCAAAGTACGTCCCGGAGGCTGCTTGCAGCCCTCTTGACCTTTACATGCGCCCGCCTTGGTGAACAGCAGCTCTTTAGTTGCTGAGCACTAATATTCAGAAAAAAATGTTAAATAAACAGACAAGCATTTATTAACCTGTTAATAAATGCTTGCCCGTTTATTTAATTTTTTTTTTTAGACCTCCTTAGACAATCCCCGACCACCCAGACCTCCTACCACCACCTTGCTGGCATCAGTGTGGCCCTCGGTCACGCCACAAACCTTACTTTGTGGCCCCTGGGCAAATGTTTGCGAGTACCCATGGTCTAGAGTGATAGGGAGATCGTGACGAGGTCAGTTTTCAGACTTCTCCTGAGTTGCACACGGAATCAGCAAGAATGAGCTCCAGAGGGAGGTCATTCTTTTTTATAATAATATTTTAGTCTTGTATTATAACAACAACATTAGAATACCAATAGTTTTCACATTGATTATGTGTTCTCAGACATCAGTGCTGTTCCTGAGCTCCTCCTCGTCCATATACTATTTATTGCATGCATTACCTGGACTATTGTGACACATAAATATTTGATTACGCCATATCTTCTAGCACTCTTTCCACTGGTGAGGGAGGGGTGTGGAGGGCCACCTCATCAATAGCCATGCTTATCTAGCCTTAAAGGTCTTTTGATGTACCTTTCCTTCTTGTTATTCCCCATCGAGGGAGGTCTTACTTGGGTCATATGCTGAGTTCTTTGGATTCCCAGCCTGGCCAGGGATGTGCTGTTAGTAGCATGAATGCACTAAACTCATTGAGTTGAGAGGTAAGTTTGTCAGGTTTACTCAAGTGAATGCTTTGTAAACTACACAACAAACTTTGTAGTAGATTCTGGAAGGGAGTAGGATCCAGTACAGTCCTCTCAAGGTAGACGGGATGTGCTCGAACGTTTTCAAGTTTGTGATTAGTCCAGCTACTGCATGAAGAATTGATTTGATTGGTGTCGAACTCCAGAACACCACAGAGTTTTACCTTGTAGCAGATGAACTGCTCAGATGTCTCCAATATGCCGATGACATTGTTCTATTAAGCCAAACTCTGATCGGCCTCAAGTGTTTAATGACCCACTTGGCACAATACACTCAAACGTTGGGGTTGGAACTAAATCACAACACACCAAAAGTGGTATGCTTCTCAGCCAATTCTAGGAGCAGCTATCAAAGGTTCAAGTGGAAAGCTTTCGGAAAACCCTTAGATCTGTTCTAATCATACAAATACTTGGGTGTCGTAATGGACGTCTGATTATCATTTAGAGAGCACCTGAACCAAAGAAGAGCCCTCGCCAACAAACTTCAGTTTCCTTTCAAAGTGCTGCAAAAAAAGATTGGTATCACATCACAGTATTATTTGTTACAGGTCATAAGGGCAAAATGTCTTCCATCACTCACGTACGACTCCAAATTGTTGAAAGGGAGCGATGTAACAACACTAAATCACCTTCAAATGACCCTTTTTAAACGCCTCTTTCGGCTTTCACAACACAAATCACAGACAGGTCAGACTGGAGTTTGGCCTGTTCCATCAAAGCCCGGTCAGGAGTGGCACCCTTGACAAACTCTGTTGGAAGCTTAGAGCAGCCCCACAAGCTATACTGGCTGCCATGTGTCGGTCGGAAATGAGGAGGCAGTCCAATCACAAAAACTCCTGTCCAACGGTCCTTCAGCAGGCCATAAGCAATCTAAACCTAGACAACACCTGGAACTCCAGTCTGGACTTCACTGCCTTAAAAAATCATTAACAAGGCCGCAAACCATCAATCTTAGATTATTAAGGCAGAGTTTGCTCAGAAAAGGCATGCATGGGCAGTCGAGCGCTCCTACACTTCTTGGAGCTCGCAACCATATCTGACGACCAATATTGCAGCACCCACTCATAATTCATTATTACTATTTCGACTGGGCACTTTTCCATCAAATGACTTGGTTCCCTCTTGGACGCAGTCTTGGCTGGACAGTCAATGTCGCCTATGCGACCACAGCCAAGAAAGCTTACTTCATTTTTTTTCTCTGTGTCCTGCCGTCTTACTTCTCAGATGGAAATTGCTATGTCCAGCTTTAAGGGCCCTTCAGATTAGGTCCTGCCGCCCTGCAGTTATTGGCTCTCTTGAACGGCCATAGCATTCAGCTTTCATGTAAGGCCTCTAGGTTTTTGCTCTATGTAGCAAGGCTGCTCACACAGCAAACACCGGCCTATCGAAACTAAAACTGATAAATGACTCTAGCCAGTAGCAGCCTCGGTCTCATTATGAGCAAGCCAAAACGAACACTTCAAAGTTAATTTTAATGTAATCAATTGTGTTTAACGTGATTCGCCACTGCCCATATTGCTTTTCTTAAACTTTTTAAAACAGTAATTGTCATCATTTATCAAATGCAAAATGTTATTTAATGCTTGTTTACATTGCAATGATTTGTATTATTTGGCAATATAGCACTTACTTACCTTGTAGCCATCTATGTGCGGCAAGACAAGGGCTTAGACTATGGACTGGAGTTTCGTACAACAGTTAAATTGCATGCTAATGTGAGCATGGTCCTTGAAGGACGGAGAGGGATCAATTATAAATCCCTGGAATTTAGCAAAGGATTAGAAGTGTAGGAAGAAACCATAAAAGTCATGTTGTTGAATCAGATCAACTTCAGTCTTACTTGTTTTGAGTTTCAGATACATCGTAGGCATTCGAATTTGAATTATGTCTGGCAGGCTCAAAGTTCAAGTATATTCTTAACCAATGAGATTTAAGGTCCACATATGCACATAATACCTCTGCTCCTTGACTGTCAGACATAGTCAGACCTTCAAAATGTCATACTGTCTGACATAAATGGCTTTTAATGTCACTCATTGGCAGTGCAGCACTGGTGCCATCAGATACTGAATCCCGTAACACTATGACAGACTGCTGACTCTTTAGGACCTACTAATTATAGGTAAATGTCACACGTTAGGTAGACATGAAGCACATTTCTGACAGGTTAGCATTATATGCCGTAGCGGTAACGTTGTAGATCGCATGAGCCCTACATGCCTTAGCCTTTTATTATTTCTAATACATACGAACTTGTTCTAACAGTATAAAACCTGCCTGTGATTGTGCTAGCAATTACAGTCTGCCTTTGGCATGTTTGTTTTCAAAACAGAGATTCCATATTTATTTTGTTTATATTCAAGTATACTGTATTTCTCGTAGGAAGGACCCAGAAGCCAAGGTTTTAATAGTGGGTTGGGACATGACCATGGAATAAAATACTACCTATTCTAGCTTATAAAGATGTTGCACATCTCCTCGATGAACCATGACTTTATAAATGAACGCTTCTTTCACCCTTGTTCCTCTATATGGTCACAAGATGTCTCTGTGACTTGCAGAAGCCACTTGAGAGTACTTTGAGACGTGTATAACTGCAAAAAGGGCCTTAGGCTAGGTTAGACGCACTCTGGAAAGCAGAGACGCAAAGCCGGTGTAGGATGAAAAAGAGCAGCGGACCTACATAGCCTACCCATTTCTCACCCTGCAGCAGCACCTATTTGTCTCCTGCTATACCCTTCTCCCTCCACCCTAATGCTTGATACAAAATATGAATGGGCACACATTTTGATTGTAATTTTATGTTAGATTATGTTCTTAATATTGATTGTGGGGAAATTAAAGTGTGATATTGCATTGAGGGTGCAGTAGTCCCACACACCATCATTTTAACCTGCTGTTCGCATCCCTGTATTTCCTCTGAAAAGTGTCTAGTAAACGTTTGTCACTGGGTAGTACATTATACTATTGTATATAAATAAACGCAGATGTGCTTTGGCGAAACTGTGTGCGTGCAAAATGTTTTTAATCCGCTTAAAATGGATGCAATAATTCTCTATCTATGAACATTTGGGAATTAATTTTCTATGTTTGAAAGATAGAGTGGAGGATTAGTTTGTAACATAATTTACAAAAATAAAATCCTATATTTCCATTCATGAACAAAAAAGTAGAAAAGTCAGAATCCTCTATAATTCATTGTAATAGCTCGACTAACAGCAGGCCACATTTGTAGATAACAGTCAAGAGTTCATTATTTCTAAAGCACACAATGCCCAGACATTTTAGGCACATCAGTAATTCAATCATTAGGTACTTTCTTAGGAGAAATATTTATTACTACCGCAGGAGTCATTTCCAGATAGTCAAATACAAAACGAGTTACTGTTTTAAATGGTTATTTTAAGAATTGAGAATAGTTGTCTTTAGGTAGCCAAAAACAAGGTCTAATCAGATATAGATGCCCTGAATTTGTTGATTATGATGAAATTTGAGGTTTTTTCAAGAACCATTGTCAGATATTTGAAATGCAGTGTTTTGCAGGGTTGGGGTGTGTCGGTATGTGAAGGTGGTAGATTAACCTTAGGCGAATACTCTTTTCTGAGAGCCTTGTTGGGGGTTCCCAAGATGCTTCTGTTATCATTATTACAGATAACATATCTTTTTGATCGAAAATCAAGTGGCAATCCAAACACAGCATTTCATTGGGATGTACTCAAAATGGATGGAGCCAAAGTGGAAGATTGCTTTGAGTGTGTCAAATGTGGGCTAGGTTTCAAAGTAATATTCCGTTTTCAAGCAATATGAAGGTTATATTCCCTGTCTGGCTCTTATAGTGCCCTCGAACATTAATCAAATGTATGCAAAATTCCATTTTGGGCAATTCCCTTTGGCAAGTTGCTTGGGAATGTTGGTAGGGTCCTAAGAGCGTGTGTATCTGCGATGTGAAGGCGAGAGAAAAGTTGTGACCTTTTTTCTGTTCATTTGTTCCTTGCATTAACACGCTTAGGATTGTCTAGCACCTCACCAGAATAGTATTGGGGCAGGCACACTCATAGTCTTGCTGTTATTGTGATAGCAGCACAGTGTGTGCCCAGGGCCTGGAAAAACAGAACATTGCCAACAGCCTGGTGGACATCCGTTGTAAAGAACAGTTGCAAAGAATTAGCATTTTTCCACACAGCTACTTAGCAGGAACCGTGTTCAGGTTGCCAGCCCAATGTTTATACACAAATTTCAGTAATTGTAGAACCGGGTCTTGAAGGGACAGTCTAGGTTGTTTTTATTGACTTTTGTGCCAATCCTTCACCACAAGTTACTGACGCGTTTCGACCAGTATATTGGTCTTGGTCACAACCAATGTTATGCATTGGTAGCAAATTCAGCCATAGAGTTGGAATTTGCTCTGTTTTTGAAAGTTTTTTATGTTTAACTTCGTTTTATTGACTTTTGGCATGGAAAAAAAAAATACATCGTATACATTGGGCACTCTCGTACCCCAATCCCATTGCATCCCCCTCCCTCCAGACCACTTGAGCGAATGCAGTCATGCAGAAGCACCGAAATGTCCCCGTGGTGCGGCCAAGAGGGTGGTCAGTATCAAAGCAGGGTACGAGGCTGGCCCCGTCTAAGCATATCAAAAGACTAACTACTCCAAAACTCCCTCTCTCCCACCCCCGAACTGGTGTGCTTAGGGTCCACCCCTTTAGGGCCTCGGTCAGAGATTTGCCATTAGACCGCAGATCAGGTAGCCTCAGTTATTCCTTGCACCTCCGTGAGCCGGAGAAGTCGAAGGTACTTCGGGCAGGTCACCTCATTCAATTCCATTGCCAATAGGGACACTAGAGGACGCCAGGTAGTCCTGAAGGTTTCTTCAGAGTTCGTGAGAGAGGCCTGAATCCGTTCCATGCCTAGAATATACCATAGTTTGTGTAACCAACCCGTGTGTGTCGGCCGGGTCTGGGTGCCCCAGAGTGAAAGGATGTGTTGGACGGCCGCCCCTAGCGCCAAACCCATTTGTTTCCCCTGATGGATTTCAGCGGATAGGTGATTGGGTTGGGAAGCCCCAGTACTGTGTAAGCCGGAAAGCGCGGGATTTCGGTCTCGAACTGTCTGTCGATGTCATCTAAAATTGTGGCCCAGTACCCCGTCAGTTCCTTGCAGTCCCAAAGTAAGTGGAGCAGTGTGCCCTCCTCATCACAGCCTCGCCAGCACATCGGACTGCGGTCTGGGTTCCCTATGTTTAGTCGGGCTGGTGTCAGGTACCAATACGTGACTACTTTGACTGCGGTTTCCCTGCTGGCCGTGTTTCGGGCCGTGTAATTGGCTCTGTAGTAGATGTCTCGCCACTCTTTCTCTGTCAGTTCCCGCCCCAGTTCCCGCGCCCATCGTTTCTGGCTCGCTGAGGGCAGTGAAGAAGCGGGCGGTCTCAGCATGGTGTAAAGTTCAGAGATCATTTTCTTATCTGAGTGTTTTGTCATTAGCCACTTCTCATATTTTGTGAGTTTCCTGCTCACTAGCGGTCGCACTTCTGGCTGGAGGAGCCAATGGCGGAGTTGGAAGTATTGGAATTGATTCGATTCCGATATGGCGTAGGATTGCCTCACTTCCGAGAACGGGAGGATCCCCTCCAGATCGAAGAGATGCCCCGCTGCTTTGCATTCCGAGACACGCCATTGCGAGAACGCGCTCTCTTCCATCCCCGGTGTGAACTCCGGGTTGTCAAACAAGGGCGTCAACGGTGAGGGGAAAGACGTGAACCCCCTCCTGACGGCCACCCCATCCCAGGCGCGTAGCACAGAGCTCGAAATAGGGGAGCCCCTGAGGTTCGATGGCCTGTCTGGTCTCTTCAAAAAGGGAACCTTCCATAGGGACAGTTTCGCCAGCGCTTTGTCCTGGAACAGCCACCGTTTTTCAGATTCAGGTCTGTTCCATTCTACTAAATACCTAAGTAATACCTAAATGCCGCTCTAAAGTATTCCAGAACATTCGGTATACCCAGCCCTCCCTCCTCCGGTGGCCTGTGGGCGAGATCCCTGCGCATACGAGGTCGTGCCCCCGCCCAAATAAACTGTTGTATTGCTGTTTGTATTTTGTGAAGTGTCCCTGGTGGGGGCCAGGCCGGTAAGGTCTGGAATATGTATAGTGCCCTGGGTAAGATAGACATTTTTATGGCTGCGATACGTCCGAGTAGTGACAGGTGATGTTGTTGCCAGTGCCGAAGGTCCTTCCTGATTTGGGAAAGGAGCCTGGAATAATTACGCGTGACCGTTTGTGCTATGGAAGGGGCTATGTCTAGTCCCAAATATGGAACCGTGTCCCGAGTCTGCAGCCCCCCATAGGACACCTGTCCCTCCCCTGGTAGTCCCTCCCGTCTACCAAGGCGTAGGACCATGGACTTACCCACATTCATCTGAAAGCCAGAGACCCGACCAAAGGATTCCAGTTCGCGGAGAAATGCCGGCACGGACTGTTCCGGGTTCTCCAAGGTTGCTAGGATGTCGTCGGCGTATAAGCTCACGGAGTGCCTCTCCCCACCAAATGGGATGCCCGAGATATCAGGGTTGTCCCTAATCCTCTGGGCCAGTGGCTCCACGTAGAGGGCAAAGAGGAGGGGTGAGAGCGGGCACCCCTGTCTCGTGCCCCTCTGGATCTCAAAGGGCCGGGAGGTTATCCCGTTGACCCCGATTGTTGCTTTGGGCCTATCATAACAGCTCGCCGCCCGGAACCGATCCCCAACGCCAAAGTGAGCTAGAATCTTGTCTAAAAAGCCCCAATCCACTCTGTCGAAGGCCTTTTCGGCATCGACCGACAACAGGAGAGCATCCATCTTCGTCCGATGCGCTTTGTCGATAAGGTGTAAAATGCGCTTATTGTTATCGCTACTTTGACGGTTGTGGATGAAGCCGGACTGGTCCGGTTCGATGAAGCCGGACTGGTCCGGTTCGATGATGCCGGGCATTCGTGGGCCCAGTCTAGCAGCTAAGACCCCCGTGAACAACTTCAAGTCTAGGTTAAGAAGGGAGATCGGGCGGTAAGAGCCGCATTGAGTCGTATCCTTCCCAGGTTTAGGGATTACCACTATGTCGGCCGCCAGCATATCGGGGGGGATCGTTCCAGGCCCTGTAAATGAGTTAAAAAGCTGCGTCAGGACTGGGGCGAGGAGCGTGCAAAAGGACTTATAAAAACCCGCTGAAAAGCCATCCGGAACCGGTGACTTCAGAAGCTTGAGGCGAGAAATCGTCCCTATCACCTCTTCGGTCCTGATCGGCGCATCCAAAGCGTCTGCCCCCACGGTGTTCAGCGTCGTCGTGTTGGCCCCCTGTAAGTAAGAGTCCCCTTCTATGCTTAGGTGTGTGTCTTTTCCGTATAGAGTTGAATAAAAGTCCCGAAAGGCTCCCGCTATTTCAGCATCGCTTTCGACCGTCTCCCCCCTAGCGTTCTGAAGGGCTCGGACCTTCATCCTTTGGGTGCGGGCCCTAAGTTTACTTGCTAAGAGCCGCCCTGTCTTGTCCCCCCCCCTATATAGTAGGAGTGTTTGAGCCGGAGGGCCGCATGTTTGGCCCTGTCCAGGTCAAGTCCTGCCAATTGCGCCCTTGCTGTTTTCAGTTGGCGCCACACTCTGGGCGTGCCCGTCCTACTGTGTACCCTTTCCAACTCCACTACTTGTGCTGTAAGAAGTTCCCATTTTTCTTTGCGCTCCTTGTTTTCAGCTGCAGCGATAGCTATCATCTCACCCCTCACTACGGCCTTGAGGGCCCCCCACAGTGCTGTAAGGGAAGTGTCAGGGGAGTCGTTCGTCGCGAGGTAGTCGGTAATGCATTTGTGTATTTGCTGGGTCACTCCTGCCCTACGTAATAAGGTTTCCCTGAGTCGCCATGTCCCGTTCTGTCTGCGGGTTAGAGGCATGTTGAGGGTCACCGTCACTGCGTCGTGATCTGATGGAGCTACTGGTGTGATGTTCACTACTTCCACAAGTTCGTTCAGTTCCAAGGAGCCTATAAGGTGGTCTAGTCGGGCGTAGGTATGGTGTGCGTGGGAGTAAAAGGAAAATTGTGAGGACAGGGGATGAGCTGCCAGCCACATGTCTACCAGCCCCCTCTCTCTCAACCACTCCTTCCCGGTTTCGGACAGTGCTCCCGTTTGGCCGTAGCGTTGGCCAGACCTATCTTTCTCCGCGTCCATGACCAAGTTGAGATCCCCCCCCAACCACCAGTCGTCGTTCTTGCGCGCTCAGGACTTCCGATAGGGATGTAGTGAGGAATTTCTCCTGGCCTGAGTTGGGAGCGTAAAGGGAACCTACTACTAGAGGAGAACCCACCCACAGTCTATAGGCCAAGAGACGGCCCTTCACTTCTGCTACCTTGTCGCCCACTGACCCCTGGAATTTCCTGGCGACTAGTATAGCCACCCCCGCTTTCTTATCGGATGTGGAGGAATCGAATTGTTGGGGAAAGGCCCGGGATTTCATCCGGTGCCAGTCCTTGGGAAGGAGATGGGTCTCCTGTAGAAGACACACCTCTGCCCCCAGGTTCTCCAGATAAGACAGGATGGCTCTCCGTTTTATGGGGTTGTTGAGCCCTTTCACATTAAGCGTGACTATCTGGAGGGTGGAGCGTGACATGAGGCAACCGTGGGCCTAACCTGCTGTGTCTGCGTGGTCCCGTTCCCATCATTGTGTGGGTGTCCTCTGCCACTCTTGCGCCTTCTACCTCTGCTCGTGGTCCTTGCCCCGTCCATTCCCGTGGTAGCACACCAGTTCCCCCCCTCCCCCCTCCCTAACCCCAACTGAGAAACCCCAAGCCCCAAAAATTGTCCAGTGCCCGTCACCCGAGAGCGCGGGCATTTGGAAAACCGAACGTTCGGGAGCATATGTGGTCCAAGTTTCCTGGGCCCCCCGCCACCCCTCCGGGATGAGATAGTTACAAAGCATGGATACCCCTGGTGAAAGTCACGGGCTATCTGAGGATGCTGTGTCCTTTAGGACTGATGCTAGGGCTGCCTGTCGCTCCTGTGCCATCGTGTTAGGGTCCGGTCCCGGCCCTAGAGTGGGTGAACGCCTTCGCCCCACTTTCTGCCATTTCGTGCCTGAGGGTTTTCGCTCTTGAGTGCTCGCCTCTTCCTCTGGTTCCCGACGCTCCAGGCCGAGGATCCTGCATGTTTCCTGGAGGGAGCGAAGCTGGCACAGCTTGCCGTTCCACTTGAAAATCAGACGAAAGGGGTGGCCCCACGAGTAGGCCACTCCTTGCTCTCTCAGGTGCGCGGTGACCTCCCTGAACTCCCTTCTTTTCTGCAGAGTTATGGCGGCCAGGTCTTGGAAGAGGGCGATAGTGGCCCTTATATGTCATCTGTTGCTTTGCCCTAGCCTCTCGCAGGATGCGCTCCTTGAGGGTGTAGTCGGGCAGAAAGGCTAAGATGTCGGGCGGGGGGGCAGGGGACCGCCGCCGCAGTCCCACGCGATGAGCCCTATCAATGCGGATTTCAAAGTCTTGCGGCTCTCCCAAGATGTCCCGGAAGAGCTCTTGTAGATACTTGGTTATGTCAGGCCCCTCCGCCTCGGAAGTCACCCCCCTCACGCGGATGTTATTCCGCCTCGAGCGGTTTTCGAGGTCTTCGGTGTGTGCCTGCAGGTCGACATGTTGCTCCCGCAGGCGGATCACCTCTTGTTGGAGTTGCTCCACCTCCTCGTCTCTGGCCTGGTCGCGGTCCTCTATGGCTCCTACTCTTTCACCGATCGCGTTCACGTCGCGGCGTATCTCTTTTACTTCCCCAGCCACCTCGCTTTTGAGAGTTTGGAAGTCATCCCTTAGGGTGTTGAAGAGTGACTCCAGAAAAGAGCGAGTGATCGGAATGTCCTTTTCTTCCGAGACCATCTGCGATTGCGATGCCGGGGGCGATCGGCCACCCTTCTCCACTAACAGGGGACCTTTAGAGAGCATGTCCTTTAGGGACCGCTCTTTCCTCCCCTTTGCCGAGGACATAGTGTCGGTCCGGGTGGTCCGCACTGAGGAACCAAGGCTCTCCACCACCAGTGCCGTCGCCTGTGCTCAGAATTGTCTAAGGCCTCCTTGATTGTGCCCGTCTGTGTGCTTCTGCCCTCCCGCTGGAGTGTCTGACCGGGTGTCGGCGCCGCAAGGGGGCTCCCAGCGCCCCACTGCCAGGCGATGTCTCTGGCCGGTTCTAAGGGGGCCCTGTCAGGCGAGTGCCCCCTGTGGTCGCCACTGTTCTCCCAGGGGGCTCCTTCTCCCGTCGTTAGGTTCGCGCTTCGGGCTGGGCCTCACCACTAGCTGCTCCTGGCTCTATACATACATCCGGACCAAGTTCCGGGGGGCCAGGCGCTAATTGTGGACGGGGTCCGGTTCAGGCGGTTGTAGGCCGCTGCGGCGTTGAATCTTCGCGCCTGGCCTCTATCGCGCCTCTTCTCCAGACGGGGAGCAATGTAAGGACTCCGTGTGTTTGCCCGGGGTGTCCGCTACAGGTCCGCTACAGGTCCTAGCCCCAAGGGACAGGAAGGTTCACGAGAACGCCGGGCGCAGGTCCCTTCCTTCAATGGCGTGTCTGGGGGTGTGCAAGGCCGCGCAGGAGCACTGTCCCCCGTCCCGCTCACGATGGTCATCTACGCGCAGTCCCTCCACCCGGCGCACCCAGGCCACTCCGTACCTCCGCCAGGCGGGCTCCCTGGCCGAGCGTCCGCTGCCAAGGCTCGTCGTGCGGGCCCCTTGAGAAGATGCCACTGTGTTCAGGACTGTAGTCCCCCGCAGCCCCTCGGACCCGGGGGACGCAGGTATGCTCAGCACACTAGAGCGTTGCAGGCCTCCAGCCCTGGCAGGCCCCGTTGCGTTGCACCCACCCGAGGTCTCGCGTTGTGTGATCTGTGATCGGGGCCAAGTGGCCCGTCCGTAGGGTGTTGCTCCTCTACACGTCAGCCCCCGCCAGTCGATCGTCCTGGCCGAACTCCCGCCACGCCTCGGGGAGCCCCGTCACTCCCGGGGCCTCACCGGACCCGAGGACCCCGGGCGCGGGGCCCCTCTTGCTGTGCTAGTCTGCTGGGAGGTGGCCCCACTCTCCCGGGCGCGCCCGGTCTCCGCTGCCTCGCGGCTGCTTGGTGTGGGGCCCGCGCAGGGCTGGGGTCCCTCGGGGCTGGACGCAGCTAGGGAGAGCGACGGGCCTCGGTCGCGGCAGGCGCCATTTTGTCTCTCCGCTGCGCGGCCACTCCGAGCCGTGTATCGTCACCGATCCAGCCCTCGGGTGGGCAGTGCGTACCTCTAGGGCTGCCTCATGGAGGTCGACCGCTGTTCCGTCTGCGGGGGTGGCGTTTACAGGGGTAGAAGCGCTATTTTACCCAGGCGAAGTGGCCGGGAGCGGGGAGCCGCCAGGAATTGAGACTCACCAGTCCGCCATCTTGGCCACGCCCCCCTTTTTTAAAGTTTTTGATCACTTTAATAGAACTATGTATTTGTTTCATAAAAATGCCTTGTTTTTGCCTATATATTCTTATGATCAACGTAAAATAAGCTACTTAAAGATTCTTACAGTTTAAAATACAATGTGTCTCCTCTGTTGCTTTTAATATAAGGCATAAAAGATATTTAAGATGTCAGCATAAGGATTAAGGCAGCCCCTCTTTAGAGTGGGGTTCTTCAGGTTCCCAATTTTATTTCACAAATTCCCAGGAGCTTCTTACAAATGTTGTAATCAAGGCTCTTCGCTATGAGCTTACTAGTCCAGCTTATACTTTTCACCCAAACGGGGAGATCAGATGCCTCTCCGATAGATGACCATTTCTTTGGTGCATCGTGTGTCTGTTCCGGTTGTGCTATTTTCTACACAGTAAACCTTTGCAATACTTTTTTCACACTTTACAAGATCGGGAATGGTGATGCCAGCAGTTGGAAGTGTAGCACCCAAGAGTGAAATGTAAGATGCAGGCTGAGTGGTTTTCTCTGACACCCTTGGTTCATCCACCTGGAAGTGTAACACATTGTTAAAGGTTGTAGACTGTCTAAAGAAATGTATTCATTCTTTCTTCCACATCCAGGTTTGAAATCTCCGCCAGATTCACACCAAAGCACTTCCTGCAGCATCCTTGTACCATCCTTTGGTAACGTAGATTGAGTTTAACAAATCATTTTAGGGCTGTGCTGGGCGTGATGCAAGATTTCTGGCATGTAAACAGCAGCGCGGTTGAAAGAATAAAAATGTACGTTTAAACAAAATTCATAAAAATGAAGAAGAAGAAACCAAATAAATAACTTTAACTCTTTCAGTTAATGTCGTTAGGAGTAAATGTTGTCATACAAGTTTACAGAAACCAGTACGCTCCTATGGGAAGTAGTGAAAAAACATCTGTTGCCCTTAGTCTTTTAGTTGCACTGTGAAAAGTAAGGCAGAATTGATTCCAGACAGTCGTATGAGGTTATGTTTTGGTGTAGGGGACACAGTTTAAGAATCCTGCTTTTTTTTTAAGCAGTTAATTTTTTCCCCCACGGTCTTATGTCTGTTCACTTTATATTATAGAAATATTTGAATTTTGGTGAAATTAGCTGCTGCCACTAAGGAGAAATGTAAGTCTTCGCAAAAAGACAGACCAAGGCAAATGCATATTCCTCTGCAAGCACCCTTTAAAAGTATATCAGCGTCAGGCTTCTGTGCAAGATACCTTTTTAGTAACAAGCCTTGATGTTGGATCTGACAGCCTTAGGTTTGTCTTCCCCCAACTTTTTGCCTGTCTCTCTCCATTTTTCTGTACTCGTTTCTGCTGGCTTTAGGACTCTGCACACTTTACCACTGCTAACCAGTGCTAAAGTGCACGTGCTCTCTCCCTAAAACATGGTAGCATTGGCTCATACCCAATTGACATATTTACTTTACTCAAGTCCCTAGTAAAGTGCACTACATGTGCTCAGGGCCTGTAAGTTAAATGCTACTGGTGGGACTACAGCACTGCGTCTGCCACCCACCTGAGTAGCCCTCTAACCATGTCTCAGGCTTACCACTGCAGGGCCTGTGTGCGCAGTTTACTGCTACTTCTACTTGACATTTCAATCCTTAAACTCCCCTTTTGTTACACATAAGTCATCCCTAAGGTAGCCCATAGGCAGGGTGCTGTGTAAGTAAAAGGTAGGACATGTACTGCATCATGTTTCATATCTTTGGAATGGTAATGATGAATCTTTTGTACTGGTGTATTTAACATTACTATTTTAGACATGCCACTTTTAGAAAGTGGATGTTTCTCTGCTCTGTGTGCCTTGCAGCCTGTCTCCAATACACGTCTGGGCTGGGTGACCGTTACATTTTGTCCATTCCCTCCAGACAGCCACAAACACAGGAAAGATAGGTGTGGCCGAGGACCCATCTACACACATCTGAATTCTGATTTCCCTTCCTGACCAAGGAGAGAGGTAGAATCTAACACTTGCACTTCAATAGGTAGTGGCCCAAACCCACATGGAGGACTGATTACCCCCACAGATAGCTTGGCAGCCAGGACTTGAAAGGGGTTCTTGTGCACTTCAAAGTCACTCTTTGAAGTCTCCCTACTCCAAAGGCACATTTGGGTATAAGTACTTGGTCTCTGACCCTACCGAGACAGTACATTCCTGGACCTGTGACTACTCTGCCGATAAAAAGAACTGCTGTGCTGCTGAAAGGACTGCTACTCTGCTGGACTACTGCTTTGCTGGACTCTTCCTGGCTGTGCTCTTGCCTTGCTGAGCCGGCCTTCCTCCCTGCTGTTCTCCTGCCTGGGTGAGAAGGACTGGACCTGCATCCCTTGAACCCAGGGTGACTCCAAGGTGCTTGCTGGCTTGCCCCCTGTTCTGTGAGTCTCAGGGCCATCAAAAACGTCCTGCTGCTGTTGATGGACTCTGCCATCTGTGAGTCCTCCCTTGCCTGAGGTGCTAATCCAGTCCTGGACCTCAGAAGTGGGTTCTGCAGCTGTTTCTGTTTCAAAATCGACGCAGTGACTACTTTGAGCTGACCGGACCCGATGCATTGCCCGTCGATGCGAATGCAGGAGCCGATCAACATCGCCTCGACGGACTGCACACCCTGACATCAATGGACTGTGCGGCTTGACCTTGACGCAGTGAGGGCATTGTAAAGCGTTTTGACGCCAAAGCCTTCATTGGCTACGCAGACTGGCACCGATGCTTCGCCTCCATCCACAGGATCAACGACGATGCAGTGCCTCCTTGACTCCTCACAACAAGCCTTCGACGTTGACGCTTGCTCCATTCAAGGTACTTTGTCAGTGAGATCTGTCTGGGTCCTGTAGCCGGCCTGCCATCCATCGCGGTCGGCCTAAACTTTGGATTTACCCCTGTCTAGCTTGACCCAGTCACCTTTTAGCACTTTTGACTTCTAAGCACTGTTTTTGAATTATATCTTTAAGAATCCATATCACTACCGGGAGAGTCGTTTCTAGGTTCGCTGAAAAGATCAAGATGTCATCAGCATACAGGGCCACCTTCCTTTCCCACTCTCCATACCTAAAAGGCACAACACCAGGATCTTCTCTAAGCCTCTGCGCAAAGGCTCGATATACATATCAAAAGGAGAGGGAAAGGATGCAGCCCTGCCTGGTGCCCTAGAAATTCTAAACGGTTTCGTCAAGTTACCATTAACTAACAGCCTTGCTGACGGAGCCTGATATAACAATTGGATGGTATGACGAAACTTCTCACCCAAATTAAATTTCCCCATGACCTCCGACAGGTAAACCCAGTTAACCCTGTCGAAGGCCTTGGTGGCATCCAGAGTCAAGGCAGCGAGAGGAAGTGAATAAGCAGAGGCGATATCTATGGCTCCTATAAGATCAAATGTCAGATCTGATAATTGTCTGCCTTTAACGAACCCCTTCTGATCTAAATGAAGGATATCTCCAGCCACCGACCCCAGCCTAGCTGCCAGGATCGAGGCGAAGATTTTGTAGTCCGCATTCAAAAGCGAGATGGGTCTACACGACCCACAGCTCGCAGGATCCTTGCCAGCTTTCAGAATCAACATGACCGTGGCTTCATTCCAAGACTCGGGAGGCTTTAAGCCCTCTATTAATATCATATTAAATAGCGGTGTCAAAATTGGAATACAAGCGTTATGCCTGGGCTTTCCAGTTTTCATACTCTCGGATGCTTTTAAAAATGCCCGTAAATACGGGGTCTGGAGCTATGTTTTTGGTTATGTTAAAGGGGGCTAATTTACCGGAGGAGGGATTTTTGTTCAAGTTTGGGGAACCAAAGTTTTTCAAAAAAGTCAAACTAAAAGTCCTCCAGGCATCGGTTAAATCATGGGCCAGAGTTAAGCGCTTGGTGGGTCTCGACTACTTCTCTAGCCTAGCGCCACTCTGGGATTCACCTGGTGCACCGGGTTGTCTTCAGGATAGGCTTGCTATACCACTTAGAGAAGCAGGGCTGAAAGTGTGGGGTGAGCTGGTGGAAGAGGGCATATTAATTTCATGGGAACAACTCAGAGACACAGTGGGAGCGGGCCTCTCAAGGTTCAAGTATATCCAATTACAGAGTTGGGTCCAAGCGCAGTTAAGCCAGAAAAAATCGATCGGATGGGGCAATAGCTTAGAACAACAGCTAGTGGACAGGCCAGCAGGGAAGAGGGAGGTATCCCTCTGGTATTGGGCGGTGGAGGAGGCCGTGGACAGTGAATTTAAACTCGCAGACGAACTATGGAGTGAGTATCTTCCAAATCAACAGTGTGAACAACTGTGGCAGAACTCATTTAAGACTCTTTTTAGCATAATAAAACCTGCTTGGCTGCGGAGAAACCATCTGTTCACTGTCCACAGGTCTTACTTTTCTCCCCTAAAGCTGTCCAAATTTCCAAACGGGTCCCAGGTCTGTTGTAGGAAGTGCGGTTTGTTGGAAGCCTCGGATGTACATATGTTTAAAGATTGCCCGGCTATTGCTCTGTATTGGGAAGAAGTTCGGAGGTCAGTGGAGGGAATCTTGGGAGTCCCAATCAAATTAGATTTAGCCCTTATAATCTTTGGTCTCACCAATCAAGTAACCGGACCTGCAAAGTCTCTCTTATTTTATGCTATCCTGTTAGCCAGGAGGCAATTATGTAAGAGATGGATCCATCCTTCCCCTCCTCTGCATTCAGACTGGCTGACATCAATGATTGAGACCTCCAAGATGGATATGTCCAGAGGCTGTGGGGCAAAAAAGACCGCTTTTTGGGACTTGTTGTTGAAATGGGCCGAGGCCTGATCAAAAGTGTGATCTACCAACAGTTATGAAACATCAGGTCCTATGATTATTATGTCTCCTTGGCACTCTTCGGACCGTGTTGGGCACCCTCCTCTCCAAATATACGCCAACAAATTGGTCCGCCAGGCTCTTGTGCCTAGTTGAAGAGAAACCTCTCCCCCTTCTTTTGGGGGGTAATAACATTTCTTTTTTCTGTCAATGTACCCATAGGCGGTAGGCACCGTGAGTTTCCAACATAACGCCTAGTTTTCTTGGCACGCTAAAAACAGGTACCGACAGTCTGATTTGTTAAAGAGGTTAGAGGCGAATGAGGACAAAAAAAAAAAAAAGAATCCATATCTCAAGTTCTTGTTGGATTTTTGTCTTTTTTTTTCTTATTGTACTCCGATAACTATTCTCTATTTTTAGGTCGAGCCTAGACAGCGCTTTCGCTGTCTGGAAGATCTGTTGTATGTACTTTGTGGGATCTGGAGATCAGCCCTAGGATTTGTCCGCTTCCGCCTTTGCTTAAGGACTTTTTTTCTGTTCAACTACCTCGATTTAACTGTCTTGATAGAAAACGACCAGTAGAGGTCAGTAAAATACCAGAATCACTTTAGGATTCCCTAGATTCCAGGCCATAGAAACTTGTATTCAACTAGCACCCGTAGACAATAATATTTTTTTCAAATCTTGTATTTTCAGTGATATGACCACCGAAGGGGCTGATTTTATATTAAAAACAGAGCTTTGGACAATACAATTTTCCGCTGATAGGCAGTATTTCTCTCCATGTGTTCCCATACCTGGCATGTTCAGCAGTTTGATGCTTACTTTCCCTCCATGTTAAAGAACAGTAGATGTTTCAGCACCCAGGCCAAATTGCTGTATAGCTAAATACATATAAGGTCCCAAAGGCGAGACCAATTGCATTGCAAATGCTTGTTCTAAACTGTTCTGGAGTGTTTCTGTGATGTTATCACTGAGTTACTTTATGAGTTATTGCACTAATACTTTACACATTGCCTTCTAAATAAGTTAAGCCTGCATGCTCTGTTCCAATGTACCAGAGGGTGAGCACAGGATAATTTAGGTTGTGTTGTGGCCTACAATGACTAGGATTGTTGTCCCTACTTGGAAAGGGTGCATACCTCTGCCAACTAGAGATCTAGTTTCTAACACTTGGCAAATCCTGTAGGTCTTGCCTATCTAATGCAAGTGCCCGGCTGTTGACATTGCCAATGTTAGTCTACAAAGTATTGTGTTAAAAAAATAAAAGGAAAAAGATTTCTAAATACTGAAGGAAAACCAAACACATATCTTAAGTTATCTCAAAACTACACTGAAACTAATGTTTTTAGTGTTCATAAATGGCATGGTTTATTTTTCAGATACTTATAACTTAGGAAACTCTGAACGGATTTTTAAAATAATAAGAAGGTGTCTGAATGTAAAGGGAAATGCTTGCTAAAGTCTGCTTTACTATACATAGGATTCAGCCAGTTAGCTATTTGGTGCTCTGTATTAACCCAAGGGGGTGATTTATAGGCCTTAAAGAGAAGTGTTGTGCTAAGTGTTAAACCAACTGTGTGAGTGCAGCAGTCTTTGTGTGCCAAAGCTTGTGCATTCATGCAATAAGTGGAAAACAGGAGATAAAACAAACACCCCTAAAGTCTGTTCTTCTGCCTTACCCCAGCAAAATTATCCCTGTTGTTGTTCCTGTGCTTTTACAGACAAGCCGGAAGGGGTGTGGAGATGCACAGCACGGGGTGGATGGTGTCTGAAGGGAGGAAGCAACTGCACGAGAGCGAGAGATGGAAAACACATGCACTGTCATTGATTGCTGAATGAAAAAGAAACATTAGTTCGCCAAAACGTGAGCAGTGGAAGAACACAAGTCAACCAATAAATAGATTCATAAATAGACTATGCTCCACAGGATGGGCAAACATAGGAAGATGAAGCAATCCATCAAATAAAAAGCAAACAAATGAGAATACCAATAAAGCCAACCAATGGTAAGCAATGGGCTGGCTCCGAGCCCATTGTAAGTTCAAAATAGGCTTGTGCTTTCTGGTAGGTGAGAAATAAAAATAATTTCCCACAAGTGCAGGCCAATAGGCCTGGCTAGCGTTTGGCTGCGTCCTTGTCACCAGTAAGCCTTTTTCTATTTTAACAAACACCAGAGTACTGAAGCAAAACGCCACCCATGTCCTTCATTGGAGGCATAAAATCATGATACAATGACAAGAAAAAAGAGCTAGTGTCCTGACAAATGGCAGATAAGTTTCTTCTCATACGATAAAAAATATCTGCCTATCCCTGTAACACCTAAACCTAACTGAAGGGCTCTTGGTCGATTAATACTTTTATAAACTTTTATGTAGTGCACGCTCTGTGAATACCCACAAGCTGTGTGCCAGTAACATGTCATAATTTACTTCTCATCTGTGCTAACATCACCTACACCTTGCATCTGCAGTCCTAGGCTCGGTATATTTTACGCTTTCAGATATTTCAACTGTAAGAAATGAGCATTCATGATCATTTACAAGACATTCTAGGGTTGGGCTTGTTTTCTATAAACTTGAAATGGGATTGGTCTTTGTCCTGCTGTTGCACTAGTGTGCCTCGACTCTGGAGTTTATTTTCAATACTATAAACTAGTAGTGTTGGTGGTAGCCTCAATTATGGCATCTGTAATTTTCTCTTTTAGTCACTCTTTCTCTGTCAATCTCTTCCATTTGCACATGGGATCTTTCCAATTTCTTTTCCTGTTGCTCATGAGTATCTTTATCTTTTGTCTCCTGTTCTCTTCCTTTGGTGTTTGTTTTGCTTTAACAGACCTTGTGAATATTTGTATAATCTTTGACTGGTTATAACTTGTTTTTCTTTTGACAGTGCCTTAATATTTTTATTTTGTCGGACTTTTCCTTTTAACATATTTTATTTGCTTCTCGTGGTGTGTCATTTCATGCTGTGCTTGCTTACCTCACTATCCTGTGCAATGGTTGGTAGTATTATGTCAGTGCGGAGATGTGACTGCTGGTGAAACCCCCTGATGGGTCCTGCCGAAAGAGGTTGATACGACTCACTTGTGTTTTCTGGAGACATATTGATCATACCAAACAATTTCCTAATCACTGTTGCAATCTGTGAGATACAGTGTAGATTGAGCTGATCACAGAAGCCATTTCCTCTGAAGTCTGACACAGAAGAGCTACTCTAACCAAGCGCATGCTTACCGCTACAAACAAGCGTAAATTTGTATGTTACAGATGGATATTTTTTATACGTAGCTTTTATCTTGACTCTTCTTCTCCGCTTAGAATAATTCAGTCTTTAACGCTAGCTCTCCTTCTTTACTCCATCCACAAGCATGACACATTGTGCCCTCTCCTCCATAGCCTTTATTATTCTAGCTTCAATTGTCTCTGGCCATTATTAACCCAATTGATTCCTTATATCAGCGTTAAAATGTAATTAGTGAACAAGAAGCAAGATGGGTATTATGTCCCAGTTGTAATATGTGTTCTAAGTGCTCCCAATAAAAATAACTAACACAGCGTTTCAGTCCTTAAAGAAGCGTTTATTGGACTTTGTGTGGCAGGGAACCCTGCAAGTATCTAATGAAAAGGTGGAAAGGGCACCCAGCCCAGGGAACGCTTGGCATTCGATGATGTCACAAATTATTATAGAGTGCTCCACCTTAGTATTTTGAGAGAGTGGGCGTGCAGAGATTCCAGCCATTTTTGGTTAAATATGAATATGGACGTGGCGGAGATTCTTTTAAAAAAATTTTTTATTTTTATTTGAGTTTTATATAGCGCTGGCTAGACCCGGAGGTATCAGAGCGCTTTACATAAGGTTCCACAAAATTACAATTACATCAGTTACAAGTTACATCAGTTACTAGAAAAACATTTCAAGAGCGTAGAAGACTAAATAAATAGAGCTTAGAAGGGTAAGGGGGTGGAGGTAAAGGGGTAGGAGGGAGATAAGATGTGGGTAGGATGGAGAGACGAAGACGAGTCTGCCCAAAGTCCGGCTGGGTAGGTGATGGCCGAGGGGGAAGTCCACAGCCCATCTCCTCTATAGCTATCAGATAGCTCCACCGGGCATCAGCCAAACAGCTAGGTCTCAACGGGAAAACAATTAGGGAGCAAAGAGGAGGGATAAATGGAGCGTAAAGGAGAAAGTGGGTGGAATAAAGGGGTAGGATGGAGAATATGACGGAGAGACGAAGTAAGGTCTGCCCAAAGTCCGGCTGGGTAGGTCATAAGGTTACACAATGAGGATCAGAGTTACAGGCTAACATGTTACATTAGTTAAAAGCAATCAAAACTTAGTAACCAAGGAAAAAGGGCAGAGTTACAGAAAATTTGTCATGGGAGGGGGAGGGGAAGGGAGAAACAGGGAGACGGGGAGAAACTGTGCCCAATGTCCGGCTGGGTAGGTGGCGGCCGAGGTGATGAACCAGGGCCGATCTCCTCAATAGCTGAACCAAGCAGCTCCACCGGGCGTCGGACATAATGCTCGGACTCCGCTGTCAGGGTAGTGAACTGGCGTACTCAGAGAGTGTCAGAGTAGCGCGGGGGTTGAGGGGTGCGAAACCATGGAACAGGAACACAAGGAACGAGGCGAAGAGGTGGGAAGGGACAGATTCCAAGGTCGGAGCTCCTCGTGGTGAAAGTCTCCTGGCGGCCATCTTAAGGTCAGGCAAGGAGTTAAAACCCCTGTAGGTCCCCACATCCGGGTCCTTTTCACGGATTGCTGAGACCATTCCTGGGGCCTTGCTATTACTGCTTTCCCCCCTCAGGGTGCCTCTGGGGTGCCCCGCACCATACCTGAAAAAGGGAGGGACGGCCGCCATTTTGGAGTCAGGCGGGGCGCCACAGGGTCTCCTACCCTCTCAGTCTGCCTTCAGTTCTTGGGGACCCCTTGCACCAGTACCGTAGCTCCAGAGTCTCCATGCACCGGGGGTCCTTTTAGTCCCGGTCTGCTCCTTGAAGTGTTTGCTGCTCCCGGGTTTGGCCAGTTCTTCTTGTGTCCCCGGGCTCCGATCCGCCCGTCTGGTTTCTAGCCTTCTATTTGCCGCGATCCCCCCCTTCCGATAGTAGACTGTCCCTCAGAGCTTCTTCTCTGCCAGTGTTCAGCCCTTGCTCCGGTCCGCAGCCTAAATCCGGCGATTGCGGCGGGACGGCGCCATCTTGATTTGCGCCTCCTCCTCTTTTTACCCGACTCATTCTCCCGATCTGAGCGCTCACCGGCAATTTCAGCAGCTTCCCCCGTCTCCACGCATCTTCACAGCTCCGTATCAGTGTTTCCAGGCTATGTTGGGGCATAAAACACGCTTCATAGCAGCGGGCTGCGACGGAGCTGAAACAGATCACGTCCGTGCGGCCATCTTAGAGGTGGTGTTGTGGGACATGATATGGCTTCGAAAGTCAGCTAGACATCACAGTGGTATTTCAGCCAAATCATGAGTGCAGTTTGGGGGATTCTAACAATCCTACCCAACACCTCATGACTTTCCCATCCGCTTTAACACCCATCCATTATGATCTGGGTTTTTTACTTACCGGGGTAAATGGCCAACAAGGAGATCATTTACGTCAATTATTGTTCAGTTATTCTTATATTTTTTGTCTGTCTAATTAAAGAGACGTATAAAATGAATCTTCTAGAATAATCAAAGATATAGTTGCAAAAAAGAACAAAACAGAAAAAGTAGGTGTGCAAATATACAAGCAATTCCTTCATCTAAATTTGATACATAACCAGGAAAAATCATACATTTCTTTTGTGCATTCGTTATGAGTTGTGATTATGAGAACATTTCGACAAATGTATGATTAATCCACTCTTGGTAGTTAACAGCTCATACAGTGGATTATTTCAGTAATGGATTCGTTCCCACATCAATGAGCAGAGTAAAGGAAGTGGACGTTTCGGTCTCTTAATTTTAGACCCTCTGTAACAGGTTGTCAAATATGACTCCGAATCGGCGTGGTTGCTATAGTAGTGTTTATTATAAAGACTACAAAAAGTATGGGTGAAACCCAAGGAGGATCTTCCACATTGCCATGTTGAGTCTTGCAGGGAGAACCGCCAGGACGTCTTCTCTGGTTCATCTTTCCTCCTAGCCCAGGGAAACCCTTGGGGAAACAAAATATAGGCCTTCGCTATCATGTACTTCCAATTCAGGGTGTACTGTCACCTACACCGAGTGCCAACCAGTCTGATTTAAAGCAGTGATCTAGTCAGGTAAGTGATATCCCTAACCCGGCATGCCTATCTCTCCGGGATATGAATAAGTAAATGCTGCCAAACCTTTAGTGCTTATTATAAACACCCCCAGTGCCCCTTGCTCCCCTCAGAACCAATACCAGTTTTAGCCAAACAACTGCATGCCACTTTTTCCCATCACTTGCCTGATGCCATGGCTTAGTTAAAGAGCAGCGGCAGCCTGGCCTGTGTCGCGTTTCCCCGGAGATGTGGCAAATCCGCTTTCCGACCCCCTCAGTCACCTCATCCAGTCTCGATGGGGTTTGCGTCTTGGCTACCCGGCACGCCTCATTCTCTGGTGCCTCCTCCAGTCTCTATGGGGGTCGTGTCTCCTCCTCTCGCCGCCCGCTGCCCCTTCAGGCTTCCTGGTGTTCTCGCGTCTTTTGCCCGACGACACTGCTCTGTTCGTCTTCTCTGGATGGCATCTAGCGATCTCGGTCCTCCGTCCTTGGCTCTTCATCTCTCGTGCTGCTTCTGCCTCCGCCTTCCTGCACACTTCTCCCAGCTTGGCGTCCTCCCTATAAACGGGCCCAGCCTCCTCACAGTGCGGGTCCCGTTGCACCACTAGAACGCTGTTCAGCGTTTCACTCTGGCTCGTAGTGTCAGCCATGAAGGGTTTTCCGGTCACCTTCCTGCCCCTTGACCACACCCGCCCACATAATTGAGACTCTGTTGATAGAGGCCTGGACTTCTTCTACAAGCAAGTTTGAAGGGCTTTGCCCAAGCAATGGTATAGGGCACGAAGGCAGACATCAGGATGTCATTGCTGAGGAAAAGTTGTAACAGAAGTTGAGAATTCTAGAGTGGTAACGTTCAACCTCTGAAATGAAGTAGCATGGGAGCTGTTGGTTCAGAGTGTGTGGCTAAGGGAAAACACGTCATCAGCAAGGATTTCTCTTTATCATGTATCTCATTTTTTAATATAAAGGGCCATACTTCAAGATGGCTGTTTGCTATATTGCTTCTATGGTGAGGAGCTGTGTTACTCAGTTCTTTCCTGTGTATCTTCAGAAGCGTCCAGCAATACACTGTGCATGATGCGCTGTTGCAGCCATTGCTACTGTTGGTGGTCCCTTCTCATCACTGAGCCAGTCTGGCATCTTTCAGAGGGGTCCAAACCACATAAGCACATTTTGGGGTCCTTTTGTACAACGGGTCGATGACTAATTGTGAACTCTGTCCTTGCACTGATGGACTGTGTTTCACCATTTTGTGTGTTAATGGCCTCATGAGCAGTAGCAGTGCTTGAAATTGAAAAACGGAAGTGTATGTTCTTGCCAGGGTACCTGTTTGCTTGTCAGAAGTGCAGGTACTCCCAGATTAAAAGTATTGCAGCCCTGCTGAGAAGTGCTGATACTCTACCTCTCAAATTAAGCAAGTGTGGGTTCTCAATGCCCTTCCTTTTATTTATTTATTTATTTTTTATGCAGCTTTATTTAGCGCCGGGTTACACTAAAAAAGGCCAGATTTTTTTTCTTTTTTTTAAGGCACATGAAGTGAAGACGTTACGCAGTCTGTAGCTTGAAATGTAGTTTAATCTCGTAGTACATCCGTCCATGAAGGGGCACTCGAGCAACTGCTTACAATCAGAATGCAGAGCTCCATTGACCTCATGGCATTCTAGACCCAAGACATTCCAAGCCAGAGGCTTGCACATTACCACATATCTCCCTTTTATAAAACCGAGAATAATGCAAAGTAAATAACAATATAGCTGTCAAAGTGAAATAAAGCAAATTCCTTTTGAAACAATTTCAACAGTTACAAAACACTGTACCCATACCCTCTCCCAAAAGAAAAGTAAGAAAAGAGAGGAAGAAAGAGAAGAGAAAGAGAAAAGAAAAAGAGAAAAAAAAACTGAAAGAAAAAAAAAACAAGGTAATCAACGTAAAACAAAGTCATTCCACTTTTTTGGCCTCACGGAATTACGAGCACTCCTTCTGATGATTTGTGTCAACAAATTATTCTTCGAACATTCCTTAGTTTTGTTAGACTGAGGAAAACGTTTCTCGGTATTACCAGACATGACATTGTGAGGAACCAAAGCTACACGAGAAACGCCCCACCAATTCCCGTCTGAGAGTTTCACAGAATTCTTCCCTAGCTCACAAATCTGAACAGGGTCTTTGAATTTGGATAAACCTTTGCCAACAAGTATTGGGTTTTTCACACGTACCCAGTCACCTATTTTTAGTCTACATTCTTTCCTTAGACCAGGATTGGCTTTAACAGTTCTCTTTAAATTGACAAGATTTGAGTTAAACTCAGCTGACTTCCACCATTCATCCACACTCCCAACCTTCTGTGAAATTTTGTGGTCCAAAAAGGACAAAGTTCTGTGGTGGGTTCTCTACCCCATATCAATTCGAAAGGGGATTTTCCAGTTACTGAATGCGGTGTAGTGCGGTGAGACCAAACTAGATCCTGAATGGACTTGGCAACACATGAATTGCTTTTAATAGAAGATTGAATACATTCTACAAGTACTTTGTTGAAGCGTTCAACTTTCCCATTACTTTGAGGATGGTAAAGAGGTGTCCTCAAGTGTTTTATGGCACAGTTTTTCAAGAATGAAGACCTCTCAGTTGAAGTAAACTGAACCCCATTGTCAGTAAGAATCTCACCAGGGAGACCTTCTCTTGAAAATACCCTCTGGAAACACTCAATTGCTTTTTTGGTAGTGGGTTCAGAGATTGCTTCAACTTCGACCCATCTAGAGAGATGATCAACCATGACAATGAAATATCTCATGTGGTTAGGAAGAACTTGATAGGGACCCAAGAAGTCTTCACCAATGCGCTGCCAGGCTCTCTTGGGACAAAGACTGACTGACTCAACTTGGGGTTCCGTCATTAAAACCTTGTAGCTAAGTTTGCATTTGGCACAATTGGAAACAAATTCCTCTACCTCAGTGTCCATGCGAGGCCACCAAAATCTCTCTCTAATCTTTCTTTTAGTCAGAGTGGAGCCTAAATGACCACTATGTGCTAAACCGATTAAACGTTCACAAAAACATGGAGGTGCCACTAGTTTGTCTCCACGTACTAAAATGTCACCTTCTAAGGACAACTCATCCAAAACATCTGAAGTTCATGTTGCAATAGAGTCTCTTTGGGCCAACCAGATTTTACAAAAGCAATAACTTTGTTGAGAACATGGTCAGATTCAATGGCAGAGACCCAATCTTTCTCACAGAAAGTGGCATCCCCTATATACGCAATAAAGCACTCCTCAATTTCTGTTTCCCATTCAAGATTCTCAGGTTCTTCAATAGGGAGCCTGGACAAGCAGTCTGCACGAGAATTTTTCCCACCGGGGATGTACTCAATGAAAAAAGTGAATTCTAAAAGTTTTGCTGCTAATCTTGAGTTTCTGGCCGTGGTACGTTTGATCTTTTTGCCAGAAAGTATGTTCACCAAAGGGCAGTGATCAGTTTTGAGTATAAAAGGCCTGCCCCATACATATGCTTTACATTTTTCTACACTCCAAACACAAGCTAGGAGTTCTTTTTTCAATTACTGAATACTTGCGTTCAGCAGGTCTAAGTGTCCTAGATGCGAAGCCTATGGTAAATTCACACCCATTATCAACTTGAGTAAGAACAGCTCCAAGACCATATTCACAGGCATCAACAGTTACCACAGTGGTTCTACCCTCGAGAAAAGGCTGTAGAGCAGGAACATTCACAATTCTTTCTTTGATAACTTTGAAAAATTGTTCACCAGAATCTGACCATAGAAACTCTGCATTTTTTAAAAAAAAGAGGCCTAAAACATTCTGTCAGGTTGGCAAAGTTCTTTAGAAACTTAGCGTAAAATTCACACATACCTAAAAACGAAAGTAGCTGTTCTTTATTTTTAGGAGCAGGTGCATCTATGATACTCTTTACAAGGCAAGGCTTGGGTTTAACTCCTTAAGCAGAAAAGACGTGACCCAAATACTCAATCTCCTTGGCCTTAAAAATACACTTGTCTTTCCTCAAGGTAGCACCTCTGGATTCATGTATGTTCAAAACTTTTGTTATTAAAACATCATGTTCAGATTCTCTTTTAGTAAATAGTAAAATATCGTCTTGAGAAACAGCCACTTGAGAAATACCAAGAAACATTTCGGACATTAATCTTTGAAAGTCTGCTGCCGCTGAGGCTATGCCAAAGGGCATTTTGCAGAACTGGAAGGTGCCATCTGGTGTGACAAAGGCAGTAAGATGGCGAGAGGCTTTGTCTAATTCTACTTGGTGGTAAGCTGATCTAAGATCCAGTTTGGTGAACCAGTTAGACTGACCAATTTTCTTCTCTCCTGGGCAAAGGGAAATTGTCTACCCAGATGGCTTCATTGACACTTCTTAAATCCACACACATCCTCAGTTCACCTGTCTTCTTCTTGGCTAAAACTATGGGAGATAGCCATAGGGTGCCCTCAACTTTCTCAATAATACCTTGCACACACATGTCAGATAGCATGTCAGATAATTCTTTCCTGACACTTAAGGGAATGTTGCGTAACTTGTGTTTTGACAGGTACTACATCTCGTTTGACTTTCACAGAATATACAAAATTAGTAATTCTCCCCAATTTATCTTGAAAAACTTTTGGAAATTTCTTTTCCCAGTCGTTGTCAACGTTCGTAATGAAAATGAAAATTGGTATTTATAAAGCGCTAACTGCCACTCCGAAAGGAGCATCCTGGCGCTGGTATGGAAGTGAGCGGCTGCTCAGAAATTCTTAGATGAGAGAGAGGCAAAATTCATCTGAGGCTCCGAAGATCCAAGTCTTTAGTTCCTTCCTATATTGTGTTTCAGATTTATGCATTCTTAGATGTGGTGGCAGTAGGTTCCAGGCTCTGGTGCCTAATGCTGTTAATGTTTTTCCTCCCCTAGTTTTGCATCTAAAGCTGGGCGGTTTAAGTAGATTCGCTGATGATGACCTGAGGGTTCTAGATGTGCTATAAGGAGTGAATCTTGATGCAAGATATTGAGGCCCTAGTTTGAGTGAAGCTCTGAAGGTGATGAGGATCTTGAAAAGTATTCTCTTGTGTAATGGAAGCCAATGAAGGGTTTTCAGAGCTGTGGAGGCGGAGGACCTTCGTGGTAGTTTTAAAACCAACCGTGCTGCTGCGTGTTGGACTACTTGGAGTCTTTTTAATATTTGTTTGTTGGCTCCTGCCAGAAGACTGTTGCAGTAGTCCAGTCGCGCCAGTATCAAGGCAACTGCTACTGATTTCCTTGCCGCAAGTGGGAGTAAATCGAAGAATTTTTTCAAAGATTTTATAAGGCTGAAACAGGTCCCTGCAACCTTCAATGCATGTGGTTTAAAGCTGAGGGCGGAGTCAAACTGCACTCCTAAGTTTCTTGCCACCGTTACTGTATCAGGTGGGGGTGACGTGCCCTCTGGCCACCATTCCTCTGGCGAGAAAGAGACTTCTTTGCCTATTGGCAATATCTCAGTTTTTTCAGTATTGCACTTGAGGTGGTTATCCGTCATCCACTGGAGGACTTTAGAGAAGCATTTTTTAAAATTGAGTTCAGTCTCCTTAGAGTTTTGATCCAGAGATAGGATCATTTGGGTGTCGTCTGCATAGGACGTAACTTCGATCCCAAATGAAGTTATTAGTGAAATAAGTGGGGTCATATAAACATTAAATAGCAGAGGGCTTAACGAAGAGCCCTGTGGTACTCCTGTTGTGATGGTGCGTGCCACTGAAAAGAACGTTCCAAGGGACACAGCTTGCCTGCGCCTGGAAAGAAAGGATTTTAACCATTCCAGGACTATATGTGAGATACCACATGATTTGAGCCTGGAAAGGAGGATATTATGTGAAATAGTATCAAATGCATCCGACAAGTCGAGCAGGATCAGTACTGCCTTCTTACCTCTGTCTGCAATCATTTTAAGAGAGTCTGTGATTTCTAGTAGTGCCGACTCAGTGGAATGCTTAGGGCGAAAACCAGATTGTTGGGGGTGGAGGATCTTTGCGACCTCTATGAATTTAGTTAGCTCTTTATGCACAAATTTTTCGGTAATTTTTCCTAGTAAGGGAAGGAGTGATATGGGGCGTAAGTTGGAAAGGACCGATGGATCAATATTTGGCTTCTTTTTCAAGGGTTTCACTATTGCCAACTTCCAATCTTCTGGCACTACTCCTGAATTTAAAGAAGAATTGACAATCTGATTTATAATTGGGTTGACTGTGTCAATAATCTGATGAAGAACTGAGGGGGGACAGGCATCTAAGGGAGATCCAGATTTGCATGTTATAACACACTTAATGTCATGCTTGTTGTAGACAGAAGTATCAATACTCGTTACATCATGCTTTTCAATGGTAATGGGATTACTTGAACCAGGTCTAATGGTTAAATTAAACTCGGCCTGATGAATAAGACCTAAGACATTAATACCTTTACGTGCTACGTAAACTTTTCCATTGATGGAAGAGTGTAACAGCTTGATGGATGACCAAAAATAACCAATGAGATCCACTTTACTACCCTCAAAAGCCACTGTCAAGAGATCCGGAGGTAGTAAGGATTGTGTACCCCAAAACTGTTGTCATAAGGTTTCTGCACATACACAGAGCTATGCACAGGATAATAGGACCCCGGAATACAGTGGTTTGCCTACCATATCCCGTAGCACCCAAAACCCCAACCCAACTAGCTTAGCATCCCATTAGTACCAAAGCACCAATGATTGGACAACCCAGAACACGGTATCTTCATCTCAGGACTCGCAGAAGCAAGAACACTCTTTCGTCACTCACTCGTACTTGTCCACAATGCGCGTATGAAGAGACACAGGGTAGATTAAAATATTTATTTCAACTTACGTGCTCTAAGGTACAGTACACGTGTCAGCACTAATAGCATAATGCATATGAATAATATAAGCAGCATGGTTACAATTCCATAGAATACAAACGGGGAAAGCATTTCATAACTCAGTGGATAAATGTCTAAATAACATTACCACCCTCCCCGTGCAGTAAGATAGTTTATTATAAAAATAGAAGACCTCTGGGCTTTGACTAGCGAACCCTCATACCTCGGTCTCTAGATGCAGAACTACATCAGCAGACAATCACAGCTCTTCTCCCTGGAAAGGATTCCTCCAAGTGTGCTAAGCGCCAGTAAAACCGCAGTATTAAAGACACACAAAGGTTCATGTCATTTGCGCCTAATGTTATGTCTGGGTGCGCGAGACTGGCCATATCAGTAAGAACCGAAATACATTGTTATGCGACCTTGTACATGTTGTGCAGCCTGAGCCCAAATCGAACAAGAGAAAAGGTGAAAGACAGAAAGTGAAGACAGCGCAAAAGAACCTGGCAAGAGCAAAGGGCGAGGGAGCCCTGGCTCAGTGTAACGCGCGCAAAGAAAAGCAACATGGCAGCTAGGCCTAGGCCAACATAACAAGGCAGGCAACAAACCACAAGACACCCTCCCCTGGTCAGTCCGGCGGCCAAGACAGAGGTCCAATAGAGAAAAACACATCCAGTTGAGCACAGGGAGCGCCCACACGGCGAAGGACAGGTCAATCCATGAAAGTGTAAGTGCAGAAAAAGCCATACCCTCCAAGAGGACATCATTGGAATCGTCAAAAAACATAGATGCCATCCAATCCATGAGATCAAAAGAGCAGGAATGCTCCTCAGCAGAGGGAGCATCCAAAAGCAATGCGGGACAACTTGCGTGATAAACGAAACAGCTTTGTTGTAGGAGATCCTGGGCAGCCGCCCAGATATCCCATTGCGCCAAAATCCCCAGTGCAGCCGCACGCGCCATACAGCCGGCAACGGAACAGTCCTGCTCATGGGCCTCTAAGGGACCCATCAACTGAACAAAATCCGGAACAGACAATGACGAATTGGAGAGGCAATAATCCAAAGTCCAGGTGAAAGGACAGCGGACACAAGTCATTACAGGTTGCACGCAAGTGAAATACGCAAAGCGAAAAGAAAGAGTATATGACACACTCAGTGTCGCCAATGGCAAGACACCAAAACCAGCCAAAAGGCGCTCACGGAGCAGCTGGAGGCGGTCCGGATCGAGCAGGTCCCATCGGGAGCAGCCATTGCGCAGAAAACAAATTAATAGCAGGACACCAGCCGCCAAAGCGATGATCAACGGGAAACCGCCAAAGACGCTGGAAAAAATAGAATGAATAAGTGCCGGGATGACACCAAAAATAGTTTGGAAGGAGGACACCAAACCAGACCCCACGACTTTAAAAAGTGTACCAGACCCTCAGTGTTAGATGCGTTAAAAATACGATGAATTAACTCCCCAAAATGTTGGGGGAGATTAGTGTTCAAAAGGGCCTGTATTTCACTGTGGGTACTCGCCACCTGGAGAATGAATGTCTCCCGGGCGGACGTGAGCATAACTTCCTCGTTCAATAATAGTGCCTTTATTCTGCTCAGTCTATTGAAATCTGCCTCCATGGTAGGGATGGAAGGCCAAATAGAGATATCAACCTTGCCATGAGGGGGAGGAAAAAGCACATTTTTGCAGCAGACAACCCTGTGCGAAACTGTTACAATGTAAGGAATGCCAGCCTGCAGGCCACAACAGTTTTCGTTATTTAAAAGTAAATAACTACCATTGGAAAGGAGAGTGAAAGTAGGAGAAATAACAGGAGCAGGAATACCTTTCAGCACACAAGCAAGATTAGGAGCGGAAACGCTACATGAGCCATGCAATTTAATGTGTTTACAAATAAGCGAATGACCCATAGTCGAGTCGCAGGACTCCCCGTGAGAAAGACTTCCTTGCCGTCCCGAAGGCATTTATACATGAAAGGCAAGGACCAGAGTTCATGCAGGAAAGCACTGCCCAAGGGCTGGTAACGGCCCACAGGATAATGTTTCATGCACGAGTCAAATTCAAACAAGGAAAAAGGTAAAGCGATAACCCCATGAACTAGCCACACAGCAGAATCGAGTTCTGCAACAGAGAACGGCAAAGGATCCATCTTTTCGATATGTAATAAAGTGTAAGTTGCATCTTTCATGGACATGAATTGCTGTTTGTCAGTTAAATTAAAAGGTAGAAACAAGGCAGAGGTGTTCAAAAATGCCAAGGAACTTTACCTAACTTGAGCGTTTGTAAAGTCCATGCAAACTGCATAACTGAACGCAATTGATTCTGACCATGATATAACACAGAAACATCATCTTGTACAATATCAACAACAGAGGACACAATATTCTCTAAAGTATAAATGCGAGAAGACAGGGTATTAATACTATTGTCAACAACAGCAAGCACCTTTTCCAAATTTGCTTGATCAATTTCCCGAAGACGGGAAGCAGCTTCAATTTGTGACAGCTTCCAGAGTTCATTATACGTTTCATAAATGAATCTCTTAGGTCGGGGACCACGAGGTCCCAAAACAAAGTCGGACAGATCAATATTGCCTGAAAGGAGGGACAAATGTTGTTTAACAGAATCAAGGGACGAATGTTGTAGCCATTGTTTGCATAATTTACCAACAGAATATGTAGTGATAGTACGAGAAGCAGTAAATCTCGGATCAGGCCTATCCTGTGTGTAGCCAGTACCTGAGTCGTGAAAACGCATTTGGCATGCATTAGATGATATAGGCCATACCAACCAGGGTGACAGATCGATTTCGGAAACATTAAACGAATTATTCTGTAACAGAGCCTGTAGGGTCGCCAGGGACAGGTTAAGACGTGAGCTATCATTGGGAAAACTCGACAGGGATGGAATTGAGGGCGTGTTTAATTGTTTAGTGGTAGCTAAGCCCCAACACGTAGTCTGATAAATAGAATCATTTAGGAACATAATTTGGGTAGGGATAAGGCAAGCACGGTGCAATGCCTCGGTTCCTTGTACCTGCCATGGCTTGGAGCCCCAAATAGATTTCAAATCTACTGTATCCTCCCAGTACTCATAACCACCCACTGCTAGGGCACTTAAAAAGGAACCCGAATAAAGCAATTTGGTGTGTGTTAACATAATTTTCTGAGTTGACGTGGTATTGAGTCTAAAATAATAGGATGCGGGGTTTGACCGATTAAAATCAGTAAAATAGGTAAACTTATTTCGAAGAGTTTGTGAGCTACCTGGCAAGGGGTTTGGACAATGTTCCCATTGGGTGTAGTTAACAGAACTACGCAGGGCACTTGGCTTATGGAGAAAATGATTACCCCAATGTTGGTAACAATACAAATCGGCATAATTCGCAGAATTCATATATAAATCTTCAGCATTAAAAGATGCATAATATTTTAAATCGGCAAACAATGCTTCAACGGCATGCACATCCCAATCATCAGAATGAATGTTATTTTTTACTACATCACCCATTGAAACACGAAGGACATTAGGTACATTAATAATTTCCGTCGGACCATGGATTTGATAGTTCACTGCATCCCATACGATGCCATCAGCAACTGGAAAAGCTGAAATGTTCACAAATGTGTGGTCACGCTTCATGATGTGAGACGAGGAATGAGGAGCCAAAGTTCCAGAAACATAGTCTACAGCAGAGCGTTCAGGTAAATAGTGACCATTGATTAGTAGAAAAACACTGTGACAAAGCCAATGGACATGAACAAAAAAATCAAGAAAAGTACCAACCAGATGTATGTCCAGGGTGGAATCAAAAATTGTCTCTAAACCAGGATACAAAAATACTGAACTTGGATGGGACTTTTGAAGAGGTGGAATCCGAATCAAAGGAATAACGAGTCAGACCAAGTGGCGTTGTTGGTTGATGCGCCACCGATTCAGATGCAGGATAGGTATACTCGTCCTCGTCGATGTTGGTGGAGAGTTGGGGATCAATTATAGTTTCAGGCAAAGGAGAGGATTCAGGCAAATCAACCATCTCAATTACAGCATCAGCGACCGTTCGTGTAGATGGGCCACGAACATATGTCCGATAAATGGCAGGACAAGAGACCGCTGGTGTGACACTATTCAGGATCGGCCAGGCGCTGTAGCTTGACATTTTCCACTGAGATGTATCTGTTCTCCTTGCGACCAGGAAGCGGTGGTAAAATGACTGTACGTGTTCCCTTCAAGCCCAGAACTGGAACCGGTGCACGAAAAGAGGGGCCAAATTCTTTTTTGTTTTCAACCTTCTCTCGAACCAGTTCTCCAACTTTTGGAAGCCAGCCGGCTACCGGAATCTGCAACGCAGGATCTGTGGCTGAAGGCAAATGTGTAGTTGCAAGTTTGTCTCGGGCTTCTTGTAAGTCCTGTAACATAGCAGAATGATTATCTACATCAAACTTGGCGGATTGCGCCGCGATGTCTGGACCTTCAAGGTCAGGCACAAACATTCTTATGCCAAAGAGCATTTCGTATGGGGTCCGCCCACCCAGAGGTCTTCTAGGGAGATTATTAAGTGCACGCTGAACGGTATACAAGTGGGCCAGCCAGTTCCTGCCAGTACCTATAACTCTAGCTGTTAAGGATTGCTTTAAGTCACGGTTCATTCGTTCAACGATAGAGTTGCCCTCAGGCCTATACGGAGACGAAAATTTCACCCGCACCCCAAGCGAAGCCATTGCATCCTTGTAAGCCCTAGAGGCAAACGCCGGACCTTGGTCCGAATGGAAGGTGCCGCATGCGAAAATTCCCACAAAGACACGCAAATCCCTGATTACATTTCGAGCATCAGCACTACGTTGTGGCCAGACCCAGAGGAACCGTGTGCACGAGTCCACTGCTACTAAGATGTATTTATAGGCAGTGTCTGATGAGAATGGACCGCAGTGATCCAAGTAAACACACCCAAAGGGTCTGTTAGCAATGCAGAGCGGGGTCTGTGGAGGGCGTGTTACCGTGGAAGGCTTAATCTGTTGACAAACGTCGCAGGAAAGCACAAAAGCACGGGTGTCTTTATACAATCCACGCCACCAATAACGCTGCTGCAAGATGGAAACTGTAGCTGACACACCTGCATGAGCAGAAGCCATGCCTTCGTGTGCAGCTGATATCAAGGCACTCCTGCGGTCCGCGTTTGGGATCAGCCGATCTCCAACGTCAGGTATTGTTACATAAGGAACCTGTTCGGGACTTAACTTGTAAGAATACTTGGAAGGAAAACCTGTAGGGTAATTAACACCTTCCTTTGTTGCAGCAATAGCTGCTAGAAGAACAGAGTCAATTTTAGACATGGACCTGGTAACCGCTGCTACTGAACACGTGACTACTGCCGAACGGGCAGCTTCATCTGCCAGATCGTTACCAATAGCGTGTGCGCCCACCCGCTGATGGCCTAAGGTGTGAACCACCTGTGTGAGGGGCAGACGTTGTTGCAATTCTGCCACTCGAACCCAAAGCATTTTATGCTTAATTGTGCTCCCTTTTGCGTCCTTGTAGTCATTTTTCGACCAGAAAAACAGATTGTCATTGTAAGATTGTACACAGTAGAAGGAATCACATACAATAAGAGTAGTCTCATCCTGAGAAGCGAACTCAAGCGCAAGTAGCAATGCATGCAGCTCGGCCAATTGTGCGGTACTATCTCCAAGTGTGCGAGTGTGCACTACAGAGGATTTGAACGTTCCATTTACAAAGGAACCCGCAACAATAGCACATGCAGCTGAATAAGCGTGCTTGGACCCAGTGGCCGGTTGCGCCGAACCATCTGTGTAGATCACACATTTGTAATCCTCAAGCGGCAATATAAACAGAGGAGGAGGATGAACGAATTCATACTGTAAGAACTCCTGAGTCTGAAGAGAAGAATCGAAAATAAAGGTGACGTCTGATGACGTCAAGGATGTAGCCCATTGTATCCAACGGGGATGCATTGCTTTTGAGTTCGGTACACTTGCCTTTGTTACTGCCTCTAGGGCAGGACAGGGTGTTACCACCAGAATTCGCTTTCCCTGTGCCAGTGCGCGTTCTTTTAGAATCGCCATTTGCACTGCAGTTAGAACTTTTTCGACAGATGTAAAGCGCAATTCAGCGGAAGTGTACAGATGCGACTTGTATGCGATGGGTACTGTATCACCTTCATTAAAGGTTAAGTACGTAAATCCCACCGCCCCCGGAATTATTCTAATCACCAGGTTTGTGTGGTTATCACGAGTCAAAAGATATTTAGACTCCAATAGGTCTGTCTGCAAAGACTGCAGAATCAAGGTATGCTCAGGCAGCCAGCAAGACCTTGAATAAGTAGGTTGTATCAAAGCATACAAACGCTTGATACGCTGGGCATATTCGGGAATGTAAGTACGCCCGAAATTCAGGAAACCCAGCAAAGACTGAAGTTTCTTCAGAGTATTTGGGGGGCACAAATGTGCACATTTTTCCAAGAAATGGGGGGCTAAGCCCTTACCTTCGTTGTTGAGCTCATAGCCCAAGAACAGAACGGTAAATTCAGCAATGTGTGACTTAGCAAAGTTAAATTTGTAACCCTGCTCCGCAAATTCAAGAATAATGCGGAAATAATTTGTCGTCCGTCAGATAAATGTCATCAACGTACGAACATGCATCTTGGTCTATGCTGTCTAGCAAAGAGACAACACGGGCGGCGAATACACCCGGACTATTTTTGTAGCCCATGGGTAAACGCCGGAACTGGAATAATTTACCACCGGATGTGAATGCGGTCCATTGACCACTCTCCGGGGCTAGGTTGTGTGTGTAGAAACCGTTTGAAAGGTCGTGTCGTTTTGTATTTTTTACGAACAAGACTGTCTACAAGCGCAGAACTGTGTGTATTCTGCACCGCAAAGTTCCAACAATGAGAATTTAAATGCCGGTAATCCAAAACTAAGCGGTACGATCCATCGGGTTTAGAAACCACGAATAGGGGATTGTTCATAGGTGATACGCATGGTTCGATTACTCCCTGATATTCCAACTGTGTCAGAATTTCGGAGACGGGGCCTTTTGCCTGCCGTTTGATGGGATATTGGGGTTGTGGCTGCGGTAGTGACCGCAAAGGTATTGCATGGGGAGGTGATTCTACATCCCATCCCACATGGTTGCGTGTATAACGCTGGAGCCAGGTACACAGCCCACTCAGCTGCAAGTGCTTCAGCTTTGTCTTTTGGGACATGCCTTGAAAAGCTTGGAAGGATTACCTCCTCTCCTTCATGTGCAGCGAGAACGAATGGGGGTGGCCAATCCACCTCTGCTAACAAAATGTCATATGAAGAGGTTAGATTTTCCCCAAAAATCCCTGTTATTTCACGCGGTATATCACCTTCAATTTGGATGACTATGTTGTACAGTCTATCAGGGGTGCCACTCTGGTGTCAGCTGTCTCTACAGTAACGAATGTTTCAGTTGCTGTCGCCTCCATATGAGGACGTAGCGCCTCCCGCACTATGGTAACTTCCGCGGCGCTGTCTAGGAGGGTCACTGCCCACGTCCAATTCAGGAGTCTCGTTCTCACGGTCTGTGGCATATTTCGCTGTTACAGCGGCAACTTTTTTCTTCTGAAATTGCGGTCGAGAAAGGTGAAAGTCTTCTGCTTTCCCTCTGACTTGTTGTCGAGGTTGGTCTCGCTCCTGGGGAGCCTCTCGGCCCCTTCCTCTATCTTGCCGTCCTCCTCCACCAGCCTGTGACGACGTCTGGGCCTGTGAAGAACGAGGAGAACGCGTATCAGAGCTCTGAAACCTTTCTGGTGATTTAATTCTCGACCTATCACGTAAATCATAAGTACGTTCAGAAGAAACCGAAACTGGGGAATCGCCTCTCGACCCCGGCTTCTTTTGTTGCTTACCCTGTTTTTTCTGTCTCCAACTCTTTTTAGTGAAGACTGGTCTATCATCTTTCTCAGATGTACTTTTTGTTTGTGTAATTTGTGGTTGCGATTGAGTTTGCATTTTTACAAAAGGCTTGTTGCCTAGGCTATTTCTTCCAATTGTTTTATAAGCCCGGGCTATAATTTTCGGTAATTCGCGAGGCTTGTCCAACTCTGGGACCAAAGCATTCGCTACTTGAAAGTTCATAGCATCGCCCTTGACATTTCCAAGGATCAGTTCAGCTACTACATCAAACACTCCCACTAGTCTCATCCCTAATTCCACAGCCGCTTCAGGGCCATGTTCGTCCTGTACTTTTTTAATTACAGAGGGTAGAACCGTCATGGAAGGTGTACCAAAACATTTTGAATAAACTGCTGCGAATACCTTACCCCAGTTTTCACATGATGTCTGTTAGACCTGGCATCCTTGGCGTGGGTCTCCCTTCCATTTTTTCATAATGCCTCCACTGTTGCCGATATGTTTTTGCTGGACTAGATGCTCATGGGCACTTTGCCGCTGCTAATCAGTGCCAAAGTGCAAGTGCTCCCTATCGTTAATTGATATATGTATTAGTGACTCCATGATTGGATGATTGGTTTACTTGTCAGTCCCTAGTACAGTGCACTCAGTGTGCCCAGGGCTTGTAAATCCAATGCCGCTGGTGGGCTTGCAGCACTGGTTGTGCCACCCACAGAAGCGGCTTGTAAAATGTGTCTCAGGCCTGCCATCGCAGAGCCTGTGTGCAGCCTCGGGCTGCCATGTCGACTTGGTGAGTACACCCACTTACCAGTCCCTAAACCTTCCCTGTACTGCATGTTGGTCACCCCTAAAGTAGGCCCTAGGGCAGGGTGCATTGTAAGTATAAGGTAGGACATGCCCTGGTGTGTGTGGCATGTCCTAATAGTGAATTACAGCCATTTTCGTTCTTCACTATTGCAAGGCTACCTGCTCCCCATAGGCCAGAATGGGCAGACTGACTATTACACCTTATAATCAGAACTGACCCAGGAACATGGTAGAAAAACGAATTTAGTATGCCTGAACTCAGGATGATAAAATACATCTTTTAGTGAAGTTGGTTTTAACATTCTGTGTTCGAAAATACCACTTTTAGAAAGTGGGTATTTTCTTGCCTAACTATCCAAGCCTGCCTCTGCTAGGTTGTGTATTCCTTGTCTGGAGATTGAGTGACAGGGGCTGGGGGTGGCTACCGGAGACAGGGTGAGTCAGCGCAGGGCTGAATAGAAAGATTTGCATCCAGAGTGGAGGGAGGAGTTGCACCTGGGTCTGAATAGGGCTGTGCCTGCCTTCCACAATGCTGGCTCCACCTCCTGCCGGGCGGCTGAGCACTCTGCCCCACATTCTGAAAGGAAAGAAGGAGTCAGAAAAACAAAGTGCTCCAGAACTGACCAGAACTGGTTTTGGACTAGGCAGAGGCCTCTCTGCCTCCAGAGAACAAAGAGAATCAGGGTATAAGAGGGGCACCCAGACCCCAGGAAGATTAGATCACTTTTGGGAACAAGAAGAAACCTTTGCTGAGGAGCGGAACCAAGAAGAAACTGAGGAGAGACTATCCCTAAGCTGAAGTGCTGCTTGGGGGATTGGCCTGCAGTGGTTTGCCTGACTGCCAAAGAAAGGAGAAAGGAACTTTTGCTTTGCTGTGACTTTCATCAACTTGTGAAGGATCTCCAAGGGCTTGGAAGAGAGCTTGCCCCCTGACCGAAGTCCCAGGACCATTGGACTTCACCCCTTTGTGAACTGCTGCTGGAAACTCTGTTTCAGTGGCTGCAGAGGTAGGGAGCTGTGACCGACTCTCACGACCGACTCGGTGTCCTGTAAGCACCGCATCGAAGCACCGTCTCGCCCTGCAACGCACGGCCCTGGTCTCACCGACTCCGTCAACGAGCCGCTGCCTGCACCGCATCGAGGGACAACGCGTCCTGCAACGCTTCGCTACGCCGAATCGAACTGGTCTGACAGACACGGTCACTGCTGCTGAGTTTGAGTCCTGTGACCGCACCGGAGTTGGGCACCGCTCGCACGCTTTGCGACGCACCGCCCGACTCGCACCGCTGTCCGGACTGATCGACGCCAGCTCCTGAATCCGGCTCCGTCGCCGCACCGCAACCTGCCAGCACCGCATCGAAGCACCGTCTCGCCCTGCAACGCCACGGCCCTGGTCTCACCGACTCCGTCTCGACGACGTCAACGAGCCGCTGCCTGCACCGCATCGAGGGACAACGCGTCCTGCAACGCTTCCATTTTTGCATCGCGACCGCGACGAACAGCCATCCGGCTCGCACGCCCGTGCCTGCCGCTTCAAGTAAAGGTACTGTGACCGAGTCTGTCTCCGCTGGGTTGGCCCGTCTCGACGCGGTCAGCTGGATTTGTTAGACTCTGTTTGTTCTCGACTCCGCCGTAGCCGGAGGAGGCTACCGACTCGCACAGAACCTTGAATTAAGCCTTTTTGATCAGAACTAAGTATTCTTAACAGTATTGTGGATTATTTTTGTCGTTTATGGTCTTGTGATAAATCTATATAAAGTATACCTATTTTTATAAATATATAACCTGTGTGGTGTCCATTTGTAGTGTTGTCACTTGATTACTGTATGTGTTCACAAATGCTTTACACACTGCCTCTGAACTAAGCCTGTCTGCTCGTGCCAAGCTACCAAGAGGGTGAGCAGGGGTTATTTCGGGAGTGTACCTACTTTCCCTGACTAGACGCAAGGGTCCCTATTTGGACAAAGGTACATACCTCTGCCAACTGGAGACCCCCAAATCTAACATTGGTGGTCAGCGGTGAGGATTCTGGACTTGCATTTGTGACTCATGTACAGTGATTGGTGAACACTACTTAGTGAGTGCAGACCAAAACGCAACCACATACTTTAATAGCATTTTTCTGGGATTTCCTATTTTTGCAAATGCCAAGTTCAGTCACTATGGAGAAACCAGCATCAGTAGCCTCTGTTGAATGTGATTGGGAAGAAGAGAGGCTAGAATGCTACACCCTTAAGCAGCTCAAGCAATTCTGCAAAAAGTTTAAAGTGTCCATGACCGGGATCTCCAGGAAGGAGGACCTCCAAAAGGCGCTGAGGGCCTGGGTCGAATCAAGGAGTGCCCCTGTGGAGGGGCTGAGAATGCAGAAGGGCAGCTGGAGGGGCTATTGGGTCTAGGGGCTAGAAGACCACCTTCCCCAGTAGGTAGCAGTGTTTCTGCCAGAGGACTGTCTCCAGAGGAGTTGGAGGACAGGAAAGAGAGTAGGGTGCACGAAATGGAGCTGACCAAACTCAAGCTGAATAAGCAGTTAGAATTCGAAATGCAAACAAGGAAATTAGCCCTAGAGGAAAAGAAAATGCAGTTTGAACATGAGAAAGTTTTGAGGGAGTTGGAATTGAAGGCCAAGAGCTTAGAGATTACTCCCTCTGGTGGCAGTGTACCGCCTGTGCCTGTTGAAGCTAGGGTGTATATTCCCAAAGATGTGGTGAAGGAGTTTTTAAAAATGACGACATAGGGCAGTGGTTCAAAGCCTATGAGGTAGCCATGTCTTCCCACCGGGTCCCTGAGAAGGATTGGGGAGCGGGGTTGTGGGGACGGTTCCTCAGTGAAGGGCGGGATACCTTGTTGGATTTGCCCTCTGAAGTCTATAATTCGTACAGCCACATGAAGGATGCCTTAATGACTAGATATGGTTTGACCCCTGAGCTTTATAGGCAAAGGTTCAGGAACTGTAGTAAGATTGAAAGCAGTACCTGGGTTGAATATGTGACCTTCTTTTGCAGAGCCTTGGATGGTTGGGTAAAGGGTAGCAAAGCGACTGATTTTCAGGCGCTCTTTGATTTGATTGCCTGGGAGCACTTGTCCGGTAATTGTTTTCCTGAGCTACGCCAGCACCTGATTGATAGTAAGCTGACTAACCCTAGGCAGCTTGCTGAGGAGGCGGACCGCTGGGTGAGTACCCGGGTCCACAAGGGTCACGTGGGAGACTCCGCCAAGGGTGGGCAGGGTCCCCAGCAGAAGAGTGGGGGACAAGGGTAAACAGAAGGAGTTCCATAAAGGGCCCCAAAGTAGACCCCAAGGGAACCAAGGAAAGGTTCCCAGCCTCCCCCTGAGAAGAAGCCAGTGGCCCTGACAGGCCCCCTGTTCACCAGGGACCACTGGTATGTTACAAGTGTGGCGCCCCTGGCCACAAGGCAAACGATCCTCGTTGCCCTTTGCATGGAAAACCAGCACCCACCAGTGCAGTCCCCCGGCAGTTGGCTAGTGTAGCCCTGGGGGAGGAGTTGGGTGCCCAAGGTGGGGGGATCCCACAGTGTTTTCCCTTGTCTCATTAGGAGACTCTGAGATGGTCCCTAGGACCCCGCTGCCTGAGAACACTAAGAAATACAGGCAGTGGGTGACCATCAATGGCCATAGGGTGGAGGCTCTGAGAGACACAGGAGCCAGTGTGACAGCTGTCAAGTGTCACCTGGTGTCTAAAGAGCAGGTTATCCCTGATGCATTCTATCCGGTTGTTGCCGCTGACAACACAGAGAGTCACTGCAAGGTGGCTCAGGTTCCCTTTGAGTGGGGGGTCTCGGGTACTCTTCAAGTAGCTGTGAGGCCAGCCATGCCTGTTGACTGTTTGTTAGGGAACGATTTGGAGAGCTCACCTTGGGCTAAGGTGGAGCGGAGTGCGCATTTAGAAATGTTGGGCTTGCCTGATTGGGCATGTGTGACCACCCGGTCAATGGCAGCTAAAGGTGTTCAAGAGGACCTGGAGCCTGAGAGGGAGGCCCAGGTGCCTGCCGGAGAGAGAGGAGGCAGGGGCGCGGGAAGCCGGCCCCGAGGTTCCCACGGTCCAGGAGGAGGCAGACCCTGAGGGGGATGCCCTGGAGCCTACAGGGGAACAGGTAGCTGAACTGGGGGACCTACCTGAGCTGACCCATTGGCAGCAAGAAGGAGGACCCTCCAGGGAAGAGTTCTGCAAGGAGCAGAACAGATGCCCTTCTCTCGTGGGTCTGAGGCAACAGGCCACAGACCAGGCAGCAGGTGATCAGTCTGGATCACATTGGGTTTACTGGGAGAATGGTCTCCTGTATTCAGAGCCTAAGGTTGCTGAGCCTGGGTCAGCCCGTGTGCTGGTGGTACCCCAGCGCTTCAGAGCCTTCCTACTGGGGTTGGCTCATGATGTACCGTTAGCGGGACATCTGGGGCAGGACAAGACCTTTGACAGGCTTGTTACCCATTTCTATTGGCCCCAGATGCGCAGGAGTGCCGCCACTCACTGCAGAACATGCCAGACTTGCCAGGCAAGTGGAAAAAGTGGGAGGAAGCACAAGGCTCCTCTCCAGCCATTCCCTGTGGTCAGCACCCCCTTTGAACGGGTGGGTATTGACATTGTGGGGCCACTGGACCCCAAGACAGCCAGGGGCAACAGGTTTATCCTGGTCTTGGTGGACCATGCCACCCGGTACCCTGAAGCCATCCCTCTGAGGACAGTGACGGCCCCCGTGGTGGGACGGGCACTGATGGGAATTTTCTCACGTGTGGGATTCCCTCAAGAGGTGGTGTCTGACAGAGGTACCAACTTCGTGTCCAAGTACATGAAGTCCCTGTGGCAGGAGTGCGGTGTAACTTACAAGTTCACCACTCCTTACCACCCTCAAGGAAATGGTCTGGTTGAGAGATTCAACCGGACCCTCAAGAGGCATGATTATGGGTCTGGAAGAACCCATGAGGCGTAAATGGGACGTCCTCTTACCATGCCTGTTGTTTGCATACCGGGAGGTGCCACAGAAGTCTCTAGGGTTCAGTCCCTTTGAGCTCCTCTATGGACACCCGGTGCGAGGACCTCTGAGTTTGGTCAAGGAAGGCTGGGAGCAATCTCCCAGGAAACCTCCCCAGGATGTATACAGTTACATGCTGGCCTTCAGGAACCAGACTAGGCGTTTCAGAGAGCTTGCTGAGGCAAATCTGGAAGCCAGCCAGGAGGAGATGAAGCGGTGGTACGACCAGAATGCCACTCTGGTAGAGCTTCAGCCTGGTCAGAAAGTGTGGGTCATGGCCCCTGTGGAGCCCTGTGCGCTCCAGGACAGGTGGACCGGCCCTTTTACGGTGGTGGAGCGCAAGAGTCCAGTTACCTATTTGGTGGACTTGCAGTCTCCCAGGAACCCCTTGCGGGTCCTGCATGTGAACCGCCTGAAGCCCCACTTGGAGAGGTCCCAAGTGGGCATGCTCTTAGCGACAGATGATGGAATGGAGGAGGAGACCGAGCCTCTTCCTGACCTCCTGTCAGCCCGAGAGCAAGATGGATCAGTGGAGGGAGTAAACCTCTCTACCTCCCTGACACCTGAGCAGCAGGGTGACTGTCGCCACTTGTTGGGACAGTTCCTGACCTGTTCTCCCTGGTTCCCAGTGTCACTCATTGGTGCGTCCATGATGTGGACACTGGGGACAGTCTTCCTGTGAAGCACAAGGCTTACAGGGTGACTGACAGGGTCAGAGCCTGCATCAAGGAGGAGGTCTCCAAGATGTTTGCGCTAGGGGTGATTGAGTCCTCTAACAGCCCTTGGGCCAGCCCCGTGGTCTTGGTTCCAAAAGCTGCCGCGCTCTGGTGCCACACCAGAACTCCGGTTCTGTGTGGACTACAGGGGACTCAATTCCGTCACCAGGACTGACGCCCACCCCATCCCCAGAGCTGATGAGCTCATAGATCGGTTAGGGGCTGCGCGGTACCTCAGCACGTTTGACTTAACGTCTGGATACTGGCAGATCGCCTTGACTGATGGGGCAAAGAGAGGTCAGCATTCTCCACACCAGATGGGCACTACCAGTTCCGGGTGATGCCCTTTGGGATGAAGAATGCCCCTGCCACCTTTCAGAGGTTGGTCAACCAGGTGTTGGTTGGACTGGAGGATTTCAGTGCCGCCTACCTGGATGACATCGCAGTGTTCAGTGCCCGTTGGGAAGAGCATCTGCGCCACCTCTGGGAAGTGTTGATGGCGCTGCGGAGGGCAGGCCTCACAATCAAGGCGAGTAAGTGCCAGATTGGGCAGGGTTCTGTGGTGTACTTGGGACACCAGGTTGGGAGCGGCCAGGTGGCGCCCCTCCAACCGAAAATTGATACCATTCTGGCTTGGGAGCCCCCAAGACCCAGACAGAGGTGAGAGCCTTCCTAGGACTCACCGGGTATTACCGGAGATTCGTCAAGGGGTATGGCAGCATTGTTGCCCCCTTGACCGAGCTGACTTCCAAGAAGCAGCCCAGGAAAGTGATTTGGACTGACGCCTGTCAAAAAGCTTTTGACACCTTGAAGACTGCCATGTGCACGGCGCCTGTGCTCCAGGCACCCAACTTCTCCAATGAGTTCATTGTTCAGACCGACGCTTCAGAGCATGGTGTAGGGGCTGTTCTATCACAGATCAATGAGGAGGGCCTAGACCAACCTGTAGCCTTCATCAGTAGGAGGTTACTTCCCGGGAACAGAGATGGAGTGCTATTGAGCGTGAGGCATTTGCTGTGGTCTGGGCACTGAAGAAGCTGAGACCATACCTGTTTGGGACTCACTTCCGGGTTCAGACAGACCACAGGCCCCTCAGATGGTTGATGCAGATGAGGGGTGAGAATCCAAAGCTGTTGAGGTGGTCCATTTCCCTACAGGGGATGGACTTTACGGTGGAACACCGCCCTGGTACAGAACACGCCAATGCTGATGGACTGTCCAGATTTTCCGCCTTAGCGATGAGAACTCCCTAGGGGTAGGATAGTTCTCCCCACATTTCAGCTGGAGGGGACACGTGTTAGACCTGGCATCCTTGGCGTGGGTCTCCCTTCCATTTTTTCATAATGCCTCCACTGTTGCCGATATGTTTTTGCTGGACTAGATGCTCATGGGCACTTTGCCGCTGCTAATCAGTGCCAAAGTGCAAGTGCTCCCTATCGTTAATTGATATATGTATTAGTGACTCCATGATTGGATGATTGGTTTACTTGTCAGTCCCTAGTACAGTGCACTCAGTGTGCCCAGGGCTTGTAAATCCAATGCCGCTGGTGGGCTTGCAGCACTGGTTGTGCCACCCACAGAAGCGGCTTGTAAAATGTGTCTCAGGCCTGCCATCGCAGAGCCTGTGTGCAGCCTCGGGCTGCCATGTCGACTTGGTGAGTACACCCACTTACCAGTCCCTAAACCTTCCCTGTACTGCATGTTGGTCACCCCTAAAGTAGGCCCTAGGGCAGGGTGCATTGTAAGTATAAGGTAGGACATGCCCTGGTGTGTGTGGCATGTCCTAATAGTGAATTACAGCCATTTTCGTTCTTCACTATTGCAAGGCTACCTGCTCCCCATAGGCCAGAATGGGCAGACTGACTATTACACCTTATAATCAGAACTGACCCAGGGAACATGGTAGAAAAACGAATTTAGTATGCCTGAACTCAGGATGATAAAATACATCTTTTAGTGAAGTTGGTTTTAACATTCTGTGTTCGAAAATACCACTTTTAGAAAGTGGGTATTTTCTTGCCTAACTATCCAAGCCTGCCTCTGCTAGGTTGTGTATTCCTTGTCTGGAGATTGAGTGACAGGGGCTGGGGGTGGCTACCGGAGACAGGGTGAGTCAGCGCAGGGCTGAATAGAAAGATTTGCATCCAGAGTGGAGGGAGGAGTTGCACCTGGGTCTGAATAGGGCTGTGCCTGCCTTCCACAATGCTGGCTCCACCTCCTGCCGGGCGGCTGAGCACTCTGCCCCACATTCTGAAAGGAAAGAAGGAGTCAGAAAAACAAAGTGCTCCAGGACTGACCAGAACTGGTTTTGGACTAGGCAGAGGCCTCTCTGCCTCCAGAGAACAAAGAGAATCAGGGTATAAGAGGGGCACCCAGACCCCAGGAAGATTAGATCACTTTTGGGAACAAGAAGAAACCTTTGCTGAGGAGCGGAACCAAGAAGAAACTGAGGAGAGACTATCCCTAAGCTGAAGTGCTGCTTGGGGGATTGGCCTGCAGTGGTTTGCCTGACTGCCAAAGAAAGGAGAAAGGAACTTTTGCTTTGCTGTGACTTTCATCAACTTGTGAAGGATCTCCAAGGGCTTGGAAGAGAGCTTGCCCCCTGACCGAAGTCCCAGGACCATTGGACTTCACCCCCTTTGTGAACTGCTGCTGGAAACTCTGTTTCAGTGGCTGCAGAGGTAGGGAGCTGTGACCGACTCTCACGACCGACTCGGTGTCCTGTAAGCACCGCATCGAAGCACCGTCTCGCCCTGCAACGCACGGCCCTGGTCTCACCGACTCCGTCAACGAGCCGCTGCCTGCACCGCATCGAGGGACAACGCGTCCTGCAACGCTTCGCTACGCCCGAATCGAACTGGTCTGACCGACACGGTCACTGCTGCTGAGTTTGAGTCCTGTGACCGCACCGGAGTTGGGCACCGCTCGCACGCTTTGCGACGCACCGCCCGACTCGCACCGCTGTCCGGACTGATCGACGCCAGCTCCTGAATCCGGCTCCGTCGCCGCACCGCAACCTGCCAGCACCGCATCGAAGCACCGTCTCGCCCTGCAACGCACGGCCCTGGTCTCACCGACTCCGTCTCGACGAGCGTCAACGAGCCGCTGCCTGCACCGCATCGAGGGACAACGCGTCCTGCAACGCTTCCATTTTTGCATCGCGACCGCGACGAGACAGCCATCCGGCTCGCACGCCCGTGCCTGCCGCTTCAAGTAAAGGTACTGTGACCGAGTCTGTCTCCGCTGGGTTGGCCCGTCTCGACGCGGTCAGCTGGATTTGTTAGACTCTGTTTGTTCTCGACTCCGCCGTAGCCGGAGGAGGCTACCGACTCGCACAGAACCTTGAATTAAGCCTTTTTGATCAGAACTAAGTATTCTTAACAGTATTGTGGATTATTTTTGTCGTTTATGGTCTTGTGATAAATCTATATAAAGTATACCTATTTTTATAAATATATAACCTGTGTGGTGTCCATTTGTAGTGTTGTCACTTGATTACTGTATGTGTTCACAAATGCTTTACACACTGCCTCTGAACTAAGCCTGTCTGCTCGTGCCAAGCTACCAAGAGGGTGAGCAGGGGTTATTTCGGGAGTGTACCTACTTTCCCTGACTAGACGCAAGGGTCCCTATTTGGACAAAGGTACATACCTCTGCCAACTGGAGACCCCCAAATCTAACAATGTCAAATCGGGGATTAAGTCTTTTGGCAAACTTATCGTAAGGATGCGGTGTTTGTCCACTGGGGATGTATGTGGAAACACTGCTTCTATCTGATCGAACTTTTCTGCAAGCCAGTAAGGATAATCGTCCTTATTTTGTGGACGTTTGCCCATCACAGAATTTACCATGACAGGACTTATGGTCACTCCAGCTGCAACAGCTGGTTGGCCAGCGACTACAGGAGCAGCTCCATGGAGGCTACCTGTAACGTATGTCACTAAGGCTCGATGCACTCGCACCAGTTCGGTATGCATAGTGCGCAGATCCGCAATCGGTAATGCCAGATAATTTGGATGCGGGGTATACCCGGCCAATACAGGCCAAGTGGCCCCTCAATTGATAAGGGGCCTAAACGAACTGCGGTAGTTGGTTGTGGGAGGGCGCCATTAAACCAAACACGGTGCTGCCAAGCCGTGAGAGGCACTTCAAGATTAGTATAGGGTCGATAGGCAGCAGGAATAGCGGTGGGTTTATATTCATGAAACAGCTTATCACCTGCATCCACCGCCTCAAAAGTGATCCAAGTGTAAAACACTTCAAAGTGATAAGCCGGATCGGCTTGAACCACAAAGACCAACTCGACCCCAGCATCGGGCACTCCGTATACACCTAGGTGTTCTCGGAGTGGTCCTCGGCTATGTGCAGCTATCGCCACACCAGCCATAACTAAACAATTGTACTCGACAACCTAACAGGGAGCACAAAATGGGTTATTTATGTAACCTTTTTTAATAACTTCAAGCTTGAAAGAACCTATAAAACGTTCAATATAGGAGGTATCACCGTCACTTGCGCCTCCCGGAAGCGTACGTGAGGGTTTTGTGGACAAGCACAAGTACTACTCAAGCATCTCGCAGATAAGCTGCCCCACGTTGGCCGCGCCATGTCATAAGGTTTCTGCACATACACAGAGCTATGCACAGGATAATAGGACCCCGGAATACAGTGGTTTGCCTACCATATCCCGTAGCACCCAAAACCCCAACCCAACTAGCTTAGCATCCCATTAGTACCAAAGCACCAATGATTGGACAACCCAGAACACGGTATCTTCATCTCAGGACTCGCAGAAGCAAGAACACTCTTTCGTCACTCACTCGTACTTGTCCACAATGCGCGTATGAAGAGACACAGGGTAGATTAAAATATTTATTTCAACTTACGTGCTCTAAGGTACAGTACACGTGTCAGCACTAATAGCATAATGCATATGAATAATATAAGCAGCATGGTTACAATTCCATAGAATACAAACGGGAAAGCATTTCATAACTCAGTGGATAAATGTCTAAATAACATTACCACCCTCCCCGTGCAGTAAGATAGTTTATTATAAAAATAGAAGACCTCTGGGCTTTGACTAGCGAACCCTCATACCTCGGTCTCTAGATGCAGAACTACATCAGCAGACAATCACAGCTCTTCTCCCTGGAAAGGATTCCTCCAAGTGTGCTAAGCGCCAGTAAAACCGCAGTATTAAAGACACACAAAGGTTCATGTCATTTGCGCCTAATGTTATGTCTGGGTGCGCGAGACTGGCCATATCAGGAAGAACCGAAATACATTGTTATGCGACCTTGTACATGTTGTGCAGCCTGAGCCCAAATCGAACAAGAGAAAAGGTGAAAGACAGAAAGTGCAGACAGCGCAAAAGAACCTGGCAAGAGCAAAGGGCGAGGGAGCCCTGGCTCAGTGTAACGCGCGCAAAGAAAAGCAACATGGCAGCTAGGCCTAGGCCAACATAACAAGGCAGGCAACAAACCACAAGACACTGTGTGTACTTAATATGATCTATAATAGTAATGCGAGCTCCGGTGTCTACCAGAAGTTTAATGGGAATACCATTGATCCAAACTTCAATTTCAGGATCAGCAACCGAAGAAATTTTCTCTTGTCTGACGCATCTCACACCTAATAGTAACTCTTTAAATGAGTCATCATTGTTGCTGTCATCAACATCGTGATCTTCACTGACTACGCAGCGAACAGGGTTGTTACACCCACCCCCCCGCATGCTTTTGAGAAATGGCCCATTTGCCCACATTTCTTGCATTGTTGTCCATGTGCAGGACAATATTTGAAAGTGGAAATGTGATTGGGTGATCCACATCTGAAGCAAATGATCTTGCGTGTTTGGAAAGTTGATGTTGACGGTTGTGGATTTAAAAATGCTTTTGTTCTTTTTGTTATCCGCATTGGGAATGGGTTTGTTGACAACCGCACCAGAGATGGTCGTTTTGTTAAGCGATTCCTCTAAAAATTGTATGCCTTGACATGAACCCTCAATACTCTTAGCTATATCGATTTACTTTATCTAAGGACGGATTTTTACAGGTAAGAAGGCGTTCTTGAATTTTTTGGAACTACATCTAACTACAAGCTGATCTCTTATTAGCTGTGAAGTGAACTCTTTGAATTCGCAAGTTGCAGCTAGTACCTTCAGAGCAGTGACATATGTGTCGATACTCTCTGAGGGTTTTTGTACTCTCGTGAAGAATTTGAATCTATGAACAACAACAAGGTTTTTTGACTTGGTAAAATATTTGTCAAGTTGAGCAATGGCAATGTCAAATTCATCAAGTTCAGACTCATCTAAGTCTTGATAATCAGGTAAGTGGTCAAATATATTTTGCCCTTCAACACCTATATGATAATACATTAGACCTATTTTTCTATCCGGTTTAAATTTTGTGGCATCAATTGCCACTAAATATGCTTTGAATGAACGGATCCACAATTTCCATTCTAAGGGAGGTTCGCCAGGTTCTTGCAGGAACGGTGCGGGTGGTGAAATGCTTTGCATGACTATATAAAGTGTGCAAATCACAGGAGAGTCGATCTGCTTAAAGCGTGCAGACCGCTGACGAAGTTATGTTCTGTAAAGCGTGTGCAGATCACTAAGAAGTAGATCTGCAAGTTGCACTTTAAATAAAGTGAATTGTGAAAATTGCTCAAAGTGTGTAGGTCGCTGAATGGATAGTGTGTGTGTGTGTATATATATATATATATATATATATATTTTAAAGTGTGCAGATCACTGACAAATGGACCTACAGAGAGTGTACACGATGCAGACAAAAATAAATATTGTACAAAGAATTCAGGAAGCAAAGCGTGCAAATTGCTGATTTCCAAACTTGCACCAAAGGAAAATATCACAAACTGTAGAAGTATAAAGTGTGCAATACTGCTGAAGTCCACCGGAGGCAGTGTTGTGGAATTCGAGTCTATGGTTGAAGCAGAGGAAAGAGCCCCGGATATGAGGTGAAGGTTCTGAAGATTGAAACAGATGTGGCCAGCCAGAAGAGAAAGGTAAGCTGCAGAAATGATTATTTAAAGTTTGATAGTAGGCTGGACCGATTTGTGGTACTCGCGTGGTAATTATGAACTCAAGCACACACGTACTTCATTAAATGATGTTGGAACTGGACGCGCTTGTGTGCGAGATGATTTGACTGGTAGTCATGAATTGAAGCACACACGTACTTCATTAAATGGCGTAGGAGCTGGACGCGCTCGTGTGTGGGATGATTTGACTGTAGCTGGCTTACAGTTGATTGTTTTTACGAGCTTGAAAGCGCTCGTGCTGTGCAACGCTCGTGTTCAGAGGCTCTGAGGCCGCGCTGCCTGCGCTGTGAAACGCTCGTGCTAGAAGACCGCTCTGCTTTCTGACTATCAGCGCGTGCCGGATTTTGAAATGAGTAGTCGCTAGCAACAGCGCGACGCTTGATTTCGACAGACAAAAGTCGAATAAAAAAAAAATGCTTTGAATCTTTGACACGAAGGCATAAGAAGTAAAGCATCTCACCTTCATTGCCCACTTACGAGCGGGTCACACTTTTGAAGTAGATGATGGTGTATTTGGCAGATTGCTCCTTGTGTATTCGGCAGATTGCTCCCTGGCCCCTTCTTCCAAATGATTAGTGAAATACAGTGAGCAAATCCCGGATCGTCACCAGTTTTGAAGTGAAGACGTTACACAGTCTGTAGCTTGAAATGTAGTTTTATCTCGTAGTATATCCTTCCATGAAGGGGCACTCGAGCAACTGCTTACAATCCGAATGCAGAGCTCCAGTGACCTCATGGCATTCTAGACCCAAGACATTCCAAGCCAGAGGCTTGCACATTACCACAGCACGGTAGCTAAATGATTTATTAATTTGCCCAGAATCACAGAATGTTGAGCCGCCCTGGTTCCTCAGTTCCAAACCCTGGCAGTTAGGCCACATCTTCACCTCCAGTCCAGCAGTGCCTGACAATAAGTGAGCAGAGCTAGTATTCATTAAACCCCCTTATTTTAAGATCAGCTGATCTCACAGTACAGCCCTTATCTATTGTTTTATCGTAGTGAGCAGTGGCGGCATGATATCAACCTCATTTTATTCTCCTAGAGATTGCTAGCGTGTTGTATTCTGAAATAGCTTGCTTCGAGACCGCCTCCGCTGTGTAAAATTCCGACCTTGCTCTCCATGCACTGCTTCTTTTGCAGGCTTTTATAATCCATGATGTGATGTGAAACAAACGAAACCAATTTTCTGGCGAAATTATTGGTCCTTAAAGGATGCAATAGTTCTTTTTCTGCAGGAAATGACATTTTCGCCAGGCCACGTGAGAAGATTTTGCATTGATTCCGCACGATGTTCGAAGAAATGAAACCCTTCAGTAAGGAGAAACGTTTATGAACTAGGAAGACAGTGTCCTTGGAACTACTTCATGATGTCACCAGATGCTGGAGTTGGCAAAGTATGATTAATGCGAGACGGTTCCGAGGCTCTCGTCTCCATATTTAGGATAAAAGGTGGACGGGTTTTTGGTCTTCTGATAACACTTGCTTATTCTTGCTTTGTTTTACTTTATGGACAAAACAATTGATTTCTGCCTGGCTGCAGGCTTATTGAGACATATACAATAATACAAACCTAGATACCTGCAAAATGTGGCTCAAACAAGGTCTTTACATCTGTCTGCAGTGCCACTAAAATAACACAATTCTATTGGTAGCCTACACATTCCTGATGCCATGTGTCATTTTGATCAGTTAAAGAAGATCCCTTTAGTTTTGGCCTATTGTGGTAAATTAAATTTACTTATTACCTCATTTCTGAATTTCTATGCTTAATAAATCATAATTTCTTGTCAATGCAAAGCGAGGAGTCCGTGGTGCTCAAATGAAGGAGGAGAAGACCAATAACTCGAGTTAAAGGGAGCGCTTCCAGCACCAAGCGGGCACAGGAGCAATCTCTCAAGTCCCTCTCTTTAAGTGGGGGTTCTTTATTTTCAACAGCAGAATATTTATACAGTCTTGGTCACGAGGCAAAATAGAGGAACAAACAGGTCGTGGCAGATAGAGGAACAAAGATTCAGCAAGAGGAGCAGAGTGTGAAGAAATGGGGGCGTGTCTTAGGCTTCGTGAGGGGACTTGCGATGTGAAATAGTCTGACAGTTGGAAGGGGAAGGCTTCCTCATTTGGGGGTTTGTGCTCGTGCTTCATGTCAGAAACATGAACCATCTCTGCGGGGGAGCAGGAACTCATGTACTGGTTTCCCGGACTTGGCAGAAACCACAGAGACAGATGGTGAAAATGAGGAAAACCAGGTGCAGGGGTGTCGTGCTCGTGCTCGGGGTCTTGGGACACCAAAGGGTGAATTAAAAACAAAATGGTGCCGGCTTTTAATGTGGGCAATTATTAATCGCGCAAGGGGATCGCGCAAAGGGGCATAATTAGATCGCGCAGAGGGCAGCGAAGGGGCATAATTATAGATTTTATTTCCACATTCCCTCCTTGCCCCAGAGTGTACCTACATTATATCTCAATTTGCATGAGATCATTTATACATTCTTGTAACATGATTCTTTCCCTTTCTCTCTGCTGGACAAGTGGTTTAGGAATGCATTTTGCAGCGCATAGACTGCATAGGGCAGGACCACATTGGATGCAAAGGCAGCATCCAGTTATTATCAGGAATATTATGCCTGCTGCTGACAGCAGTTGCCATCCCCAGGACGATATTATCTTCCAGAACCAGTCAGACCACGTCCAAGTGCCAGGTTCTTGATGTAAACTTACGGCTATCTTGTGTAATTTTGTTATGGCCGTGTATACAGATGGGGAATTATCAGGAATAAATATACAGCAGCTAGAGCCTATAATTTTACAGGCTCCGCCTCTGTCAGCCAAGATGATGTCAAGGACAAGGCGATTTTGGAGAGTAACCAATCGTATGGCAGACTGCTCCTGGGTTAAGCTCCCCAGGGCAGACGCCGTCTGGTTTACTACAGCCTCTAAGGTCCTTGTCAACCTGCGTATAAGCTTGCTGTTCTGTACAGGGCCAACAAAGAAGAAGAACCCTTTGTTAAAATCTGTATACTGTTCCCATGAGGTTTCCGTTTGGTCAACCAAGGAGGTATCGATTGTTCTTTTATGTCTGACATGGGGCACTAGGAGTTCTCTGTGGTAAGTGGATGGGGCCACAAAGACAGGGGGTAACAGGAATGCTATATAGCAAGTTCCCCCCCCGTTCAAGGGCAGCTGCACATAGGCCGTTTGGCCACAGATGAAATAAGTATGGCGAGATGCTAGAAATGAGGACTTTCCTCTGTCTTCAAAACTTATAGTGGTATGACAGTCACTGTGTCCTAATGGAACAGAGCCATTTTTCTGGATGCACAGGTGTCCTTTTACTGGTGAGACCGAGATGGAAGGGGAACCAGCATTCTTTTTAGGTTTGGTATTTAACATCTTGTAGGACATGGTCATGTTCCCTTGCTTGTATTCTTCACTTTCTAGGACTGTACCGGTCGCCTGAGGATCTCCCTCCTTATTAGGGTAACAGGCAGTATTGAGTACCTTGTTTAAATCCCCCAAGGCCACCCATTCTTGCATGAATTATTTCCGTCAGGGCAGGAGGTGGGGGTAGTAGCGTCAGCTGTTATTAGGGCGAACCAGGCTTCACAAGTTCCATTATAAGAGAATGGGAAAGAAAAAGAGGCATCCCTCCCTTTTTCTGATGAGGTGGGATGCGGCCACATATCCAACAATTGGTGCTATTACTGGCTTGCTGAGTGTGGTGTAGCATCTGTATGAAGGTATTGTTTCGCAAGGCTAGTCTATGGGCTTGTTCATGAGGGGGTAGGTCGTGATAGGTGTGTTCCTGAGTGCTGTTGGGTGTATGAGAGGTGTGTTGTGTTGGGGGAAAAACAGTGTGGAGAATCCAACCAAGACACGTCATAACTGCCATGAGGAAAAATAATACTGTCAAACATATAATAGGACCATTATGTCTTTTTCTAGAGTTCATTTTTTTTTTTTCTCCCACATAGTCAAGGTGTTAAAATCCATTCCCATGCTCCAACCGCTTCACCACTGGACCGACGCCCAATGGACTTAATTAGCCAGAGTCCGAATGGCAGACCTTAACTTTGATTTGTAATCCTGTTGTGGGGTTAGTTCCAAAGGCAATAAAGATTGTTCAGTCACAATGTCAGTGGGATTGGCAGGGCCATCAGCAACAGTGTCTTTTTGTCCAAAATGTTTCCGGCAGTGGCTTGCGTGGAGCCAGCCCTTCCTGCCCTCGACCTTCACTGCTGTCCGTGTTGTTAGTAGTACGAGTCTTGGCTTCTTCCACCTGGGTTGGAGGGGACTGGTCCGGTCGAAGTTCCTCACGAGGACCCAGTCCCCGGGTCGGATGGCGTGTTCTTACGGGTTGGTTTTGTCAGGGAAGGTGGCAACAACCTGAGAACGACAAGATTGGAGTGCAGACATCAAGGAAGCCAGGTAGTCAGTCAGCATAGTACTGTCAACATCAGTTATTCTTTTAGGCCTTGGCGTACCCCACATATTTGGTGGTCTGCCAAAGACCACTTCATATGGAGATAAGCCAGTTCTGGAATGGGCTACCATACGCATGTAGAAGAGGGCAACCGGTAAGGCTACCATCCAGTCCACGCCTTTGTCAGTGCATATCTTGGCCAATTTTGTCTTCAAAGTTTGGTTGTGCCTTTCTACTAGACCTGCTGCATGAGGATGTCTTACACAGTGAAACTTCCAAGTGTACCCTAACAGAAGAGACACTTGCTTCATGAGTTCAGAGGAAAAAGGTTGGCCGTTATCTGAGTAGATGACACGGGGCAACCCATACCTCGGAAAAAACTCTCTAACTAATTGTTTAGCAGTTGTCGTTGCAGTGTAATCTGGGGCGGGATAGGCTTCTGTCCATCTGGTCAGAGCACACACTACAACTAGCACATACTTGTGACCTCTACATCTCTCCATCTGGATATAGTCCATCTGGAGAACTTCAAATGGATGGTCAGGGGTTGGAATCCTCCCTGTTCCACCTTTGTGCCTTTTCCTGGGTTGAACTGATTACAAATCATGCACGTTTTAACTTTTTGTTTGGCTGCAGCTCTCAAATGTTTGTTGTGCCATATATTCTGTATGCTGTCTAACATTGCTTTTTCTCCCAGATGTGCTGGTCCATGTATGGTGTTTACCATAACTTGTACCATGGCATCCGGTAGAAACCATACTGCTCTTTCAGGTGTCATCCAGCCTTGATCTGTAAGGACCCCTCCTTTTTCCTTCCATTCTAGCAGTTCCTGTGGTGTGGCGTGACTTTGGACATCCTGGATGTCAGAAAAGGGGTCTCGTATTGTATATTGGCGGTGTGGTATACTTAATTCTGTGTTTGCTGCTAACTTGGCTGCACTGTCTGCAGAATCATTTCCTTTTGATATTTCATCTGTTCCTTTTGTGTGCGCTTTACATTTTAGCACTGCGATTTTCTCTGGTAACTGACTGGCCTCTAAGAGGGCAGTGATGAGTGTAGCATGCTGTATTCTGAACCCATGTGATGTGAGAAATCCTCTCTCTTTCCATAATGTACCGAAGTTGTGTACAACTCCAAAGGCATATTGTGAATCAGTGTAGATGTTAACTGACTTTCCTTTTGCTAAGTGACATGCTCGTGTTAGGGCTATGAGTTCTGCTGCCTGTGCCGACAGTATCTCTATCTTGTGTGCTTCTAAAGTGTCTGTACCATTTGTGACGGCATAGGCTGCTGCTAATTCTCCTGTGGGGAGTCTCATACATGAACCATCAACAAAGAGTGTCATTTCTGCCTTAGCAAGGGGAGTATCTTGTAAATCTGGTCTTGGTTTGGTCACTAAATCAATTATGTCAATACAATCGTGAATTTCTTCAGTAGGAGAGGTCAGTGGCAACAGTGTTGCTGGGTTTAAAATGTTGCAGCGTCTAATCTCAATGTGTGGCTGAAAAAGTGTCATCTCATATCCGGTGAGTCTGGCTATTGTCAGATGCTGTGTTTGTGTTCTGTTTAACAGAAGTTCTACAGCGTGTGGGACCTGAACTATCAGATGATGTCCCAATACAATAGAATCGCTTTGTCTAATAGCTTGTGCAGTAGCTGCTACTGATTTTAGACATGCAGGCAATGCTTGTGCTACTGGATCTAATGTGCTTGAAAAATAACCACATGGTTTATGTTTGTCTGCTTGAAGTTGGGTCAGAACTGATAGTGCTGTACCTGAGTTTTCTGTTACAAATAATGTAAAATCTTTGGTGTAATTAGGTGTTGCCAGCACTGGGGCTTGACACATAGCTTTTTTAAGAGACTGAAAGGCTTGCGTGTGTTCATCTGTCCAGGGTAATTGTGGAGTAGCGCCAGCTTCGAGTGTTGTCAGCTGCACTAACGGTTTGGAAATGAGTGCAAATTGTGGGATCCACTGTCTACAATATGAGGTGAGACCAACAAAGGCTCGAACTTGTTTCTGTGTTGTTGGTTGTGGTATTTGTTGTATGAGTTGGATGCGTTCCTGTGTAAGCTGCCTACCCTCCTTTGACAGCAAGTGCCCTAAGTATGCCACTTGCTGTAAACAAAATTGGAGCTTACCAGGGGAAACTTTATGGCCATTTGCAGCTAGGAATTCTAGTACTAGTAGTGATGCTTCAGCACATGCTGCGTCAGATCTGGCCGTAATGAGGATATCATCAACATATTGTAGTATGGCTGTATCCGTGGGCATTTGAACAGTATCTAGTTGTCTTTTTAATGCTTGGCTATATACGCTTGGACTCTCTGTGAAACCTTGAGGAGCTCTTGTGAATTGGAAACTTCGTCCTTGTAAGGAGAAGCCAAAAAGGTATTGACTGTCTGGGTGAATAGGTATGCTAAAGAATGCGTTTTTCAAGTCAATGACTGAAAAATGCGTTGCTTCCGCATCTATGGCTGTGAGTAGGGTGGAGATGTCTGGAACCACAGGGTGTTGTGGAACGACACATTTATTGAGCTCTCTCAAATCCACCACTAGTCTGTAGACAGGTGGTGTTCCTGGTTCCACTTTTTTATGAACTGGTAAAACAGGGGAATTGCAAATGTTAGAAGTTGTTTCCTTAATCACACCTGACTGTATTAGGTCCTGAATAATTAACATTAATGCTTGTTCAGCCTGAGGTGGAATTTTGTATTGCCTTATGCGTGGTAGTTGGGCTCCCTCTTTCAGTGTAACCTTGTGAGGTGTTATTTCCATACATCCTACTGTGGTGGAATCAGTGGCCCACAGGGTGTGTGGCAAATCTTTCAAACGCTCATCTAATTCTCTACTTGTGTAGTGGCCCTTGAAATCTCGCAGAAATAGTCTGACATCTGTAGGTGAGCAAACAATGACAGCTCCTAATTCTTTCAATGTTTTTATACCAAGCAAGTTTTCTGGACATGATTTTGTCAATATAAGATCTGTAGTTGTCATGAGGGGACCAACCTGCAAGGGCAGTGGCTTTGACGTGACGTTTGTCACAGGTTGTCCCGAGAAACCCAGAGAAATACTTTTTGAACCCGAGAGAGGAGCCTCTGGGACCTCTTGATGGCTTATTGTTGTTTTACTGGCCCCAGTGTCTAGTAGAAACTTCCTATCCTCCCCAAGAAGTCGGACCTCTATAAATGGACCTGTCTGATCTACTGGAATGGGGATTAGGGGCAGTTTGTCATCTTCTCTCTCTGGGCAACATCATGAGAAATCTGGGTAATATTCAGTGTAGGCGCTGTCTATAATATTCATTTGGGCCATTTGTGTTGTCAGTGGAACTGAAGGTGTTGAACTGTCTAGGGAATCATTCTGTTTTGGCTGATATGGGCGTGGCTGGGTCTTACCAGTAGCCAAATTGTGCTTTAAGACAGGGCAATCTTTAACGAAGTGTCCCATCTTTTTGCAATAATTACAAGTGCTTTTTATATTTGTCTGGCTACTTGGTGTCTGTTGACGCTGGGGTGCAGTTTGGGCTACTAATGCTTTCATCTTTGTGTCTTTCATGCGTTTCTTATCATTTTCTTCTTCATCCCTAATGCGATTCTGGTGATATTGTAGCATTTGTAACACCTGTGGAGGTGTATGTGCTTGCCAGGTACTTTCTACTTTTAGTACTCTGTCCTTAATGGCTGGCAAGGCGTTATCTACTAATTTGGAAACAAACAGATGCGGGTAAGCTTCACTTGTTGGCGTAAGGCCGCTATTTACCGCAAAACACTTTTCAAGTCTAGTGTAATAATCTCCTATGTCTTCACCATGTTTCTGTTTGCAGGAGGAAATGGCATCCCAGTCCTCCTTTTTCACTGTTAGTAACTGTGGTAGCACCTTTAAAATAGTGCCAGGAAGTGCTTTTAGTTTGTCTCCTATACCTTGACCTGCTACTCTAGTATTTTCGTCATTCTGAAGTTCAGTCCATTTAATGTGTTCACCTGCTACTTCCCAATCTTTTCTCTTAGTTTGTCATATATACCTGATGGCAACAATAATTTCAGAATTGCTGTGATATCAGAAAGAGTATATGTTCCCATCATTAATACATCTCCTAATTCCTTAAAGAATCCAGCAGGATCCTTTGAGTGGGAGGGAACCATCTCTTTCATCCTTAGTAACTCAAGTTTTGTCAAGGGTACATAAATGAAGACGCGTTGTAGCGCGCCATTCGTGTCAGCTCTGGGGTGGACCTCTCTCATGGGGAACTGGCGTGTTTGAGGAAGTCTATTAGTTGATCCACACGTATTATGGGGAGATCTATATCCAGTCACTTTCTGGTATTTCTGTCTAAAATCTATAAATGTGTTAAGAAAAACTGAACTATTGTGGAGGAACATGTTATCAGCGCAGTCAGACAGAAAATCTTCGAGTCTTGGATCATGTTTAAAATGAGTGTCATTGAGTGTGATGAGATGTTGTACCATGTAGAGACTTGCTAATCTTTGATGTGAGCGTGGTAATGCTAGAAAAAGCTGGGCTATGAGATCATTGTCATATATCTTATATTGAGAGACCCATAGGGTCGCAGTTCTGGCTATTTCCTCCTCCTCCGGTGTAAGCGGAGGTTCCTGGTCTAACCAGTAGTCTAATGCATTGGATGTATTTTCAAATAACTCATCTGGAGATGACCGTTCAGAGTGACCTTGGAGGAATGTAGGCGGGGGTGTTCGTGAATTAGGGGCGGAAGAACGAACGGGTAGGACTTTTTCAGTAGGTTCAGTAATTTCCTCCTCAAGTTTCTTATTCTCTTCATTTGTTTGCAAGTTTTGCAGAATACGGGTCACATTACGGGTGAACCTGTCTAGTGCATCATTTATAAGTTCTAGACTAGTGTGGTCGGATGCGGAATCTAATAAGTCAAAAAGTGAAACTGGTACATTTCTTTCCTCTGCTTGTATGTGTTTTATGAAACAGCAAAGGAGGAACCTATACATGTGCATTTTTACAGGGTGTGATCTTCTTGTAGTCATAGCGTTAATGGCTCGTGAGTTCTCTCCAGTACGAAGAAACTCAGAGGCCGCTTGAAGAAACGTGTCAATTGCTGGTAGATGTCTTATTTCTTCCCAGGAGTCATGAAGTATTTTACTTATTCGGCCCGCCTCCCCTGTGTTGCTCGGAGTCGGGTCATAGGGGCAGTCGGGAATTGTTTTACCTGGGTCTGGACCTACGGCACCCCCTTCTGGAGTGAGAGGTGGTGCGTTATGTTGTGAAAGGGGTGGCGGAGGCAGAGGGTGTTGAATGACTGGAACTTCATAGGGTGGTGGAGTATCTAAGAGAAAATTAGTAAAAGTATCCTCTGGTGGTGGGGCTGTAGGCTGTGCTGATGCAATGTTAAGGTTTTCAGGTGCAGATGGCAATACAGGATAAAAACCAGTAGAAATGGCTGATTGTTCCCTTTTATTCCTTTCACTAACTACTTCTTTCCCTATTTCTTGTAACTGTTCTTTCTTGGCCTGCTCTGACATTCTCTTACCCTTTTCAACTTTATGCAATTCCTTCTGTTGCCTCCTATGGGCTTCTTTTCTCCATAATTCTACTGAGTCACTCTGTGACTGGCGGACTCTCTTTTTCTTCCATAACTGTTCCTCTAATTTCATAATACACTCCGTATCAAAACTACCATTTTCAGGCCATCTATATCTGAGTTCTAGGTCTTTAGTATATTCTACCCATAGATCACAATAAATAAGTGCACCGACACCATGTTTTGCATACATGAAGTGTCCTGGAGTATCCCGAGGAGGAAGGGGAATTTCCTTCTCAAGAATACTCCTTTTGGTTGCCATCTTACGTATTTTCGAGAAAATAGGCATGATGGCAAGACTTTCAAAGATTTTAGAAGTGAGAAAAACATAAACAGAACAAATATCTTTACCGTACCCACGAAAGAGGTGAGTCCGTCTTTTATACTAGTTTAGTAGTCCTCACAAAATAAGTGAGAAACCCACAAAAAACATGTATCTTTACCGTGCCCACAAGGTAGTGAGTCCGTCTTTTATACTAGTTTTAGTAGTCCTCACCAAAGATAGGTGAGAAACCAAAAAAACGCGTATCTTTACCGCCCCCACAAAAGCTGTGGGTTCGTTTTTATACTTTTCAGCAGTACTCACCGAAAAGTAACTGGAAGGCCTCTTGAAGATTTTGGGAAAACGCGGCGCGCAGTTTCAAGGTGGGATTTGTAGAACCTCGGACTCGTCTGCTTCGCAGGTTGGGCTTTGGTTCAGGACGTTCCGCTATTTCCTCACCGCCTCGTGTGGATGCTGGGCCGCAGTCGGTCCCCCTCTTCGCCTCGAGGGAGTTAGCGGGAATTCCCCGCGTTGTGCACTTTTGAAGTCCGTCAACGGTCAGGAGGGGACAGTACCGGGTCCAATATCGCCGGCGCGTGGGGAAAGGGAAGGTCCCACGTTCGGGCGCCAATTACTGTGGTAAATTAAATTTACTTATTACCTCATTTCTGAATTTCTATGCTTAATAAATCATAATTTCTTGTCAATGCAAAGCGAGGAGTCCGTGGTGCTCAAATGAAGGAGGAGAAGACCAATAACTCGAGTTAAAGGGAGCGCTTCCAGCACCAAGCGGGCACAGGAGCAATCTCTCAAGTCCCTCTCTTTAAGTGGGGGTTCTTTATTTTCAACAGCAGAATATTTATACAGTCTTGGTCACGAGGCAAAATAGAGGAACAAACAGGTCGTGGCAGATAGAGGAACAAAGATTCAGCAAGAGGAGCAGAGTGTGAAGAAATGGGGGCGTGTCTTAGGCTTCGTGAGGGGACTTGCGATGTGAAATAGTCTGACAGTTGGAAGGGGAAGGCTTCCTCATTTGGGGGTTTGTGCTCGTGCTTCATGTCAGAAACATGAACCATCTCTGCGGGGGAGCAGGAACTCATGTACTGGTTTCCCGGACTTGGCAGAAACCACAGAGACAGATGGTGAAAATGAGGAAAACCAGGTGCAGGGGTGTCGTGCTCGTGCTCGGGGTCTTGGGACACCAAAGGGTGAATTAAAAACAAAATGGTGCCGGCTTTTAATGTGGGCAATTATTAATCGCGCAAAGGGGATCGCGCAAAGGGGCATAATTAGATCGCGCAGAGGGCAGCGAAGGGGCATAATTATAGATTTTATTTCCACACTATGATGGCATACGTTCCAATGGAGATAAGCTATTATGTTGGGGGCTCTTACGCTTCTGAAGGTATGTATCATCTTTATGCCTAGTTTCCCGAAACACATTTAATTTCTTTGAAGAGTGGTTCTTCAAGCGGCACTCAGCTTTATTGAAGGCCTTTAGATATTTGACGGAGAAATCCCTCACTGAAAGACTGTCACGGACTCAGTTTGCCCGCCCACACCACATTCAAGACCTGCACATGATCTATAAAGCAGTCAAATGCGGCACCCCTCCATACCTTCTTCATTTATCCCGACTGGACCAAGGTTCTCTTCTCTCCATCTGCAAAACTCTAAATCGGACCCTAATTTGGGTAGGTTAAATGAAGGTTAAAGAGAAATGCTAGCCAGAAAAACAGATTTTAAAAATGTTCAAATAGAAAAATTCCAGACGGTCCCCAAAAAGAGAACTGTATTACAGATGAATATGCTTTGGTTAAATCGTCAAAATGAAATAAATCAAACATATCTTAACCCTTTGAGTTAATTTTGAACCATACAAATACAAGTAAGGAAATTAGAAGGAACGTAGCAGAAGGATCCTTGTGATGCCCACAGATTGGTACTCAAGCTGGCCAGAAAATCATACAAGAGCGCCAATCGTGATGCAATATTTGAGTGCTGTGATTGACGAATGAAAGGAGCGTCCCACTCTTCCAAGGCACTCTCCCAGGTACTTGGAGTCCAAAAGCACTGTATATTCACTCTAAGAAATGAGCTTATTGGTGGCACACAGTCCAAAATTATTTTAAGGCCCAGATAGAACTGGCTAATGCCAAGACTGCGGATCCTGAAGTTTAAAGTGCAACAGTGATTTAATTACGTCATCGGAGACGCTGTTAAACTGCAAGTCTTTTTTATGCCCTTTAATCTCAGGGAAAACTCCCTGGAAGAAACAATCATTACTATGACTGTGTAACCAACTACCTGTCCTAGTGACCTATTTCCTTCATTTCTTAGCAAGCAGTGTCCTGCTGAGCTGGAGATATATATATATTCACTGACAAAACCATAGGTTTTAGGGACAGTTATAGTTAGTTGGACATTTCACTCGTACAAAACCAGAGAAATTCCCCCGTTATAGTTAGTTCAGCTAACTATAACTCGCGCCCCCGCAATGCACTGCTGATGACGTCACATATTACATCACTCATGACATGGTCAGTGACATCACTGATGACATCATCCAGTGACTGTGTGTGTCTGTAAAGTTTAAATATGTTTAATATATATAGGCCAAGGCGTATTGAAGAATGAGTGGGTGTATAAGTGTCTGAATGGATGATTTAGTAGGTGCGTGACTAACTCTATAAGTGAGTGATTAAACGTATCTTACAGAATGCATGGGTTAGTGACTAAACTGGGTGAATGTCTGTATCCGTCTGTCTGTTGGTGTGTAAGTGGATGCATGGATTTGCGAATAGCTACAGGAGTGTCTATATGGGTTATTGATTGGTTCTCTGAATATCTGTATGGGTGCCTGAGTGTTTGTGTGGGTGGGGTGTGTGTGACTCTGTACATAGATGTATGACTGGGTGATTCACTGGGTGCATGATTTGAAGAGTGCATCTGTGATGGACTGCTTGGGTGGGTGAGTGTGTGTATGGGTGTGTTAGTGAGTGAATGTATATCTCAGTGGTACATGTGCGAGTAACTACATATGTAAAAGGTAGTATATATGTGTGTTAGAGTATTTAAAAGGCTATAAGTGAGAGTGTGTGATTGTGAGAGTGGCTGTATGGATGCGTGTGTGCTTGTATCAGTTATTGTATAAGAGCGTAAGAATGTGCTAGTATTTGTATGAGTGAGTTGGTGTGTGTATAACTGTATAGGTGAGTAAATGGGTGTGTGATTAATTTTTTGCATGACTGACTAGGTGTGTGAGTACCTCTATGGATGAGTGGTGGTGTGTGAGTGTTTATATAGGTGTATGAGTGCATATGATAGTCCTGTACTGAGTGACTGTAAGTATGAGTGACTGTACGGGTGAGTGAGTAGATGTGCGTGTGTAGACCTAAGAATCAGTGAGTGGGTATGTAGTTATTGGTATTGGAGTGTGTATGGTTTTGAGACTGGCAGTCTATAATTTCGAGTGGGTGTATCAAAGGTTATATTAGGGTGGGAGAAGATGCATGAAATTATCACATGGGTGATGTCATTTGAGATGTCATCAGTGATGTCATCAGTGATGTCATTTGAGATGTCATCAGTGATGTCATCAGTGATGTCACTGACCATGTCATGAGTGATGTAATATGTGACGTCATCAGCAGTGCATTGCGGGGGCGCGAGTTATAGTTAGGGGGAATTTCTCTGGTTTTGTACGAGTGAAATGTCCAACTAACTATAACTGTCCCTAAAACCTATGGTTTTTTTCAGTGAATTTCAAAGGTTTTTTAAATGCTAATTTCTAACTATAACGTGTCTGAAACCTATGGTTTTTTAAGTGAATTTCAAAGGTTTTTTTAAATGCTAATTTCTAACTATAACGTGCCCCGCCCCCTCCCTTCACCACGCGTTTTAAGTTGGGGGATTAAGTCCCCTTGAATCATGAGGATCCCTGGGGTCCAACTAGCCCACCCTGTACCTCCCAGTATGCGCCAGGGAGCTGCGTTGCAGAGAGGTGTTCAGAGGCCACGCCCCTTTTTACACCTCTCTGCAACGCAGCTCTGTGGAGCTTTCTGGACGTACCTGGTGGGCTAGTTGGCCTCCAGGGACCCTCAGTATTCAAGGGGACTTAATCCCCCAACTTAAAACGCGCCACGGGGCCTGTTTGCACACGTCACCTGAAGCCCCGCCCCCTCCCTTCACCACTGTGCAAACGCGCCCTGTGGCGCATTTTAAGTTGGGGGATTAAGTCCCCTTGAATACTGAGGGTCCCTGGAGTCCAACTCGCCCACCATGTACCTCCAAAAGCGCCACAGAGCTGCGTTGCAGAGAGGTGTAAAAGGGGCGTGGCCTCTGAACACCTCTCTGCAACGCAGCTCCTGGCGCATACTGGAGGTTCCTGGTGGGCTAGTTGGCCCCAGGGACCCCCAGTATAAAGGGAATTACTTCCCCTTCTTACAACGCGCCAGGGCGCGTTTGCAGACTGCTGCAGGGAGGGGGCGGGGCCTCCGGCACGATGCCGGTCTTTTTTTTTGTAGTATTTTTTTATGGGAGGGGGGCTGCGTGGCCCCCCTTCCCTCGGCCACTTTTGGCCCCAGGGACCCCATCCCCCGGGACCTGAGGATTTTCTTTTTTTTTTTATTAAAAAAAAAAAACGGGAAGGGGGCCGCGTGGCCCCCCTTCCCTGGGCCTGTATTGGCCCCGGGGACCCCATCCCCCGGGGCATGCCATCTTTATTTTTTGTATTTGGAGGGGGCCTGCGTGGTCCCCCTCCTCAGGCCATTTAAGGCCCCAGGGACCACATCCCCCGGGGTCGGCCTTCAGGTTTTTTTTTTTTTTTTTTTTTTATTATTTTTTTTTTGTGGAGGGGGCTGCGTGGCCCCTCTCCCAGGCCACTAATAGCCCCAGGGACCCCATCCCCCGGGGCCTGGCCACTGGTTGGGGACCGTGGGGGGGTCCCCAATCCCCGCACGGTCCCGCCGGCTCCCCGCGGGAGCCGGCATTGCTTTTCCATAATGGGAGCTGCTGACATGCAGCTCCCCTTATGGAAAAGCAAACTGCTTGCTTCATTGAAGCAAGAGCAGGTTTCCTGCTCTCGCTTCAATGAAGCAAAGCAAGTTTGCAATGACAGGACGGGAGCCGCGAGGCTCCGTCCTGCCATTGCAAACAGCAGTGTCCCGGGGGTAGGCACCCGGGACACTGCAGGAGCTGGCCCTGGGGGTGGCGGTCCCCAGGGCCATGGAGGGCTCCAGGAGGGGGCGCACGGCCCTCCCTTCATTAGTAAAGCCCCGGGGAGGTGGTGGTCCCGGGGCTTCGAGAGTCCGAAACGGACCCCCACATTTATTTTGTAAGTGTCCCGGGAGGTGGCGGTCCCCGGGCGTGTGGGGGCTGGAGCCCCCCACACAGGTGATATAAATTTAAAAAGAAGCCCCGGGGGTGGCGGTCCCCGGGAGGGCGGAGAGCCCTCCCGCACCATTTTTTATTTAAAGCCCCGGGGGGTGGTGGTCCCCGGGGCTTGGGGGGCCTTAGAGGCCCTCCCTATAAAATCTAAATTAAACCCCGCATGCCCCCGGGACTTGGCCCACCCGGGGGCAAAATAGCCTCGAAGCGCGGGAGACCGCGCTTCGATTTTGTTTTTGTTTTTTTGTTTTTTTTATCGGCGGGATCCGCGCACCCTAAGCGCATCCCGCCGATTTAAAATAAATGCTTTTTTCTGGCCAGGGGGTCCTTGTGGGACCCCCTGAGCAGACCTAGGGGGTCATGGTGTTTCTACCCTGCCCCCTTTGTGCGTTTTGCGCACTTGTTTCTGTGCCTCGGTTCTACCGAGGGACAAAATGGCTGCCAACACTTCCTGATTTGGAGTGTTGACAGCCAATTAGCATGCAGCTCGTGGTCGGGAAGGTGCGCTCAGGGTGCGCGGACCCTCCGCGGCCATAGATATATATGTGATTTTACTTTTGATTTTCTCAGCAACTACTGAACGGATTTACACCATTTAACAAAAAGGGTTCTTTCTGAACCAAGAACTACCTCTTTGCCAAATTTGGTGTAATTCCGTTCAGCAGTTCGGGCTGTAGCCGTGTCTAAAGTTCCCTATGGAAAATTGCATGGGGAAAACGCGTTTTGGGACCCCCTTTTTCTCGGCCCCCGCTTGCCGAATCACCCCGAAACTTTCAAGATGGGAGCGGACCGGAGCGGGCCATAAGTTTTGAAAATTTCGCGAAGATTCGTCAACCGGCGCCAAAGTTATTTCAAATAGAATGTTGTGGATTTCCTATGGAAAATAGGTCCTAACTATAACTATCTACTGGCGACCGCCAGTAGATAATATATATATATATATTATCGTAATGTGTGACAAAGGACCTCCAGAACCTTTACAGTTCACTTAGAAACAAAAGAAAGTGGCAGAATGAAAGGAATAGAAAAAAACTCTTCTCAACTATAAAGAAAATCAAGGATGCCAGAGATGTGATGGTGAAACCTTCAGATAAAGGAGGAAATATTGTTCTTTGGGACAAACAACAACATTGTTCAGGGGCACTTAAACAGCTAAATAATGTAGAATGCTACAAACGCATAACTATAGATGAATATCTAGATGTTAAAGAAAAGTTTGATGACAAATTACAGTCTTGGAGAGATCAAGAACTTTTAAGCTGGGACGAAGGCAGGTTCCTAAAACAAAATCATCCAATGTTACCTGTATTCCATTTAATACCGAAAATCTACAAGGACGTAAATGAACCCCCTGGTAGACCAATTATTGCTGTCCAGAATAGCATATTCGAGAATGTGTCAAAGTATATTGATTTTTTTTTTCGTGAATCCCACTGTAGCAACTTTGCCATCATATATTAAGGACTCAGCTGATTACTTGAATCATATATATGATGTAAAATGGGAATCGGACATGATGCTAATGACTCTTGATGTGTCAACCCTTTATGCTAGCATTAGACATCCGGATGGCCTTCGGGCAGCCCAACATTTTTTACATATGAGACCCATAGGATATACAATCCATAACACCATGATAATAGAAATGATGAAGTGGTGTCTTAACCAAAAAATTATTTTGTCTTTTATGGTGAATTATTTGAGCAACAACAAGGTACAGCCATGGGCACCTGCTTCGCCCCCAGCTATGCTAATTTGCATATGGGCTGGTGGGAGGAGCAGGTGCTCGGGGGACCAGGCTTGGAACACTGGGCTAACCACATCTCCTTATGGTTAAGGTTTATTGATGACTTGTTTGTACTGTGGCAGGGTACTGAACATGAGGCTACTCTGTTTTTGTCAGACTTAAACTGTAACAACTTGTACTTAAAATTTACTGTGAGAACAAGCAAAAAATCTATTGAATTTTTGGACATCAGGGTTTGGGTAGGGGAAGGCAAATTGGAAACTATTGTCTTTAGAAAACCTACAGCAGGAAACACCATTGTACATGCTCATCCTACCCCCCCTAATAAAAAGCATATCTTATGGAGAATTCATTCATGCCAGAAGGATATGCGGTTCAAATGAAGAGTATGAAAAGGTGGAGAAGGAGATGAAATATCGCTTTATTCAGAGAGGGTATACACACGCTATACTTAATACAGCCTCTAAAAAAGCGAAGGCATTAGATAGAGAACGCATACTATATAATCCTTCCAAATCTATGAACAAGAGAAAAAATGATACTAAAACATCCCATAGATTTATACCCACATACAATGCTGACCATGGCAAGGTACGATATATCCTTGAGAAACACTGGCATTTGATAAAAGAAGATCCAGTAATGGGGAACCAGATCAACATACACCCTCAAATAAAATATAAAAAATCTAAATCTTTAAGAGATTATCTGGTTCAAAGGCAATATACTTCAGATGTGCAGAATAGAATGTTGCTTCTACTCAGGGAAGGCTTTAGGAAATGCCCAAAATGCAAAGAATGCAGATATGGTAAGAATCAGAATAGTCTAATGGTGTTTAATACAACTATTAAGATTAAAGGTAACCTCACATGCAGATCAGATTTTGTAGTATATATATTGGAATGTCCCTGTCACAAGTTATATGTGGGCAGTACTACTTTGCCAGTGTACAAGCGGATTCTTCAACATCTCCGGGCAATTGTTAACAATGATGGCAGCTACCCAGTAGCTAGACATTTTTGAATAAACCCACAAAAGTGATCCTGCAGTCCTAACATATAGTTGCATTGCCCAAGTCCCCAAGAGTAGGAGGGGGGGACAGGGAAAAGGAGTTACGGAAACTCGAAACCTTCTTCATCCTGGAATTGGATAGTAAAGAGCCTTTGGGCTTCAATATGGATGAGGAATTATATACGTGCCTGACTTGAATAAGCTCCCTCATACCAGCACCTTCCTTGGAGCATTGTTACATGTATAAATAAAAAGATTTTCTAAATCTAAACACTTAGGTGAAATGGGTTATATAGATGGATTTTTGGATCTAGTAGATTGTCATGGTGACTGTTAGGTACAAACATATATGCTCAATACACATATATATATGTGTATTGAGCATATATGTGTGTATATGTGTGTGTGTGTGTGTATATATATATATATATATATATATCTTAAAAGTTCCTTGGCCATGTATATTAAGGAGGCTGGTTTTTCATATGATTTTGAACATATGATAAGAAATTGAGCACTTGCACTTTTTAATGTGGACAATCGGGGAAAGAAGGCTTGCACGTATATATATTTTTTTTATATATATATGTATATTTTTATCTTGTTGACCTTTAGAACAATGATGTGTATGGATGAATTTAATAGAAAAGAAATTGATTTATATACCATAATAATATATATGCCTATATATGAGTGTAATGTGATTATAGTACCTAACAATATTTCTGTATGCTTTGATCCAAACCATCATCTCTTTAGGAATAGTATTTATTTAGATGGGTCTCAATTAGTATGTCCGTTGCTAGATCGAATAATATGGCACTTGCCAGAGGAATCATTGAATAATCATTTAATTTCTATAGTCACTTGCTGTTAGAAAAAAAGAATTTAAAACATTGATGTGTATAATACTGATTTTGAAATCCTTTGTGTCTTTACTTCGCATTATGCACTTTGTTATAGATTCCAAAGTAGTTAAACACATCAAATTACATATGCTGATTGAAAGCCTTTTAAAACTAACATGTTTAAAGATGGCGACCTCGTAAATGAGACTCCTATGAGAGCACTTTAAGTCTTCTTTTTTATGTTTAGTTTGTGAATAAGTATAACCTGTTACAGCAAATTGGAGCTCGTAGTCGTGAACAAGGCTAAGTGTGGCTGCCGGAACGCTCTGTACATTTTCATTCCATTGTGCTTTATCTAAATTTTCGGACAAAGAGCTGGAGTGCCTGCGTTGTTTTGTGTAATTACGAACAAACTACGGGGGATATATATATATATATATATATATATATATATATATATATATATATATATATATAATCACTGGAAAAAAAACAAAAGTTAAAGTAACGTAATAGGTGAATATGTCAGTGACAACATTAACGTTTTGAACTAAAAATATATTTGAGGTCGTAAGCAGCGCATGGCAGGGGCGCAAGTTCTGGTTAGCTTTCCGTATTTAGTCAAACAAAATAAATGTCCTGAGCAATATTCCTATTTGCACCATCAATAAATCCACAATGGTCTTCTTCAGTGTTCTTCTCAATTTATTTTTCAAATCAGATGAGTATTTCAGTTTTCATATTCGTTGTTTCCACAACTGATAGCCACACAAATGCCAACACGTGTTTCGTCTTATATGGGCTTTCACCCAAGACTTCCTCAGGGCTATAATAAACAGATATAGAAGACCTCATTATACTCAAAATGAAACAAATTAACTATAATCATCACCACTATCACCCAAGATAGTGAAACAGCAGAAGAGTGAATAGAAAAGGATAAAGGAAAAACAAACCACCCTAACGTAAAATATTAAATCAACTTAACTACAAATTCCATGTGAAAAAGAAGGTGAAACCAAAAATAACACCCACAAGGCAAAAAGCATAACACAAAAAACAAAAGAAATAAATCATCAAAAGTGTATAAAGATCATAGAGAAATCATCACAGAAATAAACCAACCACTAATCCCATTGTGCAAATAAAGAATTCGGTGTGTCGCATAATAAGGACTCACCACGGTCACTTATTATCCAAATGAATTAGAAACCGGGATGTCTGCTATAAACGAGCTACAGCACTTACAACAATTAAAAACCCTGCAATGAAACAAAATCAATGCAATATTTAATAATTACCCCTAAATTGCAAACAACCAACTTCCAGTTACTGACCACGAATAAGAAAAAAGGAAGAAAAAAGACTCAGGCTTACCAAAAAGAAATATCATTCTTTTAGAAGCCATTCCAAACGTTCCAGCAGCGACAATCTTATCAGTATGTTGCAGACACGTAAAATATACAGTATTCTAAAACGCCAAAAATGCAAACTGTTACTTCATATGTATAAAAATGCTCCTAAAATATCTTAACAGAGCCAAATGTTTTATACAATCCTAAAGCATCTGCTATAAGACACCCAAAATTATTGAGATGTAAAGTTAAGAACTTATCTAGCAACAAATATCTGCGCTAAATACTGCTATAGCGAAGAATTAGACATGTTACTTATAGTAATTACTAACGAATATTCACTGGCAATTCGTCTTTATCAGCCAGTATACTTCCGTATCTAAGGTTCACCTTATATCTCACCGAGCCATATATATGCGTATTACTAATCCACTAAGACCCGCTACCGGCAACTAAGTTACCCAGACAGTCCATAGCGCAGTCTGTGTTCACAATTTAAGTCGTAACCCCAGTCTCAAACATTTTTAAGAGATCTTAAAGTTCTTTTTAAAAAATAACCACTAACCATTTTATAAATCCAAAACTTTAAAACAAAAAAGAAAAGACTAAAATTCTAACCACAAATCCATCCCAATCTTACCGTATAAAGAAGAAAAGAAATATCCATTTCACGGAGAGTACTCCGTCTAGAAGTCGGCGTTCAGCTCAGGCGCCATCTTGAAATGTCTATATATATATAGACTCACTAATGTGCACAAACGACGGACTATTGCATGTCGTCGTCAACCAACAAGCAAATAAAGCGCCATTTTAAAGTGGAGGATAAAAACCAAAACTTTAAAAGTCCATCGTATCAATGGTACCAACTATCCCTAATATATGCGTGCATACGCAAAATTAGCAACAACCGATTAGAAAATAATCACCAAGGTTGTAACATTGCTTTCGTATTTCTTTTTACAGGAACCCAAATCCATAATAACAAGCAATCGCTAATTAAAATAATTCCTTTTAAGTCCAGCGTACATAATACCAGCTGTCCCTAATAGGTACATGCAAACATAGAGATCACTGCAACCTTTCAGGAATAATCCCCCCGATTGATTACGTATTTTATTAATTCTAATACCGGACCCCAGATCGATAGTAACGAGCTATCTCTATTTAAGATACTAGTGCCAATACTGTGCATACTATATCTCCTTCAATAATTAAAAGGAATTAGATACTGTGACACTAATATAGTGAGGAAAGAGAGGGGGTGAATAATATGAAAAAGAGAGGAGAAGTGTAACATAATTCCTACTCCAATTCCCAAGACCATAATCAACATTTGTACAAATCTCCACATCAGTGTTTTCTCATCAGATTACCCACATTAAGTTCTCTTTTTAGATTCATATGAATATAATACTGACAAACATATAGTACAAATATGGGATAAGTCCAGACACTCTATCAATAAAGAACAACTCGAATATAAACAGTATAATTGTAACACAATTACATTTTCAAACAAATGTCATATGACAAATTTCCAGAAGTTACTTTTCATCCATACAGCAGACACATTGAATATGAACATAAGGTTCACCTCATCTGCGGGGCTGATTCTAAGTGCCAAGAAAGTACTGAAGTTCTGAATCAATATTAATGCCTTGCCCAACCGCATGTAATTTTAAAATCCAGCGTGCTTCCCGTTGGCGTAATCTAAGCTCTCTATTTCCACCCCTGATGTCATTTGGGATCGATTCAATACCATGAAAAGCAAAGGATAATTTTGCACTTTGGATTTGACACTCTAATGCATGGGTCACTATAGGATATCGTAAGTCTCGATTCCTCAGAGCTCTAAAATGTTCAGACATGCGTTCTCTTAGACATCTTATGGTACTGCCAATGTATATCTTAGTGCAATCACATATAATTGCATACACTACATATTTAGTAGAGCAATCGATATGTTGGTTTACCTGAAATTTTATTGATCCATTGTACTGAAAGTCTAACTTTTTATGTATGGCAAATTTGCACATACTGCAGTTGCCACATTTAAATGATCCCTTATTTAAGGTGTGTAGCCATGTAGGTTCTCTCAATTTTTGTATAGGGTAGCTCGGACTGACAATGTTACGTACAGTTCTACCTTTACGATAAACAATACTAGGGTAACTCTTAATGTAGGGACATAAACTGGGATCAGATGTTAAGAGATGCCAGTGTTTTTTAAAATATTGAAAATCTTGTATGACCATGGATGAAAATTCGTTATCAGTTTTAAACTAGATGATATTTTAGGGTCCCTACTGATATGTGTTTTCATACTCAGAGTGTCAGTTCTTGAGAGTCTTGTGGCCCTATCTTTAGCTTTGTGAATTATCTTTTGTCATAACCTCTAGCGAGGAATCTAGACTCCATGTCTTGAGAGCAAATCTTAAAGTCCACGTCATTGCTACAATTCCTGCGGGCTCTATAAAATTCCCCATAGGGGATGGCATTCACCTGTGACCTAGGATGTGCACTCGTCGAGTGCAATATTGCATTGCAGGACGTACTCTTCCTGTATAATTTGCATTTGATTTTGTCAGCTTCCACAATTAGATCCAAATCCAAAAACACAATGCTCTTTTTGCTGTGCAACATAGTGAAAGATACATTGTATACATTATCATTCAGATATTCAAAAAATTCATACAAATCCTTTTCACTTCCTGTCCAAATCAGTAGACAGTCATCAATATATCTACCGTAATAGACTATATACTCCTGCCACCTTGTCCCAGATTGGCCCCAGATATGCCCTGCCTCAAACCTGCCCATAAAGAGGCAGGCAAAAGACGGCGCAAATCTGGAACCCATCGCGGTTCCACAAAGTTGTTGGTACCAATCCTGTTTATATAGAAAAACATTATGTTCAAGAATCATACGTGACATACTAATGAGCATTTCCGAGTGTTCTAACAGCTCCACAGGTCTTTTGAACAAATAATATTCAAGGGCAGAAAGGCCCTGATCATGGCCAATGTTGGTGTATAATGAAACCACGTCTAGTGTCACTAGAGTCATGGAGTCATCCCAATTAAAATCCATAAGTATGTTCAAAACGTGTTTTGTATCTCTAATGGTCGATGGTAAATTGGCAACATAAGGCTGTAAAAGGTGTCTACGAACTCTGAAATCCTCTCTGTAGGGCCCCCTATTCCAGAAACAATTGGTCTCCCCGGTGGTCTAGTAGCATGTTTGTGAATTTTGGGAGTGTGTACAAACAGGGAAAACGGGGTTTATCAATTAAGAGATATCTATATTCGTCATCATTTATCAAGCCTCTTTCATACCATCTCTTTAAATCCATATTGACCATTTTTTTGATGTTAAAAATTGGGTTATTTAACAATTTTTTGTAACATCGGGTATTAGATAGTTGTCCCAGAATCTCATCATCATGCATAATACTATCCATTATAATAATATTGCCGCCCTTGTCGGCCTCACGAATAGTAATTTCAGCATTATTTCGTAATTCGTTCAATGCCCTTTTTAAAAAAACACTGGCATCTCTTAACATCTGATCCCAGTTTATGTCCCTACATTAAGAGTTACCCTAGTATTGTTTATCGTAAAGGTAGAACTGTACGTAACATTGTCAGTCCGAGCTACCCTATACAAAAATTGAGAGAACCTACATGGCTACACACCTTAAATAAGGGATCATTTAAATGTGGCAACTGCAGTATGTGCAAATTTGCCATACATAAAAAGTTAGACTTTCAGTACAATGGATCAATAAAATTTCAGGTAAACCAGCATATCGACTGCTCTACTAAATATGTAGTGTATGCAATTATATGTGATTGCACTAAGATATACATTGGCAGTACCATAAGATGTCTAAGAGAACGCATGTCTGAACATTTTAGAGCTCTGAGGAATCGAGACTTACGATATCCTATAGTGACCCATGCATTAGAGTGTCAAATCCAAAGTGCAAAATTATCCTTTGCTTTTCATGGTATTGAATCGATCCCAAATGACATCAGGGGTGGAAATAGAGAGCTTAGATTACGCCAACGGGAAGCACGCTGGATTTTAAAATTACATGCGGTTGGGCAAGGCATTAATATTGATTCAGAACTTTAGTACTTTCTTGTCACTTAGAATCAGCCCCGCAGATGAGGTGTACCTTATGTTCATATTCAATGTGTCTGCTGTATGGATGAAAAGTAACTTCTGGAAATTTGTCATATGACATTTGTTTGAAAATGTAATTGTGTTACAATTATACTGTTTATATTCGAGTTGTTCTTTATTGATAGAGTGTCTGGACTTATCCCATATTTGTACTATATGTTTGTCAGTATTATATTCATATGAATCTAAAAGAGAACTTAATGTGGGTAATCTGATGAGAAAACACTGATGTGGAGATTTGTACAAATGTTGATTATGGTCTTGGGAATTGGAGTAGGAATTATGTTACACTTCTCCTCTCTTTTTCATATTATTCACCCCTCTCTTTCCTCACTATATTAGTGTCACAGTATCTAATTCCTTTTAATTATTGAAGGAGATATAGTATGCACAGTATTGGCACTAGTATCTTAAATAGAGATAGCTCGTTACTATCGATCTGGGGTTCGGTATTAGAATTAATAAAATACGTAATCAATCGGGGGGATTATTCCTGAAAGGTTGCAGTGATCTCTGTTTGCATGTACCTATTAGGGACAGCTGGTATTATGTACGCTGGACTTAAAAGGAATTATTTTAATTAGCGATTGCTTGTTATTATGGATTTGGGTTCCTGTAAAAAGAAATACGAAAGCAATGTTACAACCTTGGTGATTATTTTCTAATAGGTTGTTGCTAATTTTGCGTATGCACGCATATATTAGGGATAGTTGGTACCATTGATACGATGGACTTTTAAAGTTTTGGTTTTTATCCTCCACTTTAAAATGGCGCTTTATTTGCTTGTTGGTTGACGACGACATGCAATAGTCCGTCGTTTGTGCACATTAGTGAGTCTATATATATATATATATAGACATTTCAAGATGGCGCCTGAGCTGAACGCCGACTTCTAGACGGAGTACTCTCCGTGAAATGGATATTTCTTTTTCTTCTTTATACGGTAAGATCGGGATGGATTTGTGGTTAGAATTTTAGTCTTTTCTTTTTTGTTTTAAAGTTTTGGATTTATAAAATGGTTAGTGGTTATTTTTTAAAAAGAACTTTAAGATCTCTTAAAAATGTTTGAGACTGGGGTTACGACTTAAATTGTGAACACAGACTGCGCTATGGACTGTCTGGGTAACTTAGTTGCCGGTAGCGGGTCTTAGTGGATTAGTAATACGCATATATATGGCTCGGTGAGATATAAGGTGAACCTTAGATACGGAAGTATACTGGCTGATAAAGACGAATTGCCAGTGAATATTCGTTAGTAATTACTATAAGTAACATGTCTAATTCTGCGCTATAGCAGTATTTAGCGCAGATATTTGTTGCTAGATAAGTTCTTAACTTTACATCTCAATAATTTTGGGTGTCTTATAGCAGATGCTTTAGGATTGTATAAAACATTTGGCTCTGTTAAGATATTTTAGGAGCATTTTTATACATATGAAGTAACAGTTTGCATTTTTGGCGTTTTAGAATACTGTATGTTTTACGTGTCTGCAACATACTGATAAGATTGTCGCTGCTGGAACGTTTGGAATGGCTTCTAAAAGAATGATATTTCTTTTTGGTAAGCCTGAGTCTTTTTCTTCCTTTTTCTTATTCGTGGTCAGTAACTGGAAGTTGGTTGTTTGCAATTTAGGGGTAATTATTAAATATTATTAAATATTGCATTGATTTTGTTTCATTGCAGGGTTTTTAATTGTTGTAAGTGCTGTATCTCGTTTATAGCAGACATCCCGGTTTCTAATTCATTTGGATAATAAGTGACCGTGGTGAGTCCTTATTATGCGACATACCGAATTCTTTATTTGCACAATGGGATTAGTGGTTGGTTTATTTCTGTGATGATTTCTCTATGATCTTTATACACTTTTGATGATTTATTTCTTTTGTTTTTTGTATTATGCTTTTTGCCTTGTGGGTGTTATTTTTGGTTTCACCTTCTTTTTCACATGGAATTTGTAGTTAAGTTGATTTAATATTTTACGTTAGGGTGGTTTGTTTTTCCTTTATCCTTTTCTATTCACTCTTCTGCTGTTTCACTATCTTGGGTGATAGTGGTGATGATTATAGTTAATTTGTTTCATTTTGAGTATAATGAGGTCTTCTATATCTGTTTATTATAGCCCTGAGGAAGTCTTGGGTGAATGCCCATATAAGACGAAACACGTGTTGGCATTTGTGTGGCTATCAGTTGTGGAAACAACAAATATGAAAACTGAAATACTCATCTGATTTGAAAAATAAATTGAGAAGAACACTGAAGAAGACCATTGTGGATTTATTGATGGTGCAAATAGGAATATTGCTCAGGACATTTATTTTGATGATGGGCTTTGACTAATACCAGGGTAAACCATATTGCGCATTCTAAACCCCACCACCTATTTGTCCTTTGTTTTAGCTTTCCGTATTTGTTTTAGTTCAAAACGTTAATGTTGTTACTGACCTATTCACCAAACTATAAAGTTACTTTGACCTTTTTTTTTTTTTCATTGAATCTCTATTTTTTTTTTAAACAGTAGCAGATCTTATCACACCTAACTTTAGCGTTACTTTAATCTTTGTTTTTTTCAGTGAATTTCTAGTTTTTTTTTTTACTTAAAGTAATATTTTATTGCCATAAGTAAAGCCAACCTCCGCTGGGCACGGCCTTCAGCCAGGCCAGGCCTGGCAGCAAACTCCCCACAAGCAGCCAGCCCCACGCTACCCCTTTCACCCGTTCACACAGGGTGTTGGCAATAGGGCCTTTAGACAGCCGACCCCCCCCCCCTTGCAGGTAGCCAACCTCACACTGCGCACAGCCTTTCATCGCACTCGGCGTGGGATTGGCAGCAGGGCCTGGCTTGCAGCCAGGCTATGTGTCTAACTCCCTGCAATACAAAAGGGGGATGATGGACGGAACGTTTGAGCCAATCAAACACTCACCCCCAGTCAACTGATCTGGGTTTAATCCATCATCATTCTTTAGCTCACTCCACCACCCCAGTTCAGACATGGCCATATGCAAATCAGTCTGACCCTGTGCCTCATGGGAACAGTCCAGCCCGAACTGCCAAGCCATGTCTTCCCTGGACCGGAAACAAGCATCCTAGGACCGGTTTCTGGCATTCCAGCCGTCATCAGCCAGGCTTGCTTGAATCCAGTGGCAAAGTGAGCAAGGGACCCACGTCTGGGCATACCCCCGCCAACTTAGGGCGAACAAAGCGATACAAAAGGGGATGATGGACGGAACGTTTGAGCCAATCAAACACTCACCCCCAGTCAACTGATCTGGGTTTAATCCATCATCATTCTTTAGCTCACTCCACCACCCCAGTTCAGACATGGCCATATGCAAATCAGTCTGACCCTGTGCCTCATGGGAACAATCCAGCCCGAACTGCCAAGCCATGTCTTCCCTGGACCGGAAACAAGCATCCTAGGACCGGTTTCTGGCATTCCAGCCGTCATCAGCCAGGCTTGCTTGAATCCAGTGGCAAAGTGAGCAAGGGACCCACGTCTGGGCATACCCCGCCAACTTAGGGCGAACAAAGCGATACAAAGGGGATGATGGACGGAGCGTTTGAGCCAATCAAACACTCACCCCCAGTCAACTGATCTGGGTTTAATCCATCATTCTTTAGCTCACTCCACCACCCCAGTTCAGACATGGCCATATGCAAATCAGTCTGACCCTGTGCCTCATGGGAACAGTCCAGCCCGAACTGCCAAGCCATGTCTTCCCTGGACCGGAAACAAGCATCCTAGGACCGGTTTCTGGCATTCCAGCCGTCATCAGCCAGGCTTGCTTGAATCCAGTGGCAAAGTGAGCAAGGGACCCACGTCTGGGCATACCCCCGCCAACTTAGGGCGAACAAAGCGATACAAAAGGGGATGATGGACGGAACGTTTGAGCCAATCAAACACTCACCCCCAGTCAACTGATCTGGGTTTAATCCATCATCATTCAGGCAGTCACCCTGAGGCAGCCAACTCCACGCCATCCACAGCCTTTGCTTGTTCATCGCGCGGGGTTAGCTGCATAGCCTGTGTTTGCCTCCAGGCCCTGCTTTGAACTCCCCATAGGTAGCCAACCCCATGCTGTACACAGCCTTAGGCCGTGCACAACGGGGATTGATCACAGGGCTTGGCCTGCCGCCATGCCCTGTGGTGAAACCCCCAGCAGGCTACCAACCCCTTACCATGCACAGACTTTATCATGCACAGCACAGAGTAGCCCTTTGGGCCCTGGGGCCAAATATAATAAAGGGGTGGGGTCCCTGTGGCTTCCCTCCCCGAGCCTTATTAGGTGCTGGAGATCCCGTCCCCTGGGTCCATACCCCAAAAAATGGTAGGGGGTGTGGTCCCCTCCCCAAGACTCATTAGTCCCTGGGGACCCCATTCCCAACGGCCTTATGTATTTATAAGGGGAGAGGGGACGCGTGGCCCCCCTCCCCGAGCTTCATTAGGCCCTGGGACCCCACCCCAGGTCCTCTCTTTTGTTTTTTGTTTTTTTTTACTGGATGAGAGCCTTGTGGCCCCCCTTCCTGAGCCTATTCTTGCTCCGGGGACCCTCATCCACCAGGGCCTGCGTTTAATATAGGCAGGTGCCCACCCAGGGCACCCACCATAAACCACGTTGGTGGCTGCCGGGGGATACCCAGGCCCCCGCGACTCCAACCAGCTCCCAGCATGCTGTGGGAGCCAGCATTGCTCATGCCCTCAGGGAGCATTCATTTATGCTACTCCCTCCAGCCGGGAGCAATTTCTTGATCTGTTTCCTTGTGCATCAGTGCAGGCAGTGAAACAGATCTCAAGTCTGTTCCCAGCTGGCTGGAGCATTTTCAAGACTTCTGTACACTTGGAGCAGACTTTGTGTTTGCACCCAATTGGCTAAAAGTTCGAAAATGTTCTTGCCAGGCAGGCGCAAACACAAGTTTCCCTACCCGTGGCGGTGCAGGTAGGGAAACTGCTGTGTCCTGGGGATGGACTACCCGGGACACAGCAAGTGAGACGGCCCTTGGGGATGGGGTCCCCGGTGCCATAGAAAGCTCTGGGGATGAGGCCTACACTTTTTGGCATGTTTTAGCCACAGGGGTGGGAGGATGGGGGTTCCCAGGGCCTTTGGGAGCCCAGAGAGAGGGGATATGTATATGGTTCATTTAAGGTAGATTCAATACCCACTGAAGCAGTCATGGATTTTGAAGAACAGTAATTGTAGGTAATTGTGTTACTGTTTTGGAGGGGTGCGGGGGCTGGAAGCCTACTCAAGCAGCAACCACAATTCTTGTCAAGATGAAACACCAGCAAACTCCAATTTAACATATGCTCATCTCTGGTAGCTTGGTACAAAAGCAGTCAGGCTTAACTTAGAGGCAATGTCTAAAGTATTTATTCAGCCCACAAACAGTAATACATTGAAAACACAACTCAAGAACAATCCCACACAAGAAAAATCCCTCACCAATTTAGAAAAATAGAGTAAAATTTAATAAATTATTTGACACCAAAATGCCAAACATCCAATCAGTAGAATCGGAGGTAAGCGATTTTAAAGATTTATGTAATAATGCTTAAAAGCATAAAGCGCCAACTGTGGTTATCTGGTCACGTCGGACCGGGATAAAGTCACACGGGCCTGATTTATATTTCGGAGGGCAAGATGTGATGGATATCTTGTCCACCGTATTAAAAGTGCCATAGAATATAATACGGTGGACGGCATATCTATCGCATTTGTGACGGAGTATCCTGTTCACCGAAATATAAATCAGGCCCCAAGTTAATCCCGCTGAGAAATGTACTGTAAATCCTGGTTGCGGGGTGTTGCGCTGCCCAGCAGCGGTCCTGAGCAGAGATGCAAGGTCCTGTGCTGAGGATGTCGTGCAGTGGCGGTTTTGATGAGGTGCGAGGGTGAGATACGAGCTTGCCCTGGGACTGAGTCACACTGTGTCTGTTCTGATTGGAGCTGTGAAGTCCATGTTGAGGATGCGCTGTGCAGAGGTGGTTCCAAGGAGCTGCGAGGTGGGCTTGCCCCAGAGGTGCGTCATGTTGCGTTGATTCCAATGAGTCACTGTGAAGCGCTGCAACAGATCTGTGTCTGTTCTGATAGAAACTTCAGCTGGGCTGGCCGGGCACACTTTGACCCACTTCCAAGGGTCTAGGACTGGAGGAGCACCTCTTGGGGTGGTTAGGACTCACAGCAGGCAGAATCTAGGTGCAGAGGTCAAGATGATTGGAGCCTTTTCTGTCCCTGAGGCTCTGATTAGGAGGGCAGACAACTAACCCTTGGAGTCACTCTGGTGGACCAGGGTTCAAGGTTCAGGTCCAGTTCTTCTCACACATGCAGTAGAGCAGTCCTTGCAGCAGAGCAGCACAGCTGTCCTTTTGAGGCTTCCACAGGTCCAGAAGTGTACTGAGAGTTTGGTCTGAGGATCCACTACTTATACCTGGTGCCAACTTTGAAGTGGGAGAAGCTTCAAGAGTCCTCCCCATACAGAGGTGTCTGTAATTTGCTGCTTTCCTTCCCTGGCCCCAGCTTGTCTGGGGACACAAAAGACTAATGTGAAAACCTTTGCCGATGTGCTGAGGCAGGGTGTTAGACTTGGCTTCTTTTGGCATGTTTCCCCTGACTTTTTGCTTTCTGACCTCCCGGTTTTGACTCTGTTTGTGCTGGTGTAATGATTCTGCGCACTTTCCTCACTGCTGTCCAGTGGGAAAGTGCAAGTGCTCCTGTATAAAATGTGTTATGGATTGGTGTTTCCATGATTGACCTATTTGGTTTATATGTCAGTCCCTTGTAAAGTGCACTGCGAATGCCAGGGCCTATAGACCAAATGCTGTTGGTGGGCTGCAGCACTGGATTGTGCCACCCACGCAAACAGCCCGTAAAGTGTAACTCGGGCCTGCCATCGCAGAGCCTGTGCGCAGCCTGGGGCTGCCCTGTCGACTTGGCAAGTGCACACACTTGCAAGTCCCTAAACCTTCCCTTTGCTACATGTTAGTCACCCCTAAGGTAGGCCCAAGGTACCCCTGTGGGCAGGGTGCGTTGTATGCGAAAGGTAGGACATGCCCGGGTGTGTGCGGCATGTCCTGATAGTGAATTACAGCTTAGTTCGTTTTTCACTATTGCAAGGCTACCTGTTCCCCCTAGGCCAGAACGGGCAGTTTTGATTATTACAGCTTATAATCCTAACTGACCCCGGGAACATGGTAGAAATTCGAGTTTAGTATGCCTGGACTCAGAATGATAAAATGCAGCTTTTAGTGAAGTTGGTTTTAACATTCTGTGTTTGAAAATACCACTTTTAGAAAGTGGCTATTTTCTTGTCTAACCATCCAAGCCTGCCTCTGCGGGGTTGTGTATTCCTTGTCTGGAATGTGAGTGACAGGGGCTGGGGGATGCCAGGAGACAGGGTGAGTCAGCACAGGGCTGAATAGCAAGATCTACATGTAGATGGGTGGGAGGGGTCGCACCTGGGCCCTGAATAGGACAGTGCCTTCCCTCCACAATGCTGGCTCCACCTCCTGTGGTGCGGCTGATGTCCCTGGCCTACTCACTGAAAGAAGGGACGGAGACTTGTCAACAAAGTGCTCCAGAACTGGTTTGGACTAGGCAAAGGCCTCTCTGCCTTCAGAGAACAAAGGAATTTGGGATATAAATATTGGGGCCCTGACCCCATGAATTTAGATCTCGCTGGAATCAAGGAACCTGCCAAGACGAAGAGCTGGAAGAGCTGCCAGGAGGAGTACTGCCCCTTTGCTGTGTTGTTGCTTTGTTGGGTTGGCCTGCAGCTGCTGCTTCTGCCTTGGGCAGTGAAAGGACTGGACTGAACTTTCTACAAACTTGTGCTGAGTATCTCCAAGGGCCTGAAACCGAGCTGGCCTCCTGTTAAGAAGTCTCAGGGACTACAAAGACTTCACAAGCCTCTGGGTACCGCTTCTGGAACGCTGTTTCAGTTGCCACAGAGGAAGGGAACCGCAACCGACTCCGTCAACCGAATCCATCCCTGGCCGGTGACCTGTTTGCACCGCAGACCGCATCGCCCCGCTTCGCATCGCAACCCTGGTCTCACCGTGGGCGACGTCCGACGCCGCCAACACCGAGCCGCTGCTTGCACCGTGACCTGTGGGCACCGCAGTTCGCATCGCATCGCTTCACTGAACCAGCCGGACCCGACCGACGCGGTCGCTGCAACTGGCTCAAGAGTCGTGACCGCACCGCATTTGGGGCACCGCTCGCACGTCTGCGACGCACCGCTCCGACTCGCACCGCTGTCCGACGCCAGCTCCCGCACTCCGGCTTGGTCGCCTGCATCGCAACCCGTCAGCACCGCATCGAGGATCGTCTCACCCTGCATCGCACGCCTTGGACTCACCGACTCCGTCTGCACGACGCTTATCGAGCCGCTGCCTGCACCGCATCGAGGGACACCGCACCTTGCCTCGCTCCGTCTTGCACCGCAACCGCGACGAACGCCGACCGGCTCGTACACTCCGTACCAGCCACAACGAGAAAGGTACTGTGACCGAGTCTGTTCACGACTCTGCTGGCCCGTATCGACGCGGTCGGCTGGAACTGTTAGACTTTGTGGTTTTCAGCATCGCGGTAGACTCGGACGGAGCTACCGACTCGTACGAACTTTGTTTTTGGACTATTCCTGCAAAGAAGAACTTACCTTATCAAGCATTCGCTTTTAAAGTACAGTACTGTGGATTTTCGTCGTAATTGGTCTTGTCTTGAGTATATAAAATATTGGTTATTTTTCTAAACTGGTGTGGTGTCCGTTTGTAGTGCTTACACTGTATTACTGTTGGTTATGTGCAAATGCTTTACACACTGCCTCTGAATTAAGCCTGACTGCTCGTGCCAAGCTACCACGAGGGTGAGCAGGGGTTACTTCACGAGTGTAACACCCTTACCCTGACTAGGAAGACGGGTCCCTACTTGGACAAAGGTGCAAGCCCTTGCCAACTAGAGATCCCATTTCTAACACAGGGTCTTTTGTGATGAGCAAATGTGGTAGGTGGCCGCTCCGCCCTCTATCAAGTTAGAGATGGCCTACACTGCCAACAGCTATTACCCCCCTTTCTCTCACTGTCTAGGAGCAATAAACAAACACCAACTGCCAGCTAAACCTAGTCATGTGGCGTAGGATACAGGCTGCAGGCACCAAGTAGTTGGGACAAGAAAATGCCAACTTTCTAAAAGTATATACCAAGGCGTTGGATCTATCTATTCAGCAAGGTTGGACAACATAGAAATATACAATACAATGGTATACATTGTCTGAAACAATTTAACAAGCATAACAAGTTATTGCGTGATCAAGAAATTTAATTAGCATGACAACATTATTTTTTCATAATACATCCTCAACATTTTTTGTTAGAACGTTTTACATATCTTACCCTATACCTAATAGCATATACATCAATCCATGTCTGATAGACTTATTCGTCCCACATCACATTTCCGGGTTTTACCAAAATCTTAACTTATGAATGTTGAAAAACAGACAATTCAAAATATCAGTATTTGTGATACATTAAAATTCACCAGTTCTAATCCTTTGAACACAAGTAGTATCATATTTTTCTCAATTGTCCATACTCCTAAGACAAAGAATTCACATGGGTTGTAACAAATTGTTAATTGAACCAAAGCGAGGCATCCAACCTTTTAATGCTGCCTCCACAATAAGGATTCCTGCAACTCCCTGGTGAACTGGTAGTATGGTAAACCCTTTTGAGGGCCTGTACAATTTGATAGCCAGAGAGCACATATTTAGTCACTGTTTTCAAGGGCTATGCGAACACTGGATTGATTGTAAGTTCTCTGACCCCAGGAATCTTGCAAAGGAGGCAGACTTCTGTGTAAGTTCCAGAGTGTCCTGAGAAGGCATTTGGGAGTGATCCTAAGGAGGGTGATTCAGGTACCCTCAACAGGGTAAGAGGGAGGTTCGCAGTGACTCAGACAGGTTCCAGTATAGTTGGGGGAAGAAAGAAACCAGCTTTGAAGGGGGGCCGTGCAGCCCCCCTGCTGGAGCCATAGATGGCCCTGGGGACCGCCCTCGGCATGAAAGAAGTGCCCAATCGAGCAGCAGCCCACCTCCTCCCATATCCTGACCGCCACCCCCTCAAGGCCTCGAGAAAGGTCTAGGTTGCCTACCACCAGGGTAAAGGGGGACGGAATGACGAGAGGCCCTGTCGATCCACCTGGCTATCCCACCTCTCAAAACCGATCTGGTTATGGGAGACACATAGAGACCAAGTGGGCAATGAATACGGGGCAAAAACTGGATCTTCCACAGTGGGGTGCCCACCCCCGCCCGGTCCATAAATAACCAAGGCTTCTCAGACTCTGCCTGAGACAATTTGACCAAGTAACGAAGTAGCAACGCATTCTAGTAGTGAAGCAGGCTCAGAATACCCAAACCCCCCATCTACTGGGGACATCAACTCAGTTCCCGACGCATATGGGATCGTCTGTCAGCCCAGACAAAATGTTGTAACACCATTTGCAGGGAATTTAACCACTCTAAAGCTGGCTGGAGCAGGAGAGTCTGAAAGAGGAAGAGGATTCTCGGAAGCACACCATCTTCAAAGCCGCAATGCGGCCAAGTAGAGAGAGAGGAAACCGCCACCATTGGGCCAGGTCAGCTTGGACTTGCCCATCCAAAGTACGATAATTAAGTGCCTTGATTTCCTCCAGTGTAGGCACCAGCTGTATACCAAGATAGGGAAGGGGACCAGGCGTCCACAGTATCGAGTAGTTCCGGGCAATAGAGGCCATAGAGTCGGCCGACACCGAGATGCTCATGGCTCGGGATTTCGTCAGATTAATATGAAAGCCTGAAACTTCTCCAAAGAACTGCACTTCTTCTAGGAATGGTGAAAGGGCCTCCCAAGGATTATCAAAGGCCATGCGGACATCGTGCACATAAAACTTAATGACGTGTTCATCACCCCCAAAACGCACCCCGGTAATGCCAGGGTGGTCTTAATCCTTTGAGCGAAAGACTCCATGTATAGCGCGAACAGCAGGGGCGACAAAGGACACCCCTCCCGCTTACCTCTTTGAATGGGAAAGGGGTCCAAACTTCTCCCATTGTCTCTCACTGAGGCATGCGGTTCCCCATAGTTGCTCAGCACCCAAGTCTCAAACCGCTCTCCGAAGCTCAAGTGCGTTAACACCTTTGTCAGTTATGGCCAGTGAACATGGTCTAATGCCTTCTTGGCATCGACAGAAAGGAGCATTACCTCTCTCTTGGATCGGTGGGCCTTTTCTATGAGGTGTAAAATTCTTTTTGTATTGTCTGCACAATGTCGATGGGGAATAAACCCTGCCTGGTCCGGTGCCACCAATCCAGGCAGCAGCGGAGAGAGACTGGCCCCCAGAATATTTGTGAAAAGCTTGGCGTCCACGTTAAGCAGGGAGATCGGTCTGTATGACCCACAGTGCCTTGTATCTTTGCCAGGCTTAGCAATAACAACGATTGAAGCATCCAACATCGAGGGCGGAATCATGGCAGGACCCGTAAACAAATTAAAGACTCTAGTAAGAAGGGGGCTAACAAGGTGCAAATATTCTTGTAAAACAGCGACGGAAAACCATCAGGGCCCGGGGATTTAAGGAGCTTCTGTCTCGAGATGGCAGATATAACTTCTTTAATTTGAATTGGTTTTTCGAGTCCCAAGGCCTGGTCTGCCGTTAGGCTGGTAGGATTGGCATTACGCAGGTAACAATCGAAATTCTCATGCAGTAAATCCTGCGCCGTATATCGATCAGCGTAGAATTCCCTAAAACGTGAGGCAATTGGCCCATCCTCCTCAAGAAGGCACCCTCCCTTTGTAAACAGAGAGGTGACCCAGTAGCTTGGCGCTGAGCTCTAAGTCTGTTGACTAACATTCTTCCACATTTATTCCCCCTTACATGATAAATCCTCTTAAGTGGTAAAGTTTGATTTAACATTACTGTTTTAGAAATGCCACTTTTAGAAAGTGGACATTCTCTGCTCTTACTGATCTGTGTGCCTTGCTGCCTGTCTCCAATACACGTCTGGGGTGGTTGACAGATACACTTTGCGCATTCCCTCTAAACAGCCACAAACACAGTAAAGGTGGGTGTGACAGATAACTCGTATGCATTCATCTACATTCTGAAAGCTCATCCTAGGCAGGGAGAGGGAGCTGACACTTGAATCTGAATAGGCAGTGTCCTGTGTCCCATGCAAAGGGCTGATTACTCCCACAGATAGCTTGGCAGACAGGGCTGTGATGAAAGGGGACCTAGGCACTTCAAGGGTTTACTTTGAAGTCACCCCCATTTCAAAGGCACAACTGGATAGAAGTACTGGGGCTCTGACCCTACAAGGAAAGGACAGTACACTACTGGACCTGTGAAGAACTCTGCCAGGAGTAAAGACTGCTGTGCAACAAGATTGCCACTCTGACTGTTCTGAAGGAACTGCTTCTCTGCTTTGCTGAGCTGCCCTGCTGCCTGCTGATCTCTGCCCTGCTAAGGACACGGACTGTACCTTTCTCCCTTGAAACTCAGTGACTGCAAGGACTTGCTGGCTTGCCCCCTGTTCGGAAGTCTCAGAGCCATCAAAGACTTCCCTCTCACCCCCCCCCCAAACGCTGCTGATGCTGCTGGACTCTCCCATCTGTGAGTCCTCCCTTAATTGAGGTGCCAATCCAGTCCTGGACCTCAGAAGTGGGTTCTGCAGCTGTTTTTGCTTCAAAATCGATGCAGTGACGACTTTGTACCAATCGGAGTAGACGCATTGGCCATCGACGCCAACACTGGAGTCTATCGACGACATCGCCTCGACAGACTGTGCAGCATCAACGACGGCGGACAGCGTGGCTCGACAACAACGCAGCACATGCATCATAAAGGGGTTTGTCGACTAAGCCTTCATCGACTGTTTGGATTGGCGCCGGCACTTCGCCTCCATCCACGGGATCGACGACACCGTGGTGCTTACTCGACTCCTCGCATCCAGTCTTCGACGTCGACACTTGCTCCATCCAAGGTACTTCGTCAGCGGGCCTGCCTGAGTAGTGGAGCCGTCCTGCCAGTGGTGTAACACATGCCCCCGCAGCGCGGGGTGCCCGAGCTGCCGGGGGCCCCCTCAGCACAGTACTCTTGCCTGAGAGCTCCAAATTAAAACCAGAGCGGGTGACCCTCCATGTACCTTGTAGGGGGGGCCCCCGTTCGTTTTGTTCTGCACTTGCGGACTGCCCTCCATTGCAGTCGACCTCAACTTTGGATTTACCCCGGTCTAGCGTGACCTCAAGCAGTCTTTTATCACTTTTGACTTCTAAGCACTAACTTGGGTTTATTTTTTTTTAATTCATAACCACGGGTTTACTTATTGGATTTTTGTCATTTTGGTCTTGATTTTCATATAAAATTATCCTCTATTTTTCTACACCTGGGTGGAGTATTTTTTTTGTGTGTTCATATTCTGTGTGTGTTGGTGTGTTTCACAAATACTTTACACATTGCCTCTTTAGATAAGCCTCACTGCTCTGTGCCAAGCTACCATAGGGTGAGCACAGGTCATCCTATAATGTGTATCCAGCTTACCCTGACTAGGATTGTGGTCCCTGCTTGGACAGGGTGCATACCAATGCAACCTAGAGACCCAATTTCTAACAATACTGCTCCTTGTAATTTTGTGTGTAATATATTGAATATTGAGATCTATGAAGATCTGAAAGTCAGGTCGACATGCAAGTTCGACATACATAGGCTTTTATTTTTGCAGGGTTGCAGTGATAGGAACTTAAACACTCTTTTACTGTAGTTTGGTGTGAGTCCTTGGCATGGTTCAGTTCTTAGCTTGGACATATGTTCATTGCTCCTAGAGGTTTACAGACATAAAAAACCCTTCTTCCCTTCATATACGGAGGCATGGCTTAATACTTCTTAATGATTCTATATAGGGTTCCAGGCTTGAAGATGGGAGCCTAAAATGATTAACATGTCTGATATACAAGTGTAGGCAAAGATTTGGAAGGGTTTACTGAGGCTTGAAGGACCAGATGGTGACTACAGTTTGAAAGGGATAGCTTTTTCAAAAGGGGTCTTATGTCAAGTCTACATATCGTAAACAGTTTGGACTCTCAGGGACTTCTGCCGCTTAAATCAGCACATTCTCTACAGGGAAATACTGTCCTTTATGTCCGCTTGAAAAATCTTCAGTTGCTCATTCACTCTATGCATCGTTATGGTTTTGCAGAAACTAAAACAGATTACCCAAAAAACAGTATCTGTATGTTGGGACTTCAAATGACCTCAGGGCATAGTTCTAATATCCTGTACATAAATTAAGTCTATATTTAAATTTTAGTAATTCATTTTGATTGCATGGCATATTGCATGGTTTTGTTAATTTGTAATACTTTGTGCATCCTTTGAGGATGCATAAAGGATTAGGACGCTTTAAATAATAAAAATAAATGATGTACCCCCAGCACAAGAAAAGAGAAATCAGTAAGATAGCACATCAGCCTAGAGTCCAGAAGTTCTTAATCGTTGGACATTCCCACCACATGTGGATGAAGTCGCCTCTCTCCCCACAACCTCTAAGACACAGGTCTAACCTAATGAGGCCATAGGCCTTAAGTTGGATGCGCATGTGGTATATACGGTGGAGCACCTTAAGATGCACCAGGTGGAAGCCTTCTTGACAGCAACTGTTCTGGGTGCCTAGGTCACTTGCTCCTGTTCAGAATTGTACAAGGCACCCAGGTCTCACCAGGATAGATATGCCATATCCTCCTTAAGATAATCAAGGCATAGTGGTTGGGAGACCTGTCGTGGCTGGGAGATTTTAACGTTGTACAGGTACCCTGAATGGATAGACTTCCAAATGATAGCTACTTGAGTGAGGGGACGTCCAAGGGGGTGGTCCAATTACTATCCGAGAAAAACCTTCATGAGGTTTGGAGAAATGCCCACTCTGATGAATAGGATTTTGTTTTCTCCAATGTTCACAGATTATACTGTAACACGGAGAACTGTGAAAGCCTTTAGACTAAATTCATCGTCAGTGTAGGGCTTTGAAAGTAACATTTGTCACCAAAAACGTTACATCTATCTTTTTTATTTTGAAACTTTTGGAGACTTGCTTAATGGAACAGCACAAAACAAGTAATCTCATATTACATAAGCGTCTGCATTAAACCAATGACATGGCAGTATCCATCTCAAAAGCTCAGACATGTCAAAGTGTATCACCTAGCAAAACATTAGACTGCGCTGGACAGTGATTGAGATGAAGAGATTGATTAGTGAGGCTACATGTAGGAATGGCAAAGCAAGGCATAGGCAACTATTAATATTTTTCTAATATCTTCTAAAACTTCATATTTTTGGAAGTCCGTATTAAACAGAATTAGCCTGAAAATCGGTTAACCTGCTTGGTTCCCTGAAAGGTTGGTATTCTTTAATGATGTTTCAGCATAGAGTCCTTTCACAAAGTTATGGTTTCAAGCAGTTATAAAGAGGGCTAAGAAACGTATTCTCTGCAAATGGATGCGCAACAGCTATGCTGGCATGATTTTTGTAATGCGCTTTCAATTTTGACTACACTTAAAAGGGGTAAGTCTTATTAGAAATTTAATTTCTATCATCGATTTGATTTCCTTATTATACTTTGCATTTAGAATGTTAAGTAATTGTTGGAGTCATTCTTTAGAAATAGTGGTTGAAAATGAGTGCATAATGTTTAATTGCTATTTGGATTTTTTGCGGGATTATTTTTTATTTTTGCAGGTTTCAGTACAACAAACATTGCACATGTTTTTCATTTGCAGGCAAAGAAATGACTCTCAAAGTTCTGTCTCTTGTACTTCCCCCAACCACCTCCATTTCTGCGGCCCTCCCTCATCAATCTTACCCACACAGCATAATGGCAGTTCCGAGTATTGTCTATCATCAGCAAGCGATGCACGCACAACATCTACGGTGTTCAATTCTAACTGCAGATTGTAAACGTACATTTTACTGCCTCTGACCCCATTTCATGTTTAGTGTGTCTCTGGGTGCAATTTGGATTATTGTCTTGTATTGTAAAATTGTAATATATGTGATAGAGTACCTCTTGCCTTCCATTACAAGGATATTGCTAGCCACTAAAGAGTTAAATGGCCTAATAGAGGAATTAGGCCATTGCCGAGTTTCTTTATAAGGTCATGGACCTCTGAGGTGACTTGCAATATCCTTACAATGTAAGGCAGGGGATACTTTATTCCTTATAATATGTAGCCACACCATCACACTTCCCACAAATTGCTTAAATCGTTGGTGTGTTGCTCTTTCATGTGTAAGATATCGGATGATTGCAGACATGATAAATTAAATTAGAACCTGTACTGCAACATTAAACGTACCAAAGTGCAGTTACTTCTTGATTGCAAAAGATATTATAATCAAATCATAGTAAAAAAAAATGCTTTAGCTCAGAATGTGTAGAAACACACAGAGATTCTATCTTTTCTCTAATTACTTAAAATATGCAAAAAATAAACATTTGCCACAAATATCTCATGTCTACTGATCCCTTTTCATGAAGAAAAACAGAGCAGAAAAAAAGTCAGGTTTTGTTTTCAATGTTTAAACTGCAGCTTAAATGATGCTCTTTGTCTTTTCTATCCTCTTGACTGCTGAATCTGACAGTAGGCATTAAGACAACAGAATTAAACTGTTATAAGCTATTTCAACTGAACAGCTATGTCATTTCTTTATTACACTCGAGAAGTCACAAGTTGCTTGTAATAAGGAGTTTAGAGATTGTTTTTCGTACAGAAATTGCAGGCTCCCGTGTATTATAAATGTTGGAACTGGGGGTCTCTAGTTGGCAATGGTATGCACCTTTGTCCAAATAGGGACCCTTGCTTCTAGTCAGGGTAAGAGGGCTACACTCCTAAAATAACCCCTGCTCACCCCCTGGGTAGCTTGGCACGAGCAGGCAGGCTTATCTCAGAGGCAGTATGTAAAGCATTGGTGAACACATACAGTAATACAGTGAAAACACTACAAATGGACACCACACAGGTTTTATAAAAATAAGTATCCTTTATATAGACTTAACACAAGACCAAAACGACAAAAATCCACAATACTGTAATCAAAAATAGACTTAAAGACGGTAGAAATAGCTTAGTTCAAGTTGATGGTAAATGCAAAACGTTTCTCACAAAAGTACCTTAAATGTGTAACGCAAAACAAACAAAAGGTTCGCAGGGAGGGCGATGCGTCTGTTCCTTACCGGAGAGAAGGTGATGCGTCGATCTCGTACTGCGTTCCGGTTGCGATGCGACAAGATTGCGCCTCGATGCGATGACGCTCCGGTGCGATGCGATAAGATGGCGCCCTTAATGTGATGCAACGACGTGAAGGTGATGCGTGCACGCCCGACGGCCGTGCGGCGAACTCTGTAACTTCTGAGCCGCGACAGGCCCTGCGACACGCTTCTCCGGTGATGCGACGGCGACCCTTGCGGTGGCCACACGCTTCTCCGGTGATGCGACGACCAGCAGCTGCGACGGCGACACGCTTCTTCGGTGATGCGGCGGCGACACGCTTCTCCGGTGATGCGACGGTAACAGCTGCGGCGGCGACACGCTTCTTCTCGTTGAGTCGCGCTTCCAGCTCCCAACAACACACAGGCTTCTGCAGACAGAATCCCCAGCAAGGGAATTAAAGGGGGAGCTGGTGGTGAAGTCTTGTATCCATGAGACTTCAGCAGGAGGCAAGCACAGTTAAAGCCCTTGGAGATTCTTCTTCAAGATGATGAAAGTTTCAATAAAAGTCTTTCCCCTTTCCTTGGCAATAAAGAAACCACTGCAGGCCAACCCCAGAAAATAGCACACTGGCACAGGGGCAGTCAACTCCTTCAGTCTTCTTGGTTCTTCTCCTTGGCAAAGGTCCGTCCTGATTCCCAGAAGTGATCTAAAGTCTTGGGGTCTGGGCCCCAATATTTATACTAGTAAATCCTTTGTCCTCTGAAGGCAGAGGGTGCCTGTACCTAGCCAAAACCAGTTCTGTGCAGCTTCCTGGCAGGAGGTGGAGACCACATTGTTGAAAGCAGACCTGGCCCAGGTAGCTGAAAGGAAATCTCCTCCCCCCTACTCTCTATTCTATGAGGGCTCAGGGGAGTGAAAGGAAATCTCCGCCCCCCACTCTCTATTCAGCCAAGGTCCTATTCAGCCCAGCCCTGACTCATCAGACTGCTGGAGCCCAAGCCCTCCTGTCACTCACAAACCAGACATGCAATACACAACCTAGCAGAGTCAGGCTGGATGGTTAGGCAAGAAAATACCTACTGTCTAAAAGTGGTATTTTCAAACACAGAATGTTAAAACCAACTTCACTAAAAGATTTATTTTATCATTCTGAGTTCAGGCATACTAAATTCGTTTTTCTACCATGTTCCCTGGGTCAGTTAGGATTATAAGATGTTATAATCAAACTGCCCATTCTGGCCTATGGGGACAGGTAGCCTTGTAATAGTGAAAAACGAAATTGGCTGTAATTCACTATCAGGACATGCCACACACATCAGGCATGTCCTACTTACAATGCACCCTGCCCTTGGGCCTACCTTAGTGGTGGCTAACATGTAGAAAAGGGAAGGTTTAGGGACTGGCAAGTGGGTGCACTTACCAAGTCAACATGGCAGTACTAGACTGCACACAGGCTCTGCAATGGCAGGCCTGAGACACACTTTTCAAGCTGCTTCTGTGAGTGGCACAACCAGTGCTGCAAGCACACCAGCAGCATTTGATTTACAGGCCCTGGGCACACATGGTGCACTATACTAAGGTCTGATAAGTAAATCAAACAAACCAATCATGGAGTCACTAATCCATTACAATACTTTACAATAGGGAGCACTTGCACTGTGGCACTGGATAGCAGTGGCACAGTGCCCAAAGCATCTAAAACCAGCAAAACATATCAAAAACAGAAGAGACAACAGCAAAAAAATGGGAGGGAGACTCACGCCAATGGTACCAGGTCTAACACGTGTCCCCTCCAGCTGAAATGTGGGGAGAACTACCCACCCTCCTGGGAGTTCTCTTCACTAAGGCGGAAAAATCTGGACAGACCATCAGCATTGGCGTGTTCTGTACCAGGGCGGTGTTCCACCGTGAAGTCCATCCCCTGTAGGGAAATGGACCACCTCAGCAACTTTGGATTCTCACCCCTCATCTGCATCAACCATCTGAGGGGCCTGTGGTCGGTCTGAACCAGGAAGTGAGTCCCAAACAAGTATGGTCTCAACTTCTTCAGTGCCCAGACCACAGCAAATGCCTCGCGCTCAATTGCACTCCACCTCTGTTCCCGTGGAAGTAACCTCCTACTGATGAAGGCTACATGTTGGTCTAGGCCTTCCTCATTAATCTGTGAAAGAACAGCCCCCACACCATGATCTGAAGCGTCTGTCTGAACAATGAATGGTTTTGAGAAGTTGGGTGCCTGAAGCATGGGTGCTGTGCACATGGCAGTCTTCAGGGCATCAAAAGCTTTCTGACAGGTGTCAGTCCAGTTCACTTTCTTGGGCTGCTTCCTGGAAGTCAGCTCAGTCAAGGGTGCAACGATGTTGCCATACCCCATGACAAACCTCCTGTAGTACCCTGTGAGTCCTAAAAAGGCTCTCAACTGTGTCTGGGTTTTGGGGGGTTCCCATGCCAGGATGGTATCAATCTTGGGTTGTAGGGGCGCCACCTGGCCGCTTCCTACCTGGTGCCCCAAGTACACCACAGAACCCTGCCCGATCTGGCACTTACTCGCCTTGATCGTGAGGCCTGCTCTCCGCAGCGCCATCAACACTTCCCAGAGGTGGCGCAGATGTTAATCCCAGGTGGAACTAAACACTGCGATGTCATCCAGGTGGGCGGCACTGAAATCCTCCAGTCCAACCAACACCTGGTTGACCAACCTCTGAAAGGTGGCAGGGGCATTCTTCATCCCAAAGGGCATAACCCGGAATTGGTAGTGCCCATCTGGTGTGGAGAATGGTGACCTCTCTTTGGCCCCATCAGTTAAGGCGATCTGCCAGTACCCAGTCGTCAGATCAAACGTACTGAGGTACCGTGCAGCCCCTAGCCGATCAATGAGCTCATCAGCTCTGGGGATGGGGTACGCGTCAGTCTTGGTGACTGAATTGAGTCCTCGGTAGTCCACACAGAACCGGAGTTCGGGTGTGGCACCAGGCGTGGCAGCCTTTGGGACCAAGACCACTGGGCTGGCCCAAGGGCTGTGAGAGGACTCAATCACCCCTAAATCAAACATCTTGGAGACCTCCTCTTTGATGTAAGCTCTGACCCTGTCAGTCACTCTAAGGTTTGTGCTTAACAGGGGGACTGTCCCCAGTATCCACATCATGGACGCACCACTCAGTGACACCAGGAACCAGGGAGAACAGATCAGAGAATTGTCCCAACAGTTGGCGACAGTCATTCTGCTGCTCAGGGGTCAGGGTGGTAGAGAGGTTCACACCATCCACTGACCCATCTTGCTCTGTTGCAGACAGGAGGTCAGGAAGGGGCTCAGTCTCCTCCTCCATTCCAGCATCTGTTGCTAGGAGCATGCCCACTTCGGACCTCTCTAAGTGGGGCTTCAGGCGGTTAACTTGCAGGACCCGCAAAGGGTTCCTGGGAGACCGCAAGTCCACCAAGTAGGTGACATCACTCTTGCGCTCCACCACCTCAAATGGTCATGTCCACTTATCCTGGAGCGCACAGGGCTCCACTGGGGCCATTACCCAAACTTTGTCCAGGCTGAAACTCGATCAGAGTGGCATTCTGATCATACCACCATTTCATCTCTTCCTGGCTGGCTTCCAGATTCGCCTGAGTGAGTTGTCTGAATCGCCGAGTCTGGTTCCTGAAGGCCAGCATGTAGCTATATACATCCTGGGGAGGTTTCCTGGGAGCTTTCTCCCAGCCTTCCTTAACCAGACTCAGAGGTCCTCTTAACGGGTGACCATACAGCAGTTCAAAGGGACTGAACCCTAAGGACTTTTGTGGCACCTCACGGTAAGCAAACAGAAGGCATGGTAAGAGGACGTCCCACTTACGCCTCATAGGTTCCTCAAGACCCATAATCATGCCTTTGAGGGTCCGGTTGAATCTCTCAACCAGCCCATTACCTTGGGGGTGATAAGGAGTGGTGAACTTGTACGTTACACCACACTCCTGCCACATTGACTTCATATACTTAGATATGAAGTTGGTACCACGGTCTGACACCACCTCTCTGGGGAACCCCACACGGGAGAAAATCCCCATCAGTGCACGTCCCACCACAGGGGCCGTCACTGTCCTGAGCGGGATGGCTTCCGGGTACCGGGTAGCATGGTCCACCAAGACCAGGATAAACCTGTTGCCCATGGCTGTCTTGGGGTCCAGAGGCCCCACAATGTCATTGCCCACCCGGTCAAAGGGGCTACTGACCACAGGGAAAGGTTGGAGAGGAGCCTTGTGCTTCCTTCCACTTTTACCACTTGCAGGTCCTGCAATGAGTATCTGAACTCTTGTGCATTTGAGGCCAATGAAAGTGGGTAACAAGCCTTTCAAAGGTCTTGTTCTGCCCCAAATGCCCTGCCAAAGGCACATCATGAGCCAAACCCAGTAGGAAGGCTCTGAAGTGCTGGGGTACCACCAGCACACGGGCTGACCCAGGCTCAGCAACCTTAGGCTCGCTATACAGGAGACCATTCTCCCAGTAGATCCAATGTGATCCAGACTGATCACCTGCTGCCTGGTTTGTGGCCTGTTGCCGCAAACCCTCAAGAGAAGGGCACTTCTTCTGCTCTTCACAGAATTCCTCCCTGGAGGGTCCTCCTTCTTGCTGCCAATGGGTCAGCTCAGGCAGGTCTCCCAGTTCAGCCACTTGCTCCCCTGTAGGTTCCAGGGCATCCCCCTCAAGGTCTGCCTCCTCCTGGACCGTGGGAACTATGGGGGCCGGTTCCCGCGCCCCCTACCTCTTCTCTTTAAGGCAGGTGCCTGGGCCATATTTTCAGGCTCCAGGTCCTCTTGAACACCCTTACTGGCTGCCATAGACCGAGTGGTCACACACGCCCACTCAGGCAGACCCAACATCTCCAAATGAGACCTTCTCTCCACCTTAGCCCGAGGGGAATTCTCTAAATCGTTGCCCAGCAGACAATCAACAGGCATGGCTGACCTCACAGCTACTTGAAGAGTACCTGAGACCCCCCTCCCCACTCAAAGGGAACCTGAGCCACTTCACACTGGCTCTCTGAGATGTCCGCGGCAACTACAGGGAAGAATGCATGGGGGACCACCTGCTCCTTAGACACCAGCCGACAACTGACAGCTGTCACACTGGCCCCGGTGTCTCTCAGAGCCTCCACCCTATGGCCATTGATGGTCACCCACTGCCTGTATTTTTTAGTGTTATCAGGCAGCTGGGTCCTAGGGACCACCTCACAATCTCCTAAAGAGACAAGGGACATTTCTGCGGGACCCCACCCACCTTGGGCACCCATCTCCTCCCCTCCCAGGGCTACACTCGCCATCTGACGGGGTGGTGCACGAGGTGGTGCATTGGGATCCTTCTGGGTACACTGGGGATCATACCAGCGATGGCCTACTTGACCACACTTAAAACATTTAGGGGGGCCCCTGTGAACAGGTTTACCTGTCGGGCCTCTGGCTTCTTCTCAGGGGGAGGCTGGGAACCCTTCCCTTGGTTCCCTTGGGAATTACTTTGGGGCCCTTTCTGGAACTCCCTCTGTTTACCCTTGTCCCCACCACTCCACTGCTGGGGACCCTGCACACCTTTGACGAAGTCTCCCACATGACCCTTGTGGACCCGGGTACTGACCCAGCGGTCCGCCTCCTCAGCAAGCTTCCTAGGGTTAGTTAGCTTGCTATCAATAAGGTGCGGGCGTAGCTCTGGAAAACAATTACCAGACAAGTGCTCCCATGCAAACAAATCATAGAGCTCCTCAAAAGTATTCACTTTGCTACCCTTCACCCAACCATCCATAGCTCTGCAAAAGAAAGATACATACTCCACCCAGGTAGTTGCCTCTAGCTTCTTACAATTCCTGAACCTCTGTCTATAGCGTTCTGGGGTCAACCCATACCTGGTCATCAGGGCTTCCTTCATGTGGGCATAAGACATCCTATTCTCAACAGGCAGGTCTAACAAAGTATCCCTCCCATCACTAACAAAGCGGCCCCACAACCCCGCTCCCCAATCCTTCTCAGGGACCCGTTGGGCCAACATTGCTATTTCATAGGCTGCAAACCACTACCCAATATCTTCATGCTCATGAAAATCCTTTGACATCCTTGGGGATATATACCCTGCCTTCTGCAGGCACAGATGGTGCGCTGCCACCCGAGGGATTAATTTCTAAGCTTTTAGCTTTGATATCCAACTCCCTCAACATTCTCTCATGCTCTAATTTCATTCTCTCTCTTTTCAATGCTAACTTGTTATTTTCAAACTCCAGCTTCTTATTCTCTAGGTCATTTTGACCCTCCATCTTGAGCTTGGCCAGCTCCATTTTATGCCTCTTATTTCTCTCCCTGTCCTCCAGCTCTCCTGGGGACAGGTCTTTGGAAGAAACACTGCTGCCTGGCGGGGAAGGTACTTTCTCCCTGGCTGGGCCCAATGGCCCATCTAGCTGCCCATCTGTATCCTCAGCCTCCTCCACAGGGTCTTCCACATGCTCAGAGGCATTTCTAGCTTCCAACCAGGCCCTCAGCGCCTTTTGGAACTCATCCTTCTTGGTGAGGCCTTGAGTAGCAACTTTACATTTTCTACAGAAGTGTTTCAGCTGTTTCACAGTGTAGGTATCCACCCTCTCTTCCTCAAAATCTAGATCCATAGATGCTTTGGATGCTGGGATGCTCATGGCAATAAGAATTGGTAGTCTTTAGCAAAAAATAACAGTTCCAAGGAAAAAAAAATTCTACCAAAATGTATGTGGTTGGGTTTGGTCTGCACTCACTAGTAGTGTACACCAATTACTGTGTATGAGTCACAAATGCAAGTCCAGAATCCTCACCGCTGACCACCAATGTTAGAACTGGGGGTCTCTAGTTGGCAATGGTATGCACCTTTGTCCAAATAGGGACCCTTGCTTCTAGTCAGGGTAAGGGGGCTACACTCCTAAAATAACCCCTGCTCACCCCCTGGGTAGCTTGGCACGAGCAGGCAGGCTTATCTCAGAGGCAGTGTGTAAAGCATTTGTGAACACATACAGTAATACAGTGAAAACACTACAAATGGACACCACACAGGTTTTATAAAAATAAGTATTCTTTATATAGACTTAACACAAGACCAAAACGACAAAAATCCACAATACTGTAATCAAAAATAGACTTAAAGATGGTAGAAATAGCTTAGTTCAAGTTGATGGTAAATGCGACACGTTTCTCACAAAAGTACCTTAAATGCGTAACGCAAAACAAACAAAAGGTTCGCAGGGAGGGTGATGCATCGGTTCCTTGCTTCGGGGGATGCGAGGCGTCTGTTCCTCAATGCTTGCGCAAAGTAGGCGATGCGTCTGTTCCTTACCGGAGAGGAGGTGATGCGTCGATCTCGTACTGCGTTCCGGTTGCGATGCAACAAGATGGCGCCTCGATGCGATGACGCTCCGGTGCGATAAGATGGCGCCCTTGATGCGATGCGATGACGTGAAGGTGATGCGTGCACATCCGACGGCCGTGCGGCAAACTCTGTAACTTCTGAGCCGCGACAGGCCCTGCGACACGCTTCTCCGGTGATGCAACGGCGACCCTTGCGGTGGCGACACGCTTCTCCGGTGATGCGACGATCAGCAGGTGCGGCGGAGACACGCTTCTCCGGTGATGAGATGGCGACCCTTGCGGTGGCGACACGCTTCTCCGGTGATGCGACGACCAGCAGCTGCGACGGAGACACGCTTCGGTGATGCGGCGGCGACCTCTGCGGCGGCTACACGCTTCTCCGGTGATGCGACGGTAACAGCTGCGGCGGCGACACGCTTCTTCTCGTTGAGTCGCGCTTCCAGCTCCCAACAACATGCAGGCTTCTGCAGACAGAATCCCCAGCAAGGGAATTCAAGGGGGAGCTGGTGTTTAAGTCTTGTATCCCTGAGACTTCAGCAGGAGGCAAGCACAGTTCAAGCCCTTGGAGATTCTTCTTCAAGATGATGAAAGTTTCAATAAAAGTCTTTCCCCTTTCCTTGGCAATAAAGAAACCACTGCAGGCCAACCCCAGAAAATAGCACACTGGCACAGGGGCAGTCAACTCCTTCAGTCTTCTTGGTTCTTCTCCTTGGCAAAGGTCCGTCCTGATTCCCAGAAGTGATCTAAAGTCTTGGGGTCTGGGCCCCAATATTTATACTAGTAAATCCTTTGTCCTCTGAAGGCAGAGGGTGCCTGTACCTAGCCAAAACCAGTTCTGTGCAGCTTCCTGGCAGGAGGTGGAGACAGCATTTTGAAAGCAGACCTGGCCCAGGTAGCTGAAAGGAAATCTCCTCCCCCTACTCTCTATTCTATGAGGGCTCAGGGGAGTGAAAGGAAATCTCCGCCCCCCACTCTCTATTCAGCCAAGGTCCTATTCAGTCCAGCCCTGACTCATCAGACTGCTGGAGCCCAAGCCCTCCTGTCACTCACAAACCAGACATGCAATACACAACCTAGCAGAGTCAGGCTGGATGGTTAGGCAAGAAAATACCTACTGTCTAAAAGTGGTATTTTCAAACACAGTATGTTAAAACCAACTTCACTAAAAGATGTATTTTATCATTCTGAGTTCAGGCATACTAAATTCGTTTTTCTACCATGTTCCCTGGGTCAGTTAGGATTATAAGATGTTATAATCAAACTGCCCATTCTGGCCCATGGGGACAGGTTGCCTTGCAAAAGTGAAAAACGAAATTGGCTGTAATTCACTATCAGGACATGCCACACACATCAGGGCATGTCCTACCTCTTACTTACAATGCACCCTGCCCTTGGGCCTACCTTAGGAGTGACTAACATGTAGAAAAGGGAAGGTTTAGGGACTGGCAAGTGGGTGCACTTACCAAGTCAACATGGCAGTACTAGACTGCACACAGGCTCTGCAATGGCAGGCCTGAGACACACTTTTCAAGCTGCTTCTGTGGGTGGCACAACCAGTGCTGCAAGCCCACCAGCAGCATTTGATTTACAGGCCCTGGGCACACATGGTGCACTATACTAAGGTCTGACAAGTAAATGAAACAAGCCAATCATGGAGTCACTAATCCATTACAATACTTTACAATAGGGAGCACTTGCTCTGTGGCACTGGATAGCAGTGGCACAGTGCCCAAAGCATCTAAAACCAGCGAAACACATCAAAAACAGAGGAGACAACAGCAAAAAAATGGGAGGGAGACTCACGCCAATGGTACCAGGTCTAACAATAAATATAATGTAACAAAGCAGCACACGCCTGTGTAGTGTGCAACTGATTAACTGCCTAAACAGGGTATGTGTGTTGGCAACTATGTTAGAACCGATACCTGTGCGTTTCTTCTGCTCCTTGAGAATTGCTAATTTTCTCCAAGTCTTCAGAGCTTCCAGATCTATATCTTGACACCCAGGCCACTGTCTTTGTCTTTAAGCCGGCATCACACCTCCCTCATTTACTGCCACCCATAGCAGGACCTGATGATGTACGATACCATGTTTGAATTTAAAATCGCAGGATTATTCAACATACTGGTAATCTGTAGTACATTTGTTAATGAATAAAATACCTCTATCCAATTTCTAAAGTAAACATCATTTGTCAAGAAACCGACTGACTGGTGCAAATCTCCTAAACTTTAAATCGTAATTGCTCAATAGTCTTCTGTCTGTATTTGAATTAACTCTGACCTTACCACAAATATAATTATAACTAGGTAACCTCCCTATAACCATATAATAATTATGACTTCTAAATTATCACGTTTGGAATGGATAACACTGCTTTAGAAGGCCTTGCATTGCAATGTAATATTAGGCTTATGTCGTGAATGAATTATAAATGTATGTCAGTTAAAGTTGATTGCAGTATATGAGTACATTTGACTTCCTGTTTTATAATTAGACGTGTCCCCGAACGTATGTGGCTAGTTTAAGGATGCAATAGGTAACTAAATATATTTCTTAAAAATATTCAGGTTTGCAAGTACACCTTGAAGTACCTTCTGTCCCATGAAATACATACCGAACATCAGCAGATTGTGTTTCTTGATGCTTTCTCAGTCGCTCTTGCTGTGTTGCATCAGTGAAATACGATAAGCTGATTTCCCTCTTCAAATAACTAGTAAAATCAATGAAAGTACTCTTGGTCCTCTATTCAGCAATTTTCCCAACTAGCCAACTCACTTGATGTGCAATGGCCAAAATATAATGGCGCCCACAGTCATATTACACTAAAGGTTTATATTTTATTCCTCTTTGACATATAGCTTTCTTATAGCCTAAATTCCCCTGTAGCAATTTAAGCTCACCAGTGTACTCTTTTGCTGCTGTATGACTTTTGGAGAAAGGCAGAGTGATTACCATGGACAAATCGTCAGATCTAAAACTCCAGTCTAAAAGATCCAAAATTCCTAATGGTAGGTTGGGATTGTCAGTGCATAGACATGCTAGACCATAGCACACACAAAAAAACTTGCAAAAATGCTATCCAACTCCTGTGTGCTCTCTCATTTCTCCTTGGAAATTTTATTTCTTTTTATAATATATTTTTTTAATAGTTTTCCATAAACAAAATTCGGGATAGGTTGAAAGCATGACATAGCAATAGTTACAATGTACATCAAACATACACTTATCAAATATGGTATACATTGTTACAGGTTAAGCCCTACCACCCCACTTGCCACCTCTACCACATTTGTCTGAAACAGAACCAAGAAATCAGATAGTCAGTTACTAGGGGTGTGTCTTTGGCGTTCCATTCGCATGTGATACTTCTTTTGGATACCAGGAATCCGAGGCCAACCAGAGTCTTGATGTCTGCATTCGTCTTCCAAACATCCATTGTCCCCTGGAATGGGGTCTTGGGATCTTGCTGCACCGAGTGGATAACCACCTATGTCAGTTCCATTTGTATTTGCTGCCAATATTCTGTCATCTTAGAACATGACCATATCCTATGCACTAAGGTGGTCCGCTCATGTGAGCATTTAGGGCATTTTGGTGATGGTGCCTTCTCCAGGTAATATTAAATTCTGTGAAAGTACTTGAAATATATTAAATGCAAGCACACTGAAACGGCCAGACAGAGCCAGCCCATTTTTGCTTCCACTCACTCCTCATCTGTAAGGGGCCAAAGTCTTCTTCCCATTTCTCTCTCAACTTGGCAAGGGGTACTAGTGACAGATTTACTAACATTTTACGCAGTGCAAGGCAGCAAGTCACCTTGCTACGCTGCGTAAATGGAGAGGACAGGAATGCGCCATATCTATTATGATGTAGTGCATTCCTGCTCTCTCTCTACACTGGTGCACTAGTGGCTGCCAAGTGCCAATGAAGGCACTCTTGCACAATGGTGCATGTGTTCTTGCGTTGCAGGCGGATTGTTTTTGTGCAGGAAGTATTTCCAAAGAATGCAGCACAAGTAGAAAGAGTATAAAAAGAGGAGAAATAAGCATATTTCTCCATATTATGCCTCCACTGGGAAAACATAACATTTTGACTCATTCCCAGGTTTGCTATTGTTAATAAATCTGGGAATGCGCCAAAAACCAGGGGTGGATGCGTGGGAACACCCATGGAACGCCTTCTCAAGGCAGATTAACGCAAGGCAGCAACTTTCGCTGCCTTGTGTTACTCCAGATTTACTATGCCACGCATAGCCAAGCAAGGAGGCTCTGGGTGGCATAGTAAATCTCACTTAAGGGCTTGTGTTGCCCTTAGTAAATCTGGGCCTTGGTGTGTTTAATAGCTGAGATCTATAAATTTGAGAAATACCTTTCCCACCCAAAGGCTCTTTTGTAACCTTGGCTTCAATGGGTCTGAATTCCAGTACTGCTTCAATCTGTCTCTGTAAGTTTCTAATGTATGACGGAGCTGAAAGTATCGGGAAAAAAATTGTGGTACTACGTTCAAAGGTTTCCGCCAGCTGCTCAGAAGCCCTTATGTGGGTTCGCTGTCATATATCATCCAAAGTAGAGATGCATATGAGATTCCAAGTTCGGAAGCTCTTCAGAGATGTCACTTATGGAAGTAGTGTTGCGTCCATAATGCGGTCTCATTGTTTAATTACCCCACCCATTGTGTTTGTTTGAGGGCATGCGTTCCAGCATAGCAACAGGGCTCTGGAAATAGGTGGGAGAGACATTGGAATGGGGGCGCCATATAATAGTGCATAGACGTCATGCAGTTCTTATAGGTCTAGCCGCACTCCAGAGTTTGATCTGTCTGAGAACAGCCAGACATTGAGTGTGACTATTTGTGAGGCACAATAGTACATTTGTATGTCTGAGATATTACCACCCCTCGAAGGTGGATTGGACATTTTTCTCAAAGGAGACTCTGGATATACCACCCTCCCATACAAATCGAATGAGTATAGTTTTCAGGGGTTGAAAGAAATGTGCTGCAAGCTGATATTGGTAACTTTGAGTTAGGTAGAGAAGGCAAGGTTGCATAACGATCTTGTATAGGGCAATCCAGCCCATTATCGAAAGAGTGCTGCCCAGTTTGTGAGATCACATTTAGTGAGGTAAAGCACTGGAACATATTAAGGTCCCAGCAGCATTGTTGGCTACTTTATGCCTAGATATTGGATATGGTCAACATCAATCTGTAACTTTGTGCCCCCTAAGAAGTAGGTTTATTTGCTTCCCCGGCCGGCAAGATGTGATACATTCACTAACGCACCCGACACGAGAATCCTTTTTGGATCTCTGAGGTATTGGCCATTACGCCATATTCTCATGGGAGTCCAATCGTTGGCTGTACCATTACACACCGTCCCTGAGGAAGATTCCCAAGGGACCCAAGGTCCCCATTCTCAAAGCTCAAGGGCCTTTCCCCTGACTGATACAACATTTATTGTTTGAACAGGATGACTACTATTGAGGCTGCCTCACCCTAACTACCGGCTGTTTTCTTGTTTCCCAGTCCTGAAGAAGACCTGTGGTGATGTTTGATATAAACACATAACCTCATTGGGTCGAAATGTTGATGATAATTAGAGGTGATTCTTATCTTTGTCGAGCAGACTACACATCCAAGCAAAATAGGATATCTGCTCCAACATATATATGTTTTCCATGGACACCATAATGAGTCATTTATTAATTTGATGTTAATCTATGTAATGTCTTTCGTATTTAATGTATTACAGTCTTGATACACTTTGTCAATCTTTTATTTTTTTCGTTAATATATAGGTTACATGACAGTCCTGTGTGTTCTCCTTATGTTATTATTTGCATCGTTTCATGATATGATTAACAATATACCGTGCTTAATTTCATTTCTTGTTTTTGTCATTTTGTTTCAAATTTGGTAATTTGATGCTTTGCACAATTTATTTGTCAACATCCTAGTGATAAAGGATGTTAAATAATTTTTGTAAAAGAAATAGTGTACCGCCTACAGAACCAATTGCTGTTACATACCACTAGATTTCCCAGGTTCTGCGGGATACTGGGTAACCCTTTGTCTGAATGCCCTAAGAAGTCCAGCAGCTCGCTCTTAAATGTTAGAATGGTGGATTTCTCCCAGTTCACCAAAAGACTGGAGGCATCCCATAGATCTGAAGCATTTACATAATATGGGCAGTGGTCTCAGTGTGTGTCACTGAACATATATAAGCAGGTCATCAGCATATAATGATACCGTGCCCTGAATTCTGTTGGGCCATCGAAAACCAGACACCTCTGCGTCCAGGCATAGCCAGACCTCTAGGAGTTCAATCATCAAAGCAAATAGAAGTGGCGATAGTGGACACCCCTCATGCGTGTCACACTGTATCGCAAAGGGCGAGGAGAGAGCTCCATTTACCCGGACTCGTACCCAGGGATTGTCGTATAGCATTTTAATATACATCAGAAAACGGGGACAGACGGCCCATTCCTGCAACACAATGTACATAAAAGGTCAATGGACCATATGGAATGCTTTCTCAAAGTCCCTTGGAAGGAGAGCGGGCTACGCCTTTCATTTATACAGAGCGGGTTATGTCTATCCACCTGCAGACGACTGAGGCAATGTCTGGTACCCCTAGCAGGCATAAAACCATTCTGGTCAGTGTGGACAAGTGTAGTTATCACTTTTGAGAGCCTGCCCTTCAGGACCTTTGCTAGAATCTTAGCCTCAATATTGATGAGGGAAATAGGGCAATACGATGAGCACTGGGTAGGGGGTGTACCTGGCTTGTGGACCGCTGTAATGAGGGCTTCTTTCAGATCTCTTGGGGATGTTCCAGAGGTCAATGCCTCCTTGAAGAGCATGAAGGTGTGACAACAATAGTGAGTCCTATTTCTTCAGGAACTCCACAAGAAACCCATTTGGGCCTGGGGATTTTCCACTGGCCATGACCAGGATGGCACAATGGATCTAATCTGCTATTATTGGTTGATCTAGCTTGTACCTGTGGTCCTGGGTAAGTGTTGTCATGGGAATGTCTGGGATTATGGGTCGCTCGGTTTCAATCTGTATCAGATCATTTTTGGTGTTCAGTGCTGCATAATAGGTTGCAAAGGTTACTGCAATGTCGTGCCCGTCCATGACAAACCACCCGGAGATGTCAAGTAAAGAAGGAGCTTGCCTGTTTTGTCCACTTGCTCTTTTGGCATTTTAATCCATGGGTTAGCAGATCTGGAAATCACCATTGCAACACTCTACAGAACTTTACTCTTTAGTACAAAACCTAACCTCAGCTTCTTCTAAAACCTGGAAGAATTCTTAATATCTTGGAGCAATACTGTGTCATCGGAGATGAGCACATCAGTGACTCTATACGCTGATACACAGAGAAATAGAATGTGGATCAGTACGGTGCTACAGAAGCGGGTAATTCCTACAAATGTCTTGGAGTAAGAGGGAAGGGTATTCTACTCCATCCTTTTCCCATCTTGAACATTTGAGGAGACCATAGAATGATGCTAGACCTCAAGAGACTGAACAGATGTCAACTTCTGTCACTAACCTGACTCTTTCACGATGGGTATAGCTAGACGGAGAGTTACAGAAGCCTCACTCCACCCCCATGTTTTTCTTGATAGTAGGACGAGTCACAGTAGGAAACCCAACTGGGAGCTCTGAGTATCTGTAACCGCTTTTCCACCTCCTGGGACAACAAGAAGACCATATGTGCTAAAGTGTTATTCAGTCTCCAAAACACTAAAAGTATGATTTGGCTCCTATTTCTAGACCTTTTTCCATGAGGATTGGAATATGTGTAAGTATTAACTCCCAATTTTTTGCTTGTCTAAGCTACATTGCTGTAATTTGCCAAATGTCTTAAAGTTTACTCTGAGTTTGCTTTGTTTCTACATCACATATAGACGTGGTTTGTTTTATTCCTGTTGCAGAATAATACCCCTTCAACACAAAACGAATTAGTCATATTATTGAGTGTAAACCAACCTGCAGTTGAGTTTAGGAAATGGGCAGTTAATTCTGCAGTCTGATGCCCTTTCCTCCCATACTTGCAACATATTGTATGTTTAGCCTTTACTCCCTGCTTAAATCTGTGTCTCTTACTGTACACAAGTCGTGCATAGTGAACTAAAATTTTCTCAGCATCCAGTCCTGAGTCTGACTATGAATGAAACTTATTTGATATAAGCAAGACTTACCTGTAAACCTTCTACAGTGAGATCATGAACTCCCATTTCATCAGCTCCTGTCCTTCCTCGACTATGAAGCAAAACCTTTTTAGAATTGGGTGAGTTTTAACCATGGCCATCAGTTTATCTCATAAGACCTTCTAGTCTTCCAGTAGTTTTTAGGTCGAGCCTAGCGGCAGCGCGCAAGCGCTGCTCGCTCTGCGAGACATGCAGTAGTCGAGTATGCTGTGGAAGCCTTGCCTTCTCTCCGCCCATATTTTTGATTGGCTGGTGTCATTGTCCTTGGTTAATGCTGGCTTCCGATTGATAATGAGGCTTGTTAGTCTCTCCTTGTTACCGCCCTGTCGCTATTTGTTACCTCCCATGAGGACTGGATCTTTTACTTGTGGCGTTACACGGACTCCTTCATAAGTCGGTAAGCACTATTTTTTTTTTTTTTTTTTTTTTGCAGCGCGGTCCGTTTTCACTTTAGCGGCTGCGCTTGTTTATTTAATTAATTTTCCGCATGGGCCGAAAGGGAGCGTTTCTACTCACTAATCTAACAAGCATTTGCAATGCACTAGGTCTCGCATTTACGCGAGTTTGAGCTATTGACATTGCAAATAACAATGCCTTTTATTTTTGTTTTCGTTTTTAAAACATAAATAAAAGAGACATTGTCATTTACAATGCCAATAGCTTAAACTCGCGTAAATGCGAGACCTATTGCATTGCAAATGCTTGTTTGGACATGATGGCAGAATAGGACGATCATCCTATTATGTTATCAATTTAACGACCACTATGCTTAGACATATTTGTTTGATGTGGGTTTTCTGTACACTTGACGTTTTTATCATTAAAAGTCATTTTATTGTCTTTTGGAAGTGCAGCTTTGAGATGGCGAGGGGTGCTTAGGCCCTATTTGGCTCCGAGACATTGGTATTAATTAGAATGTCTGGCTCCTTCAGTTAAATGGGATTAGCTGTCATTTTAAAGGCAGTCCAGGTTTGTGACTGACTTCGTAGTAAGGTTGTCATTGTAACGACATGCAATAGGGTAGTCATGGTCCTTATTAGTCATCATCTGGGGGGATGGGGTATCTGCCTTGAATGCATTACCTGTCACCCCTTCACCTTCCAGAGGGGAAGTAAGGGGGGCACGGCTGGCTAAGTAAGAGCTTTTCCACCTCTCAATTATTTTCTTTTACTTGCTCAGTTTTTGGAGATATATGTAGGTTTGACAGACCTGGCTGGATCTGTCTGGTTTCCCCACAGCATGCTAAGATTTCCAAATTCTACACCATGAAGTCAGCATGGAGTGGGGGAGCATTCCCTCTCCCTTCCAGGCACTTTAGTGTTTACTCTATACCTGTGTCTACTCTACTTTTTCACACTTATTGACCAGTATAAGAAGGAAGAGGGTTAAAAAAAAAAAGCTTATAGATGCTCATTGGGCCAGAGTGGGGCGAGTCCATCCAGTCTGGAGTTTATCATTCTCTGGGAATCTCCTCTTCTGAAGCCCCTTCTTTAAATGGAGAAGTCCTGCTATCTATTTTTTATTGTGACTGTAAAAATGATCAGATTTCAGAGCTGACAGTGGTACTTCAATTAAGTAAATTAAAAGACCTGACCATGATAGTCCTTTGCTTCTGACTTACTGCACAATTTTGAGAGGTGTGATTTCCTGCCAGACCAGGGTTTTTATGGAGGGACCTCGTATTCAGCCTACAGGCCTTTCAGGCTGTCCACAAGACTCTTGTGGGACTTTTCTCTGGATTTCCTTTGGTTTAAGGACTTAGTTGTAATCATATCCAGACATTTGAAAACAATAGAGGCTCTTTTCACATCTTTCCCCAATGGATATATGTTTGACTAACACACCTTAACCATCAATAACTTTGGCTGTTAGTGGCAGTTTAGGGTTACATTGAGCACAAACGTAGTCTCTAGCATTGCGCTGTGATGCCCCCCACCATTCCCCCTCCCCCTGCTTCGGCAGCTTCAGCGAGGGTGGACCTCTTCTGTCTGTAACTCAGCAGACAAAATATCATAATTAACACTATGAAGGAATTCAATGTCAATAGAAGAGCAAGGAGGGGCACGGCAAAACAAAAGATGGGTAAATAGAAATGGGATACGAGGAAGGAATATTGAATGGAGGCTAGGGTGGAGGAAAAGATGGAGGGATGAATAGGATGAATGTGTGGTTGGATGAATGTGTGGGTAGATGGGTGATTAGGTGAAAGACTGAGTGAATGGATATGTGGATAGACCGGTGAAAAGGATGGCAGAGTAAATGGATAAATCAATGGATGGATGAATGGCTGGTGGACAGGTGAAAGGATGGCAGAGTAATGGGATGGATGGATAAGTTAATTGGCAGGTGAAAGGATGGCAGAGTAAAGAATGGATGGATAGGTGGGTGGACAGGTGAAAGGATGGCAGAGTTAATGGATGGATGGATGAATGAGTGACTGGATAAGTGGAATAAGAGTTGAAAGGATGGCAGAATAAAGGGAGGGATGGATGGCTGGATAGCAGAGTGGATGGAATGGAGAAAGACTGAATGATGGATGAAAATATAAATGGATGTAAGACTGAAAAGGTGAAATAGTAGATATCAGTGGGTGTATTGAAGGGCAAAAGGATGAATGGATAGATGCTCGAATGGAAGCGACAGGGAAGCTCTTCCTCGGGGGGGGGGGGTCGGCTCATTTGCTTTTATTTCAAAGTGGGGAGGACTTTAATTTTCTGGCTACTTTCTTGTGTGAAATCCTCAAGCAAGCTGTTTTATGTCCCAATCAATTAAAGTTGACACCCACACCTCGTTTCCTAATTCGAAAAGTTCGCCTGCTTGAATTTCACGGCCATAAATTCCGAAAAGTTTGGTGCTATCAGCACAGTGGGAACCCCATTAATTATGGTTGTTCAGAGATCGTCCGAGCTAGTTCTCTTATACCTTAGCAAGAAACGGAACATTCTTAAACAAATTCCATTTATTTTGTGTTACGCCACTGACTTCTGTGTTGAACCAGCCCACTGAAAAGTCTGGGTGAGATTTTGCTGTTGCCAAACTAATCCTCTTGGTGCCTGCAGGGGAAAGTTCAGCTCTGTGTACCTAAGATCAGTGTAGCTGCTGAATAACGAGAGCTAACGACAAGCTTGGTTGCGCTCAAACATGCCCACCCAGCAGAATGTTCCTGTTGCTGAAAAGGACAACCTCGTTAGTTGAATGGAAATGTTTTGCAAAAAAAAAAAAAAACAACAATAACTTCGCTGAAAGCACTGCTTTGATATATGGGAAAATAGGCACGTTTTATTGATTTTACTCTTAGAATAAAAGGAAATCCAGCGCTTATTGTTCTGACCATAAAACGTTTGTTTGATTTAAAAATAAATATGCACATGAAATATGTTCTGGTTCCTCAATTTTCTAAGAATGCCGCAGTGAGTGTCTGCTCTTCTAAATTTTACAAAGTCGAAAAAATATTTCCTCGTTATCTTAAAAAAAAAAATACAGTATGTGCATGGTCTTGTTCTCTTCTTAACACGTCTGCAGTAGCAAAACATTTGAGAGTAAGAGTGCCGTCAGAAAGGTACTCTCCTGGGATCCTCTATAACAATCAGCTAGCAGAGACAAAAAAGGGAGAGCATAAGAACTGGTGAGGGGACATGGAAGGAGTGCACAGAGCAGAAGAGGGTGGGTCCGAGAAGGATGTGAGTGCATGATGGACTTGACCCTCTCTGCAGGGTCACCCCCAAACTTTTTGCCTTCTCCTCTCCTGTTTGGCCGAATTCGTTTTTGTTGGCCTTAGGACTCTAGCACTGGTTAGCAGTGGTAAAGTGCACAAAGTGCTTGTTCTCCCTCCTTAAAACATGGTAAAATTGGCTTACACCTGATTGGTATATTTAATTCATGTACAAGTCCCTAGTAAAGTGGTATACCATATGCCCAGGGCCAATAAATTAAATGCTACTAGTGAGCCTGCAGCACTTATTGTGCCACCCACTTAAATAACCCCATAAAAGATTTAAGTTTGACCTGTCCTGGTAGTGAAACATTCACAAATTTGTTGCTTACCTCTCCCATGAAAGATCCTGCTATGTTCTTTTCCTCAGCAGCAAATCGTGTTTAGTGACTCCTTGCAGAAGGGGCATACAGCCTCGTTGAGCCCTCTGAACGTCATTTTGGTGTGAAATTTATTAAAATGTACTCTAGTTTTCTAAATTGGTGTGGGATTTTTCTTGTGTTCTGTTTTCACTTTGAATGCTGTATACATACTTTACACATTGCCTCCAAGTTAAGCCTGACTACTTTTGTGTCAAGCCACCAGAGGGTTAAGTACAGGTTAATTTAGTGACTTTTTGCGGTTCACACTGATGAGGATTGTGGCTGGTGCTTGAGAAGGGCTCACACCCCCCCCCTCAACCAACAACCCAATTTCTCACAGGGCCAGCAGAAGTGTACAAGGTCAGGCATAATAAATGTCAACACACACAACAGTAAGAACTCTTCTCCATCGTCAAGGAGTTTGCCAGGCCCAACAGCGAGACCACAGACGTCCCACCCTCCCAAGACCTCTGCGACAAACTCAGCGCCTTCTTCTACCACAAGATCAAGCAGTTTTACAACAGCTACGATACCCAAGACCCTCCCACCAAGCCCGACACCACTGCACCCAATCACGCTGCACCCAAACAGATCCACCTCAGCTAGACCCCGCTCACCACAGACGACACTCTCAAGATCATGAAGAGCATCCACTCCGGAGCCCCCTCGGACCCATGCCCACACCACATCTTCATAGAGCAACCATCGCCCTCGAAGTCCGCAGCACCATCAACGCCCAACTCTCCGAGTTCATCAAAGCAAACCACGTCCTGGACACCTCCCAATCCAAGTTCAGAAGCAACCACAGCACAGAGAACGCACTTCTTGCTGCCACCGACGATGTCTGCTCCCTCCTCGACCAGGGCGAAACCGCAGCCCTCATCCTTCTGGACCACTCGGCCGCCTTCAACACTGTCTCCCATGCACCCTAATCATGAGCCTCCACGACAAGGCCCTGGACTGGATCCACTCCTTCCTCACCGGTCGAACATAGCGAGTCAGACTACCTTCATTCCTCTCCGAACTCACGGAGATCAGCTGCCCCAGGGCTCCTCCCTGAGCCCCACCCTCTTCAACATCTACATGGCTCATCTCGCGGCCATCATCGGGAACTATGGACTCGACATCGTCTCCTACGCCGACGACACCCAACTGACCCTCTCCCTCACCAATGAACCCACAACCGCCAGAAACAACTTCCACAGTGGGATGAAGGGCATTGCCACCTGGATGAAAAACAGTTGACTCAAGCTCAACTCGGACAAGACCAAAGTCCTCATCCTGGGACCCAACCCCTCAGCATGGGACGATTCCTGGTGGACCTCCGCATTGGGAACCCTGCCCAACCCCACTGACCGTGCACAAAACCTCAGCATCATACTGTACTCCTATCTCACAGTGAACTGTCAGATCAACGCCGTCTCCTCATCTTGCTTCAACACGCTTCGCCTGCTCCCGAAAGACATTCAGATGGATCCCCACCGAATCCAGAAAAACGGTCAACCATACACTCCTCATCAGCAGACTTGACTACCGCAGCACACTATACACCGGCGTCACCCAGAAACCGCTCAGTAAACTACAGAACGTTCAAAATGCCACAGCCAGACTGGTCCTCGACATCCCCTGCCACATCCGTATCTCCGAACACCTCCGAGAACTCCAATGGCTCCCAGTCAACAAAAGAATCCCTTTCAAGCTCCTCACACATGCCTACAATGCCATCCATGACACAGGACCAGCATACCTGAACCACCGCCTCTCATTCCACGTACCCACCAGACACCTCCGCTCCGCCCAGCTGGACCTGGCCACCATCCCTCAGATCCACAAGACTAGAACCGGAGGAAGATCCTTCTCCTACCTCGCAGCCAAGACCTGGAACCCCCTGACTCTCCAACTCAGACAATCCCCGTCGCTGACCCAATTCAGGAAGGATTTCAAGACCTGGCTCTTCGACTGAACCCCAGCGCTCGGATGTGGAGCAGATTAATCAATCAATCAATCAATCAATCACAGAATTTGTAGAGCGCACTACTTACCCGCGAGGGTCTCAAGGCGCTGGGGAGAGGGAAGGGGGGGGGGTGCTGCTACTGGTCGAACAGCCAGGTCTTGAGTAGCCTCCTGAAGGTCAGCAGGTCTTGGGTCTGTCGTAGGCTTAGTGGAAGGGTGTTCCAGGTCTTGGCGGCGAGGTGTGAGAAGGATCTGCCGCCGGTGGTTGTTCTTCGAATGCGATGGACGGTGGCGAGGGAGAGGTTGGCGGAGCGGAGCTGGCGGTTGGGGACGTAGAAGGAGAGTCGTCTGTTGAGGTAGGCTGGGCCAGTTTTGTGGAGTGCCTTGTGTGCGTGGATGAGGAGTTTGAAGGTGATCCTCCTGTCGACGGGGAGCCAGTGCAGGTTCCTCAAGTGGGGGGTGATGTGGCTGTGGCGTGGTACGTCGAGGATCAGGCGTGCGGAGGCGTTTTGTATGCGTTGCAGTCGCTTGATGAGCTTGGCCGGGGCTCCCGCGTAGAGGGCGTTCCCATAGTCAAGTCTGCTACTGACGAGGGCCTGGGTGACTGTTCTTCTTGTGTCTGTCGGGATCCACCTGTAGATCTTCGACTGAACCCCAGCGCTCGGATGTGGAGCAGATTAATTAATAACCTGCTGGTGCAGGGATCACCACTTCGCCACGGGTTCTTATCAAAATGAGGAGGACTCGACACTGGAGCGAAGTCAAACCATGGATAGTTTATTCAATCATTCATGAATGGGTCTCCATCCGACAAGTACCATCAAGATACCCAAGGATAAAGCACACTGAACGATGGTTACATGGGTTTATATAGGGAAAATCACAGACTAGGAACGCCCAGAGGTAAATAGAGCTTTGGGAAGAACACACAAATGAGGCAAGGCAAGAATCGACAGTCTCGGTGCCTTGTGTAACTGTCGCGTCTTTGAGGCTGCACAACAAGATAGGCTTATCTGAACAAACTTCATCTAAGGCTTTGCCATTGTTCAAAACACACACGAAACCCACAGTGCAGACATCAGCTGTTCTTTTGTGCTGACTTTGCATGTTTACGCAGCCTACAATGTCTCAACTTTAGATTCGTGACCTAATGTTTATGCAGGTGTGGTGTCAAGGGTAGAGTCAGGCTGAAAACAGGTCAAAGGTGAGCATGGATGAAGCACAGCTGTATTAGAAAATGAGAGATTCAGATTTTAAGGTTTCACAGTCCTTCCTTTTCAGCTGTGCTGAATCCATTCTAAGAGGTACACGTATTAATTTATATCTCGATTTTCATTATTTAATTAATTTCAAGTTGTACCATCATTTCTCTATTTAATTCATGAACATTGACTGTGGAAGGTTTAATACTACTACAAATATTTATGCAAGTGGTGCATATCATAGGGGCACATTGAATGCAGCAGCAGTAAGTTAGAAAGATGGCTCAATTAACATTAAGGGCGTTTTATGCAAATATTGAACAAATGTATTGTGCTTATATATTTGGCAGTGTGAATCCTTAAGAGAGGACAAGGTGAAGTGATAATGTTCAGATGCGGTAGGAGTAGGGGGCACTAGGCTATGAACAGGGTAATATGTTTCAAGTCTCCAAAATAGATGCAAAAATCCCAATATTAACAATAGAAAACATACAAATATCCCTATTTTTCTCTTTTTAATCCAAAATTGTCAGCTTTTAGCGGGGGCATTCGGGGCAAGTACTTCTATTCCTCCTAATAGGTCAAAAACACCTTCCCAAAGGGCCTTAATGACAGATCGACAACTCTACCCATTTCAACCTAATCTATATACAAATACCTATTTCAGAAGAACACCTAACACTATTCCCTATACTGATCTTTTATATTCAACCTGTATGTTTCTTAACCTTCCTTCCTCTTACTGTAGTATTTGTTGTTTGATTGCCAAGGTAACAAAGAGTAGCGTAACGATCAGCCAGAAACAGAGCAATGTAATCTCAGTTCTCCCAAAATTCCCTCACTACACTATCAGAGAGCAATTAAGTCCCCAGTGTCTTTTGCTTCAAAGCCTCACTGGCAAGCTTATGTACCGGTTCGGACGTTGGCGGTCTTGACCACCGGCATGGGTTGCTACCTCTCCAGAGATAGTTTCTTCAATCAAAGTCTATAGTTCTTTTGGCCCTTGGCCGCATTTTGTATCAGGGCTGAACAATGTCAGGATGTTCAAACAGAATCTGTTCATCTGGGTCAGGCATGATGGCAGCAAGTTATTGTTCCAATGACACCATTTCACCATGTTTCAAAAGATCACCATCTCCAAAAGGCACTTGCTGAGAGATCTGATCATATTCAAAGTCAGGTATTCCTCTTGTTATCCACTGATCATATGGCAAAGGAAGTGGCGCTTGCTTTCTCCACATCACTGGCATGGATCCAGTGTCTGTGCCCTGTGCACTTAACAGCAGTCTGGGTGGTGAAGAGAACTTGCACTGGCCTCTGAAACTGTTGGGTAAAGACACCGTCTCTAGGCCTCAGCTTGTGACCTGGACCTTTAAGACTGGGAGAGAGACTGGCCTTCACCTGTGAATGGATCAAATGCAAATCTTTAGTCAACACAATCAACAAGAATGGTAAATTCAATGTCAGATTGTCCTTAATCTTGGTACACCCTATACATTTTGCTGGCCTCCCCATCACCATCTCAACTGGTTGCAAGACATTCAAAGGGCAGATCTGGGGGTGCAAAATATCCTGTTGAAACGGGGTACCTTTTCCTGTGCTATAAGTATGGCACATCATGCACCTCTTGACATAGAACTTTGCCACCCTGGGAATCAGATTATTGATCCATACATGATCTGACATGGCCACTATTCCTTTAGCACTGATGTGGGCTGAACTGTGGGCCATGGTAACAATAGCATTCACATAACAATTTGGAAGCATTCATCTTTGCTTTCCTGACAGATCTATCCAACATCCTGTTGCATCCTGACACCCATATCTTTTACACTGTTCCTTCCGTTCCTCTGTAGCTTCTTCCTGTACTTCCCTAATGCAATCTAGAGTCTGATTAAACATAGTTACTTCTGGTGTCCATCTAACTGTCCCTACAATATACATTAAACTATACTCTAAATAGGCTGTTCGTTTAGCTATTTCATTAGCAAAAATATTTCCCTGTATTACCTCATCTATAATTTTCTTGTGGACAAAACATTTAACAATAGCAACCCTTTTTGGTAACATCAAGGTATCCAGTATCTTTACTATTCATTCCCCATACTGTATCTTATCACTATGTAAAATAAAAAAGCCCCCTTTTGTTTTTAGTCGTCCGAATGAGTGGGCAACTCCAAAGGCATATATATTGATATTTACAGTCAAATCTTTACTTAATTCATAGGTTCTAGTCAAAGCTGTCAGCTCCATAGATTACTCTGACATTTGTTGTATTTTACATAACTCAACCACAGATTTCAAGGGAGTAACTGTATAGGCCGCTGTACTAGAGCCATCAGGTAGTTTGTAACATGCACCATCCACGGACAGTTCCCCTGGTGGGTCAGATATAGGGGTATCTGTCAGGTCTACCCGTCCCTTAGTCTCCTTCTCAGTAATAAATATGCAATCATGCTTCTCATCTTGTTGGGACTCAGAAAGGGGCAGTACAGTGGCTGGATTCAAAATGTTACAGCATTTCAGAGTGATGTTTGGAGCAAAAAGTGTCAAATCATACCCTGTTAATATCGCACTGGTCAGGTGCTGGGTCTGAATTTTTTTTTTTTTTAGATATCCACTAAATGTGTTACCATAACTGTCAAATTGTGACCTTAAATATACATTTCAGATTGCTTTATCGCAGTGGGGTCCAATGTGGAGGAGAAATATGCACATGACCTATTCCTTCCTACATGGGACCGTGCCAAGCTGCAACCATCTTTTACATGCACAAATTTGTAATAATCAGGTTTTACCAAAAGCAGGAGCATTACATAAAGCATTTTTTTCAATTACAAAAAGACAGCTTCACACTGATTAGTCCAAGGAAGCAGCATGCATACGTGCTTTAATGTTAAAGCAAGCAGGGGTTTTGAAATCAGTGAAAAATTTGGTAATAAACAGATATTAGATTGAGTCAGTGGTTTCTGCAAATTCTGCACCAATTATATCCTATGTTGGTGTAGCGTCTTACCCCCTTCGACAGGAGGAGACCTAAATAGGTAACCTTCTGTTGACAATACTGTAATTGGAAAAGAGATACTTTGTCCCAAGGAGGCTAAGTGATGCAATAATTTCACTGTAGTCTGTTTGCAACCTTCTGCTGCATTGCTATGTCTCCAATGAGTGGCTCGTGAGCTACCAGTAGATCACCAGGTACCTGTGAGTAGCTCTCCTGTGTGCAGTCCAACCTGTATTTTAAAAAACAAAACTCATGCATTCAAGACAACATTTCTTTTGTATTTTCACAACACATAAACTGATGTCTACAGAAAAATAATTGACATTTTTAAAAATGTACTTACAGCTATTATTTCAGTTGGAGATATTTATTACTCATAATTATATCTTGGCGCAAGGGAGTATTGCAGCTATTGTTTGTATCTAGTACCCATGTAATATTTCAGTTCAAATTGTCAAAGCCTCTTTTTTTCTTCTTTTCATTACTGCTGAAAACCCTGGCTAATGCACTGATGTGATCACTACTGATACTCTTGGATGAGGTGGTCACTTTTTCATCACTGGTGACTTTTGTTGCAGAAAATGTTGGAGACCCTTGTACTAACATTCAGTCGTTGTGAAATAGGACTTTGAACGGGGATGCCAGAAAATCCCACAGGTGTATTAACTTTACCTGAGAAACAACAAGATATTGAGGGACTACTATCTTGTTACTTTCTTTCAAATCAATCACAAATTGATAAACTTTTATCCTGTATTCCATTCCCTCTTTTAAGGACAGGAAGAATAGGGCTATTAGATACATTAGAGGAAACTTCCTCAAAGCGAGTAAAGAAATCGGGGACGGCCTCTCCCTGTTTTTGCTTACTAGCAGTAAGGAGTGTCCAATCTATTTTCCTTGCTGGAACCATTGTTTTTATATAAGTAAGTATATTACCAGGCAGATATAAGCTGACTAGGTTTCTGACCAGGTTTCCTAACCCTATCAGCTGCTACTATGGCAGTCCAATCTCCTCCTAACTCAACAACATGATCCTGTTTCCGGGTGAGTCGCCACATATCTGGTAGCAAGATCATGCCAAAAAAAATATCAATATCTGCTAAAGTCATGATACAAGAATCATGGCTGCCTGTACATCATCATAAAATCCTCTAGGATTTTTCCGTATGTCTGGTAAGGAGGCTTTTAAAGTGAGTACATCCGTCCTTTTCCAGGGCGTATATATCCAATTATACAAAAAATGGGCTCTAGCATTGGGATTATTAGGGTCATCATTATCTGCATTCCCTCTTCCAGGAATGAACTGTGGCGCAGCTTCCCTCATAGGTCTTATTCGAGGAGAGGAAGAGAGTTCATTACGATATCCAATTATCATTGCTATAGCATTATTAACTCTACTTACAGGGAAGGCCCCTATATGACATTGTTGATTAATACCTCTAACATCATCTGGGCCATTTTGTCCTGTAGTCCTCTCCCATTGAACCATAAATTGATGAGAAAGCTTATTTATCAGACAAAGAAGTTGGCCCTCTGAAAAATCCTGTATCTGAGCTATCATTTCTTCTACTTCCATTTCTAAATCACTTAACCACTTCAGTACTGTCAACCTTATTGCGTCCTGATGAAACTAAGGTACAGTAGAATGAAGAATTCGAGGGGTGGAGATAGATACAGGAAATACGGGATCATCAGTCATTTCAGGTGCAGTGGCCTGGGATGGGGGTGCAGTGGCCTGGGTTGGAGGGGTAAAGAATGTACCGGTACTGGTTGGAAAATAGGGAGTTGGACAACCGCGGGCAAAGGAGGTGGGGCCGGGGGTACAGGGGTAACAACATTTAGTGGTCCAGGGGGAAGAGGTGTTAAAGGTACATATGGGGGTGGGGGTCGTTCTATCAACAACCCATCAATATCTGAATCCACATCTTCTTGGTGGACCTGAACTGCTACAGTTGGTCTAACTTTATATTCTTTAGATGTTAGTAACCTATGCTCTCTATCTAAACATTCCTTTTTCTCCTGAACTTCCTTATCCTTCAATTCCTTATACTTCTGATACTCTGTTTTCCTTTCCGGTTTCCTTTGTACCTTCTCTGCCTTGAGCTGCCGCTCCTTCACTTCTTTCTGCTACATACGCAAACTGTCAAACATAGCTGGCCTAACTTTCTTTAAAAACCATCGTTTCTCTAAATACTCGCGTTTGTGAGGGTCCATGGTTCCCTCTAATGGCCATTCTAACTGGGGATCCCCTTTTGTATATTTGTTCCACAATGCATTATACATGATGGGACAAATACCATATTTGATGTACATCTGAAAATTCGGCGTACCTTCTGGTGGCGCCGGCTGACTTGCTTCCAAAATGCTCTGCTTATTGCAGCATCAACAACAAAACTTCTAAGGCGTACAAAGTACAGGTATGTTATATAAGATATAAAAAAACTTATAAACAGAGAGAAATAAAAAATATTCTCACATTTACCTGTAAGAAAAAATGTTAATCAAAACAAATAGCAAGTCCAAAAACAGAGTCTAAGTTTCAAATTTCCCAAGCAGATTCCAACAGATACCAAACAAAGGCCAAGGCAGATACAAAACAAATCCTAACCAAATGAACCGGTTCAATACAGATTTACCGCATGTGTAGTCTTCAACTCCCACCTGTCTATCCTCCCTGATCCAAAAAAAAATGACCGTCCGAAGGCCCCAGTCAAGGCTAGCAGCCGCCAGGAAGATCAGAGTTGGAGAGCTGAAAAATCACCTTGGCCCACTAGCAACACTAATCTCATCAGGTGGTGCGCTCCTCAGCGAAGTTCGTCTTACCGACCTGATCTCCTCCCCTGGTCTGACTGCAAGCCTTTGATGGGGACCCACGTTCGGGCGCCAATTTGTGGAGCAGATTAATTAATAACCTGCTGGTGCAGGGATCACCACTTCGCCACAGGTTCTTATCAAAATGAGGCGGACTCGACCCTGGAGCGAAGTCAAACCATGGATAGTTTATTCAATCATTCATGAATGGGTCTCCATCCGACAAGTACCATCAAGATACCCAAGGATAAAGCACACTGAACGATGGTTACATGGGTTTATATAGGGAAAATCACAGACTAGGAACGCCCAGAGGTAAATAGAGCTTTGGGAAGAACACACAAATGAGGCAAGGCAAGAATCGACAGTCTCGGTGCCTTTTGTAACTGTCGCGTCTTTGAGGCTGCACAACAAGATAGGCTTATCTGAACAAACTTTATCTAAGGCTTTACCATTGTTTAAAACAAACACGAAACCCACAGTGCAGACATCAGCTGTTCTTTTGTGCTGACTTTGCATGTTTATGCAGCCTACAATGTCTCAACTTTAGATTCGTGACCTAATGTTTATGCAGGTGTGGTGTCAAGGGTAGAGTCAGGCTGAAAACAGGTCAAAGGTGAGCATGGATGAAGCACAGCTGGATTAGAAAACGAGAGATTCGGATTTTAAGGTTTCACACGGACAGCCCAGAAGCCTCCCACATATCCTCCCCCCACCCCCCAGCGCCTTGAGACCCTCACAGGTGTGTAGCCACACTTTACAAACCCTGATTGATTGAGGTTAAGAAGGACGCTACATAGATTCTGCGAGATGGGGGAGACCTAGTCGAAGGACAGAGAAAGGCGTAAACAAACGCAGGAGTCTGAGGCGAACTGACAACCAGGAAAGCAGCAGAGAGGATTCCACTGATGTGTACCACTGGTGTTTCTTGAAGGAACTAGAGAACACCGTGACCCCAGTCATTGTCTGGGTCGGACTGCTCAAAGCGAGTGACTAGAAAGGGAGTTGGAGGTGAAGAAGGGAGGTGGTGGAATAACGGAAATCGTGTTGAGATAAAGGTTTAGCCATGAGCAATAAGCCAGATATTTGAGATACTGTAAAGATACAGACCACAAAAGAAACTTGTAGTAAAGAAAGGGGAAGTACAAACAAAGGGAAGAAACTGTAGGGAAAGAAGTTTCTTTGCCAACAAAGATTTATGAGATGAAACTGGAAGCAAGAAACTTAATGGGAAAGTAAAATAAATGATAGACACAAAAGAGAGGGAAAGACAATGCCTCCGATCTGCTAGTAAATTACTTACCTTATTTCTGTTCTGTCATCTGTGTGTTCCCCTGAGGGGCTAGTCCCTGAGACCTGGAGGGAATACCAAGCCAGCAGAACCTCAGTTACTGTACAACTTTAAGCCAAAGAAAAAAGAGTGGAAGAAAAAGAGGGAAGTCATACAATCTGAAGTGTTCTTCTGGAGAAAAAAGACCACAGTATTTTCGTTTATAGATCTTTTTTATCATCATTGAAGAGCGCTGGAAACCTGTATATAAGAAAACTCAGTTACTGCTAGGCTACTTAAAGGTGTCTTCTGTCCACTCATGGGGATGTTCAAGCAATTATCTGTCTTGATCATGTGAAATGGCTGGCTTGAATATCATATCTTCATAACAAAAAAGTCCCCCTCTAGTCTAGGGTATTGAAAAGTGATGGATTTTTAATATATTTAAGTGCAGTTCTAAACAAGCATTGGCAAATTTAATAGCTGCGGGTTTGTCATTCTGCCTGCAGTGTAAGATCATTAAAGCCAGACAAGAAGTCAAAGGCAGACTGTATTGAAGGTTCCCTTGCATTCAACGCCATCGTCTTTTTGATGCTATTTCAGATAAAGACTGGATTTGGGGGGGGCTTAATAGTAGTCCTTCTTTAGTTTTTATGTCATAGAGAATACTAACCGGAAAGCTCCCCTACCATCTGTCTTTCTTTTGACAGAGAAACAAAAAGAGGATGGTATCGAAGGCAATGGAGCCTTCACCATTGCCCGACTTTCATTTCTAAGGAACTTAATAAAACTCCTAGCACTTAAGAGCAACTGCTGAGAGAGAAAGGCGGATGCAGGAAAAAAGGAAAGCACAAGTGACTTAGGAGGGAAATACAAGAGTGGGTGCTGTGGGTGATGGAAGGAAGGGCAAGAGGGAACAGTGAGGAGGAACAGAGTGAGACAAACCGGAGGCAGCTATCATGGGTGAACAGAGCGGGCTATCGATGAAAAGAATCCCCTCGTGTAGTGTAGATCACGCAGTCACGAGGAGGTGCAATAATTTACCCAAAATGTGTTTAGCCTTATGTGAGAGATGAATTCTTTAGTGGGCTGATCCAAGTATGTGATTGACAAAGTCTCAAGCCAATGATTAGAAGAGGTTAGTCACAGAAATCCAATGGTTGAAGTGGCACAACCAAAGCCTACGCTTTCTATATTGTAAGCTTTAGGAGTATTAGATAGGGGCATCGTCGCAAACCAGACCTAAAAGCGTCCTGTACAGGAAATGCCCAACTGATGACCAAATAGGAAAGTGAAACTTTTTTGCAAACCCACTATTTAGAAACCTTCTGACTAATGGTTGTCTAATTACTGGCACCATAATGTTCTCTTATTCATCACTCTTTAAAACACCACAAGGCTGATGCAAAACCACAGGGCATAAGCTTATCTAATAAAAGATGTAAGATTGTTGCTTGAGTTAGAATTCCGTAGAAAAAACAGAATACCAGAGGTGTTTGTCGAAACAGGAACAGTTTGTTTAATTAAACAGTTTGGCCGGGAGAACACTTACTGGAACGAGGTCTGAGGACTGTCTCAATTTACATTTGATTGATGGCCTTCTTATATACAAAAACAAGACGAGTCATAAAAGTTTCTGGCATTCCAAATTTGGTGAGGAATGTTGGTTGCTGCCTTTGGAGTCATAAATTAATGGTCAAAATGCTACTACAAGTGAGTATCGAATTTCGCGTGGACACAGTGTGGCCAGTGGTGAATGTGTCCAGATTTCCGTCCTGGGGAGCGCGTGATCACTACGTGTTCTAGGTCCTGATTGGCTATATGTTCCTAACTCATGTGGCATCTGACTTTATGGTCTTTTTAGGAGCGCGCGTACCCCCTCCTGCCATTCGTGCTTTATTGGGGCAATCCCCCCCCCCAGGCCATTGTAATGTCGCTGCACCTATTTGTGGGATTAATCAAGAGTTTCCTGTCCGAGTGTCTGCCTGCCAGCTATGCACCCTCGCACCTGTGACCTATCAATCAGCAATTTCTGGGCCTAGGTCTCAGGGGCTGCCTAACTACATAGTTGCGAGTCGAGGTTGATGTAGAGTTCACAATCGGTGATTCTGTTAATAAAGACTATATTTTATTTTTATCGATGAACGTATCGATTTCCATATTAACAAGGACAATAAAGTAATCTTTTAGTTTGGAGTGTTTTGACTACTGACTTTGACTTCCACATCAACCTTCTATACATGCATTATGAAAACTAGGACTAGCTTGAAACAAATGAACTTGAAAAATAAACCACCCATGTTTTGCTGCTAAACTATATCCAAGCAGCTTCCAATTTTTTTGTTCAGCATATAAATTCTTACAGCCTCTTACTGCAAAATATCGTCTGGTACTTGAAGTATTACTCTAAAACATGGGGTAAGTAAATTAATTTTATCTTTCCACTCAAACGGGAAAAATCACACCCCCAGAGAACTACTCACAAATGTCGATCTCAGAACTACTCATAAATGTCAATTCCCATAGGGACGCTGTCTGCTGCCTCTTTTCCTCTGACAGTAGGGATAAACTCCTTCAGGAAAGCTAGAGTTACCTTTCCTTGGCCTTCTATACTGTCTAGCCCCCCCCTACTTGATTCCTCTATTCAGCAAAGATACATTGCTCCATGAGACATAGTGCTTGACATATGTGTCTGCTTTTGACCCTGGTAAACAGCATCTCCTCATTCCGGGGATTTGTGTGGTAACACCCTTCTAGGAAAGTTAATTCTATCACTTGGAACATTAGAAGTAGAAGTGGGACATAGCGCCTGGTCGGGCCATTCTTCTTTTAAACTATTACTAATTTAATATGTAAAGTGCACGAGTAAAAATAAAATATCTTAGAATCTACGGTACTGTGACGCTCAGTATAAATATATGTATGCAAAAGATTTATTAGATTATAAGATTAACTATATGGTTAAATCTAATTTTCCACATAGATAAAATGTATTAGTCTTTTTAAACATTGCTACTTATTGTACATTAATACAAAAATAAACACCGAATGTGCCAGATTTCGTAGATTCATTTCTAAATTCGCGTATAATGACATTTCACCTTTTGAGTAGAGACATTGAGAGTTCTTAAAATATTATTCACCAGAATATCTCTGCAGATGCATCAAACAGAATATAGTATGGACGATGAGTGGCCTCAATCGAATTTAGAAAAGATCCAACCTTTCTATTAAAATTTAAATGTTGATTTAAAAAAAAAAAATACATTCATTTGTGTTTGTGATACAAAGCAAAGCAGTACAAAGCAGTTGGCCCAAACAAAGCACAGAAACAGTCTGTCTAAATATGAAGTGGCAATGCTACTCCTGCAGATGACGACTCTCTCATTGCTACTTCTCCGAGACACGTTAGCTGATTTTGACACAGTTTTGCGCCACATTGTCCTTGACGGATTATAGACCTCAATTGGTGATTAGAGATTAATGTTCAGCTCGTTCCACTTGTTCGTCCTCAACCCAAATAACAAAGTCAGGCAATCAGCTAAGTGGTCGATGGCTGTGTTGGTGGATATGAAGGGGTAAAGTGAAGTAAAGGCTAGCAGTTTTGTCCTTCTAAGAAAATGATAGTTATCAAGGACATTTGAAATAGTGTGTGAGTAATACAGTGTGCTAGTACTACAAAGCTTCAGTGGATGGCCAGTCATGGGAAAGGAGTGTAATTTTGTAGATGGAATGGCACTTGTTGAGGGTTTATTGAGAAAGGCAACTGACAGAATATACAAAGTTGGGAAGGCCAAGAGTGGCATTAGTGGAAGAAAAAGGAAGTAGCAGGGATGACATTGGAGTGCTTGGTATTATGGGAAATGCACTCTGTAGGAAAATTCCTCTTTTTGCCTGGTCTTCCCCATTTTTGAGGACTGATGCTGCTGTGTTTTTTTAACTCTGTGCACTGGGGCTCTGCTAACCAGGCACTAGTGTATGTTCTCTGACCTCTAAAACATGTTGAAATTGACTATACTTCTAAATGGTATATCTCACTTACCTATAAATCCGTAGTATATAGTACAAAGTGTACCCAGGGCCTTTATGGTACAAGTCACTAGTAGACTGCAGCACCTATTGTGTCATCCACTACAGTGACAGTGTAAACCTGGCTTAGACCTATCACTGTAGCCTGCCTGTGTAGATTTAAAACTGCAATTCGACCTGTTTGACAGGCCTAAAGCTTCCTTTTAAATATTAATAGGTTACCCCTAAGTAGGCCTTACTGCCCAAAAGGCAGCATGCATGGTATTTAAAAGTACAACATGTTACACATGTCTGTCACGATTCACTCCCTGTGCTCTCGTTCCCACCACCAGGGGGCCGAACTGTGGGGCTTTCCAGTGTTCTAATATGCTTCCAGACACTCCCCTGCATGCATATCCTGACTTCCAGGCATTTGGACACCATTTAGGAAATGACATCCATTCCCAATCCATGCCGGGTTTTGTGAAAGCCAGTCTGCTCATGCTGGAAACTCCACTACCTAGAATTCCCTGCTCACTGCTTCATCTCCACCCCTGCAGGCCAAGGATGGGTGGAGGAATTCAGCTCACCTGTGGCTGGCTGCTGCTAGCCTGCTCACACCTGATGCATGTGATTACTGTGAGCTCTTTTAAGCCCCAGCTCCATTCAGGCCAAGGTTGGTCATTGTAGCTGTATACCGGTGAGGCCGATCCTGGTTTCCAGTGTTTCCTGAGCTTTTGATACCCTTGTTTCCAGTGTTTCCTGAGCTTTTGATATTCCTTGATCCCTGAGCTATAGTTAATCCTTGTTCCTTGATTCCTGAGCTATAGCTATTCCTTGTGCCTGAACTAGCACTGCCTGCAGTGCTACCTTGACTCCTGAAGCTTTAGTAATTCCCTGTTCCTGAACCAGCACTGCCTGCAGTGCTACCTTGACTCCGGAGCCTTAGCTCAATTCTTGTTCTTGCCCCAACACTGCCTTCTATGCTACTTTGTTTTCTTGATTCCTGAACCTGCACTATTCTATTATACCCTTGTAGCCTCCCCTTCTGTATATCCTTTTCCAGTCCCTGCCTTTCTTCCCATTTCCTTGGTTCCAGTTCTAGTTTGCTGTCTTTCTATTCTGCTGTCTTGCTTCTGTTACCTTGTATGTTTGTTACCTGCTTTCTGCCAAGTGTGCCCTGTGATTTCCTTCCTTTCCTGTTAAGCACTCCTCCTTGCTAGCTCCTTGTCTATTGTGCTTGTGTTTAGTTCTACCCCTTTGCTGTTACTGCCTTGCGTGTTCCTGTTTGATCGCCAGGATCCGTGGGCACAGCTGACTACCTAGGTGGTGTTTCTTGTTCACTGTGAGTATTGTCTTTGATTTACTGTTATAACATCACCATAGGTATAAGCTCCACAGACCCTGCCTTTGCATACATATCCTATATGTGGGTATTTTCAGTCAGTATCTGTAACAGCAATTGTGGGTGAGGAACTTACTGAGCTTCAGTCTTACCGTGTGGAGCTCCTGAGTGCTTTACCCCACATTCCCTTTATTGTTAATGTTGTATTATATATATGTCTTGCACGCCCGTCCTGGGTGTAGTTAGTCTGAATGCTAACTTGCCTTGTGAGTGCCCTTCCTTTCTGAGTCTTAGCCATCTTGTTCCTTTGTACAGGCTTCCCCTTTGGATCCCTTTTCTCCTCTGACTTCCTGTGTGATCCTGGGCAGCGCTGTACTCCTCTCTCTGTGTACGTTTTCTACCCTGTTCCCAGTCCTTGCCCAAGTCCCTGACTGTGTTCTCGACATAGTCCCGGACAGTCCCTAACAATGTCCTTGCAGTGAACAAGCTTAACCTGTTATTTTGATTAGAGCAAGGGTGGCTGTTCAATAGACAAACGCTGGCATGCAATATTACATTTAATAATGCTACAAAAGCTAGGAAACACAAATTTCATTATTGAACTCTATGTAATATCTATTAAAAACCCAATTAACCGGTGAAGTTTGATTTTTGATAAATATTAATAGAAAAGGTACTTTTACAAAATAACCATTTCCCTACCTAAAATTTCTGGAGGCTAATTTATATTGGCCCCTAGCTGTATCCCGCTGAGTGTTTAAGCCCTGAATGAGGTGTGAAAACTGCTCTCAGTGCAGGAGACAAAAGTTTAGGATTGGGGAGGTGTTTCTGTTCCTCTAGCAGGATGGCCATTTGGACAGTGCCCAGGAACTTGATTATCTTCAAAGAGGCCTCCCCTGTCACAGGCAAATGTTAGCTGACACCTGTGCAGATTCTTCCTTTGTTCCCGCAGTCAGGCACGTTCCAGTCACAGTGTGGAGGGCACAGCCCCCAGGATGTGTTTAAAGTGACCACAGAGGATGAGTTGCTAATTTTTCTGGCTGCACGTATGGTCCAAGGGGAGAAGGGTTTCACCATCTTGGATTTAGGCAGAGAAGGCCACTGTGGAATTGTTTGTAGTAGGGCACAAAGGCATTGCCGCAAAAGTGGATATGGTTACCCCTGTGAACTTTTCCTTTATTGGTTGGTGGGGGGGGGGGGGCAGGAGTCACCTCCACCAACAGACTGGCTAGTGCCAGGCATAATGATGACATCCATTTATACCATCTTCAGAACACTCAGGACCTGTGGAAGAACAGAAAGTCGACTGCGTCTGCTGTTTGAGACCTGTGAGGAGATCTGAGGGGTTGGACCTGTGCCCACTTGTACTCAATTGGACTCTAAAGGTTAGGTGGCCGACCACCTGTTAAGCTACAGGAAGCACTTTACCTGAAGAGTCCAGCTAACCCGTTTCAACTGGGCCTGACCTGAGGTCCTAGAACCCTTGGCTGTGTTAAAGTGTACTTTTTCTAAAATGCTGAAAAACCTGGGACTTACAAACCTTTTGGGTCCAAAGACCCCAGGAGGATGGGGACCAAAGTGCCTAATCAATCTGACCAAACGATGTTGCAGCTGGGCTAACAATTCAGTTTTCTCCCGCTCTGAGCTTTTCTGCATCAGAAAATCCATGTCAGCAGGACCTCACAGAGAAGGTATCTGGCCTCATGGAGCCCTGTTCGGCAATAGCTTGCAGCTCTGCGCACTGCAGGAATCCAAGGTTAAGAAAAGTGACTAAGTCCGAACGTAGAAAACCTGACTGAGCCAAGGTGCCAAAAATATCTGGTCAGAGAAAGGACTTCCTTAGGCGTGAATCTCGAATGCTCCCGCTCTGCGCTTTTCCACCCTAAACCAATGGCTTCAGAAAGACATCGGCTAATGCCGATCTGTGATCGTGGAGCCCTCCTCAGATACAGCCTGGTGCCCTGCCCTGCAGAAGTGCCACGACTTTTCGAAACAAGACTAAGTCCCAAGGTAAAACCTACAACCTGGTTGAACCTGGTTGGTGCACCTGACCCACGCTCCATTGCGGTCAGCCTTAAATCGCAACCAGTTCCCGGTCTACCGCAACCAGTTGATCGCAGTTTGCACTTGATGCTGTTTGCCACTATTTTTATTCAAAACTTTAAACATTCATATTTCTGGTTCCTTTTTTGGGATTTTTGTCATTTTGTTCATTTACTTGTACTCTATTTTTATAAATTGGAGTGGGATTTGTATTGTTTTTCGTTTTTGACTTTGTAATTGTTTTGTTACTTCTAAATGCTTTACACATTTTCCTACATTCAGCCTGCCTGATCTGTGTCATAGCTCCCAGGGGTTGGGAGTAACCTTTACTGGACTAACAAAATAGCCACCTTATTACTTTTGGTGGACTCTAATCCATTCCAACTAATAATCCACCTTCTCACACACACACCTAATGTGTATGTTAACAGTGGTGGGTGGGGATAAGTAATGTCGGACTTGGATTGTCCATACAGGATCTTTGTTCAGTAATAATTTTGTTTAATTCTTTTTGCTACTTTTCATAATTTATAATGTGTATCAATTTTCAGCATTATTGGGCATGTTCACTTAGACAAGGTAACATAAATCTTAAGTAGTTGTACTGTTGTTACAGTACCATAATCACGTATTAGTACTTACTTAAACAAGGAACCCACCATGTGTATGATAAATTGACACAAAGCAATTGCCACTTGTCAGGCATTTCGGGCTGTGGTATAATGTACAACTCCACCTTGGGAGAGTTTTACAGGTCCATAACATGGTCTACAGAGGGCAGTTCATCTACATTAACATCCCCAGTTTCCACTATCTCAATCTTGCATCCCCTTAAGGGCAACATTAAATCAAAGGGTTACGACAAATCTTTTATATATGCATTCCAGTTTGTCAAGTCCACAGTGTCCACACCGTTATTTTTCGTGCTACAGGTCGTACTCTCATGGCACTTGTATCCTGATCCATAGAGCTATGCCATTTTTCTGCCATTCCTGCCACTTGGACCCGGCTGGCCGGTATCTGCTCCTCCGCTGAACTTTCGCGGACAAAAGGGTCCTGCTAGTAAACATATATGCCCCAAACGTAGATGACCCTGACTTTTTCCGCGACTTATACTCTCGCCTCGACAGCTTCGAAGCGAACCACCTAATATTGGGTGGAGATCTTAACATGCCGCACTGTTTGCAGTCCGACTCCACGAGTGTGCAGCCGGCTGACAAACCCCGCGCTTGGGAAATATATACACTACATGATGCATGGCGGACTCACCACCCATCCACCCACTGCTTCACATTCTATTCGGCACCACACTCTGTTTGGACACCGCTGGACTACTGGTTCCTCTCAGTCGCTGCCCACTCGTTGATCTCCAAGCTTGCTGTCCTCCCGCAGATACTCTTGGACCATAGTCCTGTCCTCTTGAAACTTCAGATTCCGTATGGCTGCGGCCTTGAACGCAGCTGGCGATTGCACAGCGATGCATTCTATGACCAAGAGTTTCGTAGCAAACTACAAAGCTCCATCATCAAATACTTCACGCTAAACACTGGAACTGTCTCTACACAGGCCACCCTGTGAGAGGTCTTCAAAGCGTACATCCGGGGGGGTGTATTTCCAAACATGTGGGCATCCTCCGCGATATCCGCACTCAGCTGCAGCAGGTTGAGGGTGAACTGCGAGACTTGGAGCGCATGGCGGAGGCCGACAGAGATGCCCGATTGCATTAGCGACCGGTACTATTGGCTGAATTTTGGGACCTCATGGAATGGGAAATTGCGTATATGGGTAAACACATTCAGGCCTGCCGCTATGGGGAGGGGGAGCGACCAGGCCGCACTCTTGCACGTCTGTCGTACCCAAATAGGTTGCATAACTATGTGGCGGAACTCCGAGCGAGTGCCAGAGTGACTGTTGTGAGCGGGGGACCACATATTGTCTGAATTTCAGAACTATTATCAGGAGCTCTTTGCCTCTCATGCCCCATGTGTCATATCCTCGTATCTTGAAGACATTGCGATGGTATGGCTTACAGATGGTCAGCAACAGTTACTGAGCGAACCGTTAACGCTGGATGAGGAAACGCATGCCATTGACACCCTACACGGAGCCAGGCCTAGATGGTTTAACCAGGGCTTTCTACAAAGCCTTTAAGCAGCTGCTTGCCCCGCACCTCTTGACGCTGTATAATGAGTCACTGATAACCGGCGCGCTACCTCCACGCTCCTTGAAGCGGTTTTGACCCATTTGTTAAAGCCTGGCAAGGATCCCAGCAGTTGCGCCTCATACCGCCCCCTATCACTGCTAAACCTAGATAATAAAATCCTGGCCAAGGTTCTTGCCACCAGATTGGTTCTGTTGATGGAGCAAACTATCTCCTCACCCCAATCTGGCTTTGTTCTGCATCGATCCACCTCATTAAATCTCCGTACTATCTTTGATGTGCTTAATAAAATTTTCCCTTCCACACCAGCAGCTGTAGCCCTGTTAGATGCAGAGAAGGCCTTCGATTCTCTCGAATGGCCTTTTTTCAAAGCAGTTCTAGGTAAACTCGGTATTCCCCCCCGTTCCTCACACTGATCATGCTCCTATATGCTAACCCCACAGCCCAACTACGGGTGAATGGTGCCCTTTCTGATGCCTTCCAGGTCTCGCGTGGCACTCGGCATGGCTGCCCGCTATCAGCCCTTCTGTTTATAATTGCAATGGACCCTCTAGGATGTATAATGCAGGAACGCCACTACCCGCGAACTGCAGCTGACTCACGGGCCTCTACTACTCTCCCTATATGCATATGACATTCTGCTGTTTATCTGGAACCCCACCTTAATCTCCCCCCACTTATGCAAGAGATTGCACGATTTGGGAATCTTTCCAGCCTTCGCGTAAACTGGGCCAAATCAGAACTTTTTCCGTTAACATATAACCCACCTGCCGCCTGCAGAATTTCCCCTCAAATGGGCTACGGATGGCACAAAATACCTCCACAGAGACCGAGACCAGGTCCTGCATTGCAACTACGGCCCAGCGATGGCAGATCTTAACACACAGGTAGATCGCTGGATCCGGCTACCCCTCTCCATGGCGGGGCATGTAGCCATATTTAAGATAGTTGTGTTACCCCACTTCTTGTATCTTTTCTCCAACATCCCCATTCCCTTGCCACAAACCTTCTTCCGTACTCTCCGAGGAGTCCTCATTCGGTTGGTTTGGGCAGGAGCGAGCCCCGTGTCCGGTCGGACACATTCATGCTTCCTTACGAGCGCAGAGGTCTTGGGGTCCCCGATTTTGCTTCCACTATGTAGCTGGCCAGTGCCATTACGCACATCGATGGTATCACCCAGATGCCCGCATCCCATACCTGCGTCCAGAACGAGCTCTATTGGATGGACTCCTACACTCACAGATATTACCTGAGGGCATGCCACTAGACACTAGAGACATCCAGACTGTGTCCACCACGTGCTGGGGATGGCGCCAGTTATGACGAATGCTGAGTGGCGGTCTTCTCTATTCTAGTACCCTCCTGCTACACGACAACCCATGGCTCGCTCTCACTCTGGAAAACCTAGTCCAGCGCACACTACAATGGCATAATCTCTGCACCATGGACGATCTGTTCCCGGATGGTCCTATTACACCTCTGGTTGAGGGCCTGTGGGCTGGGGACATCTCGTACATGGACCTTTTCATTTTCGGCGACTCCGGAACACGCTGAGATCACTCATATCCACTTCCCCCCTGAGGATTTTTCTCCCTTAACGTTCACAATTGAGGATACAGGGGGAGACCATATGACCTCCCGACTGGGGATAACAATTATCTTTGCACAGCTCACCTGGACATGCCCAGTAGTGACCACATGCTGGCTAGCAGTGTTCGAACATATCTCCGCCATGACAGGCACTAAACTAGCGTCCGATCCCCTAGTTGCGTTTCTAGGTTACACTCAGAATGTACCCCGCTCCACCCGTCACCTAACCTCCTTGGCATTACTATTGGGTAAGCGGGAAATAGCACTACACTGGGGAAGCGCCCGCCCACCCTCTTCCCTCAGACTGGCTCGGGAACATGAGCCCCTGTGAAAAAGTGGGCAAAGACTATGCCCGTCTCCAACCCCTTACCTCACGCCCAAAGGATATTTGGCTACCTTTTCGCACATATCTCCAGTCCACTGAAAAAGACACCACTGAGTGAGACCCCTCCCCACCATAAGGGTCATGTCAATCAATGTTCCTGGAATTTTTAGGGTCCTGACAATTGCTTATACCAGTGATGACTAATCGAAATGGCAGTTATTTGTACCTACATGCCTTGGCAATGTGCTTATGTCTCTTTTTTCTTTCCCCTCTTGGACGATATGCAAATGTCTTCTGTTTGTTTTTAGTCTGAAAATCGAATATAGACAATTTTAAAAAAGTCCACAGTATCCTACGGATCAGTGCGGTCCATTTTTAGTCTGGTTTCTACTGCCCTCCCTCATTCAACTACATCTTTAATCCACCATTTAGCTTTTTGGGGTGTAGGGCTCATCCAGTGTATTTAAGGACAAGCTTGAAAAACTGGACATAAATCTGGATTGTTTTGAAAGGTATAGCTAACTGTGTTTTTTTAGAACAAAGGTGCAATCGTAGATGACTATAGAAATTAGGGCGATTGTTGTGGCCAGGAGAGGGCTATTCGCTCTGCGGTGGGGAGATAAACAGGACTTTTGTATAAAGTTAGAAAACTCTTAGTTAGCTCGCAAAGGGTGCTTCCTACATATTGTAAGTTGCACAGGAATTTTGAATCATATATTGTGTATTTGCCCTTACATGTGATGGCATTTTTAATAGTTTTTTCCTCCCATCTTTGAGTAGGAGTTCTTGTGATCTTGTTGCTATTTCATAGAGTTTTCAATTACTGCATTTTTTAAATTTATTTTAATTCTATGTCGGGACTGGAGGCGAGGATTAGGTTCTTCTTTCTCCTTTTATTTGCATCCAGCAGCCATTAAAAGCAATAAAAATACAAGAAAAAACTACATCTCCCATGATGCTTCGGGAGATAGAACATAGTCCAACAACCAATCAGATCCAGTCCGCCTCCATGACTTCCCCCGAGGACACTCTATCATCCTCTTTCTTCGCTGCTCCAGCAGCAACGAGATTAGTGCCTTACTGTTCTCTTCAAATGTGTCACTGTTTGGTTTAAACTTGGCGTGCCTTGCTTGTTATTTCGCCTGTTTTAGTTGTACTGATGTCGCACTGCTAGGATTTGTGTCACTGACTAACTTTCCTTTTGCAGCGCGGCCGCAGGAGCGCCCTTTGTTCCTTTGTGGCCGCTTGTCACTCAGACTCTGTGACGCGGTGTGGTTTCCCGACTGCCAGGGGAGCCGTGATCTGCTTTACCGATGTCGCTGCGCGTCTTGACACCCCCCACCCCCGCGCGGGCGCCGCGTCATCGCTCAGTCGGAGGCTTGGCTAGACACGTACGGTCGCTGTACGCGATGGGGGAGGGTAAATAGTCTAATTGGCCTCTTTGTTGTTACAGGGAGATTCCTGTAAAGATCAGACCCCTTGCCTGGAGCGAGACACCCTGTTTCTGCGGGTAGGACACGTTGTTTTTTAGGTCTCGCGTGCTTTGCAGCGCAAAGCGCTGCTCCGCCTCCGCGAGATATTTTGTAGGAGAGGACTTTCAGAAAAGGGCTTTAAGCCCCGCCCCTCATTTCCATTGGCCGGCGTCACCGTTTATGGTAAACGGTGGCCTGCCATTGGAAATAAGGGTTTTCTGTTCACGCCCTTTGTCTCCGAGCTGGACTGGCTTGCCTGCTTTGCATCTGTCGTGAAGACATTTCTTATCAGCTTGTTTATTTAACAAGCTGATAGGAAATGTCTTCACGAAAGCCGTGAAGGAGCATGCACCAGGCGTCCTGCAACCACGCTGGCTTCACGCCTGGAGCATGTGTCAGTCCGCTCTCTCATTGGTCTGTCGGTGTCCAGCTGCCAGAGGGCCCCACACAAGGAAGTGGCTACCTGTCTCAAAGGAGGATGCTCTGAGAAGGCGGGGCAGAGAACGCGGTGGAGTGGAGCTGCAGGTCTGTGCTGAGAGACCCACTTTGTGAGACCCAGCTGCTCTGCAGGCAAAGACGGAAAACACCGGCTTGTTTTCCCAAGTAATTGAAAACGCACATAACACGTTTTTTTATAACACTGTAACCAAAGGCGCGTAGTACTTAGAGGGGCCTAAAAACCAGAGCGAAAAAAAGTAATCTATGAAAATGTTTTAATCTCACTAAACATATTGCTTTGCATCGAGAAATGTTAGTGCAAGGCACGTTCTGCTTGAAGTTTTTAATTAATTTGCCTGAAGTATTCTTTTAAACATAATTATGTAACATAACAAAACACAACACAGCACAACACAACCTAGCCTAACACAACATAACACAGCCTAGCCTAACACAACATAACACAGCCTAGCACAACATAACATAGCCTAGCCTAACCCAACATAACATAACAAAACATAGCATAACACAACAAAACATAGCATAACAAAGCACAACAAAACATAGCATAGCATAACAAAACACAACAAAACATAGCATAGCATAACAAAACACAACAAAAACATAACATAACAAAACAAAACACAGCAGAACACAACCTAGCCTAACACAACATAACACAGCCTAGCCTAACACAACATAACATAGCCTAACACAACATAACCAAACAAATCATAGCATAACAAAACAAAACATAGCATAGCATAACAATACCTAGCATAACACAACAAAACAAAACATAGCATAGCAAAGCACAACAAAACATAGCATAGCATAACAAAACATAGCATAGCATAAAAAAACAAAGCATAACAAAGCATAGCATAGCAAAACAAAGCATAACAAAGCATAGCATAACAAAACACAACAAAACATAGCATAGCATAACAAAACAAAGCATAGCAAAACACAACAAAACAGCATAGCATAACAAAGCATAGCATAGCATAACAAAACACAACAAAACATAGCATAGCATAAAACAAAGCATAGCATAACAAAGCATAGCATAGCATAACAAAACAAAACATAGCATAACAAAGCATAGCAAAACAAAACATAGCATAGCAAAACACAACAAAACATAGCTTAACAAAGCATAACAAAACACAACACAACAAAACATAGCATAGCATAACAAAACATAGCATAGTATAACAAAACATAGCATAGCATAACAAAACATAGCATAACAAAACACAACAAAACATAGCATTGCATAGCATAGCATAGCATAACATAACAAGAAAACATAGCATTAAGTTTGATAAACTCATAGTAGCGGGCTAGCTAGCTTTAACAGGCAGTGACTGTAAGCAACTCCGTCAACCCAGAGGCAGTCACTCGGTCACCTCTGCTCTTGTATTGCAGTGGCTTCGTTTGTTAAACAGTGCCCATATTTATACTGTTAGCACTTTACTTATGCAAATTTCAGGGCTCACAAAACTTTGATGAATCGAAATTCACAACTGAGGCTGTTAAGTTTGCGCTATATAAAACCCCAAGGATAAATAAAAAACATTGCCATTTACAATGTGAATAGCTCCAACAAATACAAGACCTATTGCAAAGTACAAAACATTGTCATTTACAATGCCAATAGTTCCAGCTCCAACAAATGCGAGACCTATTGCATTTCCAATGCTTGTCTTCTCTGACAGTGGAGACCGGCCCAGGCAGTTTTGTTAACCCCTACTAGTGTCAAGGGAAGAAGTGGTCCCAGGGCTTGAGCATTGACTCTAGCCAAGATTCTTACACAGGGACTCCCTGTCTATGTCTTACTCAGGCAATTAATCTGACTCTAATATGGAGGAGTATGAAGATTACTATGAGGAGGATGAGGTTACTTACCTCCCCATCGATGATCATTTCTGCCAAGTGATGGATGCTTCCAATTCCAAGGCAGTTTCACACATGGTTGCACCTCTGGAGAGGAAACTTAAACAACTGCAGGCCCAGTGCCTAAAACCCCTTGAGCAGAGGGAAGACCCGTCGGGGCCCCCGGCCCACTTACCTCTGGGGCAGCATACCACAACCTCCTCCGAACACAAGCGAAAGCGCGATGCCCAGTCCGGGGTGGATTTGGACGCTTTTGCGCACCTGAAGAAGGCTTTTATGGAGTCCCAGCCAGCACCTGCCCCACTGGGCCCCTCTGGCCCTCCGGATTCCGCAGGGTATCCCACCAACATGGCAGATTTCCCCCAGACATCAGACGGTGACGGAGAACCTAGCAGGCCCTGGTGACCGACTGGCCCCACGCCTGCAGTGGCGCCTCCGGCATCAGGGGACTCCCAGGATCAGGCCTCGAACATGTTGAATCCAGATGACCTCTTGCACCCTAGATCAGCTGAATGGACTCCGACCCCTAAGGTGGCGTTCTATATAGCGGCCTGGCTGCGCAAACCCCTTGATAAGGAGGTTAGGAACTGCCTGAAGGTGGAGTACCCCAGGCCAGCCTTGGAGGGAAAGGTGGCGCTTACACCAGAGGTGAACGCGAAGATGGCCACGTTTTTGGCAAAATTCGTGAAGGATCCAAAAAAAGGCACTGATCGCTCCTGGCGATCATGCCAGGATAAGCTGTTGGACATAACGGGCCAACTAGTGAAATTCTTGACATGGCAGAGGACGCAAAAGCGTCGGGGCCTTAATATCCCGTATGTTTTATCCAACTGGGGGCAGAGGGCAATCGTTTTTCTGGGGAACACGAACTGTGCTATCTCCATTGAGAGACGCAGGTCCTTGCTCATTAAAGTCGACCGGAAATTGGGGTAGCTTTCCACCTCTGAGGTAGGCCTCACGGCGGAGGGTAAACTTTTTGGTGACCCCCTTCATCAAGGAATTGGGCAAATTTGTGAACCCTTTCAATTCATTAGATAAAGCCCAATCTTCGATTTACCCCCCGTGTTTTTGCCTGAGCTGGTCGTGGCAGGGGGCGCTCGACTGGCCGCGCCTTCCAAGCCTCCTTCAAGGGCGGTGAATCCCGCAGAGGACAGTGGCAGGATCCAGCCAAGTTTGGGAACTTCTACCCAACGAGAGCGTACCCTCGCAAGAGAGGCGACAGAGGACGGGGCAACGGCTCCTTCAACTCCCAACAAGGTGAGTGTAAAACACCAGGAGGGGGCAGACTGGCATGGTTCCCACAGGCCTGGGAGTCCTTGACGTCGGATCCTTGGGTTCTGCAGACTACCAGGGGGTTTCGGATAGAATTCTTCGATTCTCCATTTCAGCCGTCCCAACCCAAACCTCTCCATTTTCCCGGGGATTGCATACGTCTGGTGGACGAGGAGATATCCACTCTTTAAGAGAAGGGAGCTATCTAGAATTCCACCCTTCATCCCCAGGGTTTCCTCAGCAACCTTTTTCTGGTGGAGAAAAGGGACGGGGTTATCGTCCTGTCATCTTCGCAAATTCAACGAATGGGTGGTGTATCACCACTTCAAAATGGGAGTACATCTCCACAGGGACCTCCTGCAGATCCAGGACTGCGCGACGTGTACCTCACGATCCCCACCTTTCCGCCACATCGGCGTTTTCTCGAATTCCAGTGGAGATTGCAGGTCTTCGAGTTCGCATCCCTCCTTTTTAGTCTCTCCTCCGCTCCTTGGTGCTTTACCAAGGTGATGAAACCGGTGGTGGAGCACTTACGCTCTCTGGGGGTACGGATGATAGTCTATTTAGACGATATCTTGATCATAAATCAGTGCCCCCACCGCCTGTCTTCTCAGTTGCAGCTGAAAGTTAATTTACTAGAATCCCTCGAGTTTGTGATCAATGGAGTTAAGTCAGTTCTATCTCCAACTCAGCAAATTAACTTTCTAGGCTTTGTGGTGGGTTCGGTCAGAGCCACGCTGAGCCTCCCTTGGCGGAAACTATCCAAGATCAAGCACGAGCTCAGACGTACTCTCGCCGAACCCACCATATCGTTTTGCCATTTGGCCAGGATCGTAGGTCTTCTCTCTACATTGATCCAGGCCATCTTTCCGGGTCCCCTAAATTATTGGGCCCTACAACGTCTCAAGGTCTCACATCTCCGCAAGGGCCTCACCTACTCGCAGTTTGTTCCCCTCTCGGAGGAAGCGAGAGCAGAGATTCAGTGGTGGATCGTGCATATGGAGGCCTGGAATGGGCGCACGATCTTCGGCTCCCAACCCGACATTGTGATAGAGTCGGATGCCAGCGGCTTGGGTTGGGGAGCTCTTTGCAGGGAATTCTCCACAGGAGGAAGGTGGTCCTCCGTGGAGCGCTCCCTTCACATAAACCATCTGAAGCTCTAAGTCGGGTTGTTTGCAGTGAAGTGCTGGACCAAGGGCAGAGCTCAATGTTGTTTTCTCCTCAAGAGGGACAAAGTGGCGGCGGTCCGCTATGTCAATCATCTTGGAGGGACAAGATCTCAAAACTTATCAGATCTGGCTCGGGATCTTTGGGATTATTGCTTGACCAACCAGATTGCGTTGTCAGTGGAGCACCTGCTTTCAACTTGCCTAATCCTCGCCTCCGGTCCTGACATAGAATGAAAAATTTCCTAGCTATCATAAAGGAAAGTTTCAATTCTATTAAGGACTCGGAGGCGAGGATTAGCCCACCCTAGTTGGGAACTACCCTCCCAGAATGGTCTTCGTTGAGACTTTAAGTAATCAGTTTTCTTTCGTGTACTGTACTGTTGAACTTTGTTTCGCTAGGTATAAACTTATTCCTGCATTATCCATTGACGGGAAACTGTTTTTCAAAAATTCTGTTGGTAAAATTTGTCTGTTTTCTTCTCAGGGACAGAATCGGGCATACAGGATTAAGATAGGCAACTTCCGGCTGTGTTCGCACAAAGTAAGACGATGATAGTGTCCTCAGGGGAAGTCATGGAGGCGGACTGGATCAGATTGGCTGTTGGACTGTGTTCTATCTCCCGAAGCATCATGGGAGATGTAGTTTTTTCTTGTATTGTTATTGCTTTTAATGGCTGTTGGATGCAAATAAATGGAGAAAGAAGTGCCTAATTGTCGCCTCCGAGTCCTTAATAGAATTGAAACTTTCCTTTACGATAGCTAGGAAATTTTTCATTCTTCCACCATTTTCTTTCTGAGTTTATTTCTTGTGCTTTAATGTTCCTGTAGTCTATCTTTAATGCTTCCAGCTCTTTTGTATGTTACTATTTGAGTGTTTCCCACTACTTCTCCCACTGTAGAATAAATCTACAGGGCCTTCCAATTCTTTTTCATGATTTTTGATCTGTGCGGCCTCCTTTGAATATGTGGTTATAATTCTGATCTCTTTTGTTTCCTGTTATGTGTTTCTACTTTCCTTTTTTTGTTATTAACAGGTCTTCTCTCTTCCTTTCTTGTGCTCGTTGTTTTCCTTTCTCAATCTATTTCTTTGAATAACCCGGCTTTATAAATCGTTTGTGTGCATATTTATTACTCTTTTTATTTTTAGGTCTTCCTCTGTTAAGCAATTTATTTGACCCTTATAGGGTGTTCAATATACTTTTTTTTATGGAAACGTTTTTGAATTCAGAATGCTGTTTATATCTGTCAGTTTGTGGAGGAGAGTTCTCTCTAGTTGCCCATTCTTCACAAAGATTTCAGTATCCATGAATGTTACCCGCTGCAAGCTGATTGTATAGGTGAAACTCGGATTGCACTTATTTTCATTTAGAATTGCAAAGTACTAATCCTCTTCATTTACAATTATATCCGATATGATTAGTAAATCATCAACTATTCTAATCATAATGATTTTCCAATCGATTGTAATGTTGGCCCTATGCAATCCCCTTCCTCTATTCCAACATCTCATTGTTAAATTAGCAAAGTTGGGTGAAAAGGAATCTTCCATAGCTGTTCATCATTTTGGGTGAAAGACTTCTACATTGAAGAGAGAGACGTTATTGTTTAGATTGATCTCCATTTCTAAAAGTATAGAATTGCATTTCCATAGTTCTATATCTTTGTCCCAGGACATATCCAAACGCTTTTATACCTATTGCTTGGTCAAAGCCGGTATACAATGATACAACGTCCATTGTGATCATCTTGTATGTTTCATTCCAATGTATAGTTTGTAATTATAAAAGCAGGTCTGTCAGTTAGAAACCTCAGCAGAGCGGTTATTAATATCTGTTAGCGATTAAGACGTGTCGAGTTCAACAAAATGTCACACAGACTATGAAAGTGAATTAGGGTGACTAAAATGCAATTTCGACAGTATATGACTTACCTGCAGAGCTAAGCATGTGAAGCAGAAAGTTCATAGAGTGGTTGTGTTAGCCTGTGGGTAATTTGATGGAAATGTTTAACATGTTGTGTTAGGAGGGATTGACTGAGCAAGTGAGTTTGTAATACTAAGTGTATTTTCCTTGTGATTTTAGCACATTTGCAGGACAGCAGCCTGAGAATGAGTAAGTTGACTTGAGGAATGTCCGGTTCCATCGTCTGCTTAGTGTTAATGAAATGATCAACCTGTTGGGTGTTGCTTCAGCATTTTTAACCTTGGATATGCACCTGACATAAGCATAAGTTTTAGTTGCATCTTAGGGTCGAGGTATTAGAGTGCATTTGTATGAAGGCTTCTACCATTTTAAAGAAATGCCATTCTGGCTGGTGTAGTTAACTTTTACAGGGCAATGCACAAAGTGTTTAGGAAAATTAAAGAATGTGTAAAACGTGTCCACGATTATACATTGGTTATTGTCTTAGGGTTTGAGTAATGAACAAGAACTGTTTGGAAGACTGGTGAGTAATAGCCATGGCTTGAAAGGAGTAAAGGGCAATCTGTACAGAAGGGAAGTTTAATACTTGGGACACATTTCTGATGTGAAGATCAACTAACGTGTACCGTGATCTGCTGCTTCCATTTTTAGGTTGACGCCTTTCAGACAGTGTCTGGTTGTAAAGATATATTGGAGGACATGTTGAAAGCTTCCGTAGGAATGCATTTCTCATATTGCTTATCATTGGCTTTGTGTTTTCTCACATTTGCTTGCTTTCTATTGGCTGGCTTTTATATTTATTTATTTATTTAATTTATAGAGCGCTACAGCTACCCAAAAGGGTTTCCCGGCGCTAGGCAAAGAGAGACCAGATAATAAAAATTAACAGCAAAAGATTACTTGTTAAATAGCCAGGTCTTCACAGATTTGCGAAATTGGACGTAAGCTGTTTCGTTCCGAATGGCTATAGGGAGGGCATTCCAGAGTGAGGGCCCAAGATAAGAAAAGGATCTGCCACCCATCCGAGACAGCCTGAATCTTGGCACGGAAAACCTCCCTTGGGTGGAGGAGCGTAGGAATCGGGAAGGCACATATGGGTGGGTTAGAGCACATAGATATTGAGGTGCGGTTCCTGCTTTAGTTTTGAACATATAACACAGAGCTTTAAACCGAATTCGATTTTCCACCCTGAGCCAATGCAAATCTCGTAAATGGCTGGAGACCGTAGCGGCCCTGGGAATCCGGCAAAGAAGTCGAGCCGCAGAGTTTTGAACCATCTGCAGCCTATGAATCACCTCCTTATTAGAACCAAGATAAAGAACATTACCGTAGTCCAACCTTGAGATGATTAAGGCCTGAACTACTGTTCTTTGGGTGGGCTTTGGTAGCATCCAGATGATCTTCTTTAGCCACTTAAGAATGGTAAAACAAGTGGCAGCTACCTTGACGGCTTGGTGATGCATTGTTAGTGAGTCGTCAATAATAAAACCCAGGTTACGAACTTGACAAGAGGGTTGAGGCAAAATCCCCATCTCACAGGGCCAATGTTGTGGGCCCCATAAACCCAGGTCTTTGCCAAGTATTAGCACCTCAGTTTTTCCCCATTTAGCTTGAGAAAATTAGATTGCATCCATGATGCAATTTTCCTCAAGCCCAGTTGGAGTGGGGACAGCCCATCTGCTTTTCCTGCGGAAAGAGAGAAGATGATTTGGGAGTCGTCCGCATAAGAAAATAGGGACAACGGCTTCATTTGTTTGAGGCTGTCTAGCATGTTTTTGTCTCTCCCGTGCTGCATAGCCTGTTGTCTACCTCTATGACTAGCTCCTTGTATTCTTCCACGAGTACTCACTTTCTGGGAACTCCTTTTTTCTTTTTTGTGAGGCACTCCACAAGAATACATGTGTTTTCAGTTGTCTCCCATGTATGTCAGTTCAGGAAGCAGTAAAAGTGCTGTATTTCTTTGAAAAGGTTTCCTGCCTTCTTTCTTTCTGTTTAACTGATTCTACTTATCTCTGCCACTACCAGTTCATTAGTCTTGCATGCCTGTAAGGAACAGTGTTCGGTCTGTGAGCTTTTTTATTTTGGTCAGTGCTCTTTACTGATAGCATAACTTAAATAATCCTCTTCCTCAATTGCATGCCCATGCTATAGGTGCTGGAAGTATGGGAGTGGGGGGTGGTGAAGCACCCCCAAAACAACCACGCTAGAGTTCAGAAGTGAATGAGCAATAAACAGGCCTTTACATTTTGTTTATATCTTGTCATATTTGCTGTCCATTCAAAGACAGAGGTCAAATGTTAGGCTGTGTGTTCCACAGTAGGTTGGTATTTATTTTCCTTTCTCTGACTGCAAAGTGAGAGGATTTATTTGACTATCTTGCTGGGTACCGGGGGTGTGAAAGGAGGATTTGTAGGATCTTTTTTATTTCCAAGCACATAACGAAAATTAAATGCCAGTAAATTAACTGTACAAATATTTCAGAATATATTAGAATTGGGAAAGGTCAAATGAAGCACACTGTAAGTGTGGTGGAAACAAATATTTTGATACGATCAAAACAAATTAACATACTAGGTGATGCCGATTTCCACAAATTATCGTTTGTGTGCTGTATAGGTTTAGCTATAAAATTGTATGTCTGTGCAAATGTAATGGTAATTCTAATTGAAAATGTGTTGTCTGTAATGACAGTGCGGTACTACACCATGCATACTCAACTCTACGTCACTCTACTCCCCTGTATACTACTACACTCTGTTACCCCCACTCTACTCTATGCCCCTCTATGACACTCTACTCGACTTTCCGCCACCCTACATCACTCTATGCCACTCCACTTTATGACACTCTAATCCGCTTCGCTCTACTCCACCGAACGCCATTCCACTGTACTCTACTCCACAACACTATACAACACTCTACTCTGACACTCCTCTTTGTTCTACAACACACTACTCCAGGACACTCTACTCCACTCCACTCCACTGCAGAACTCTACTACATTCCATGACACTCTGTGGCACTCTGCACCCCTCTGCTCTACTCCACTCTGCACCAATCCACTCTATGGCAATGCAGTTTATGCCACTCTACTACTCTGCAACACGCTAATCCACTCTATTCCACTTTACTCTATGACACTCCATTCTACGCCACTCCACTTTATCCCACTCTACGCCACTACACGACACTACTGCCCACTATGCCACTCCACTCTACTTCACTCCACTCTCTAACACTGTACTCTACTCTGTGCCAATCTACGCCTCTTCACTGTGACACTCAACTCCACTCCACTCTACGCCACTCCACTCTACGCCACTCCACTCCACTCTACGCCACTCCACTCTACTCTGCTACACTACACTCCACTCTACGACACTCTACTCCACTCTGTGCCACGCCACTCTAGGACACGCCACTCTAGGACACGCCACTCTAGGACACGCCACTCTAGGACACGCCACTCTAGGACACGCCACTCTAGGACACGCCACTCTACGACACGCCACTCTACGACACGCCACTCTACGACACTCCATTCTGACACTCCATTATGCCATCATTATTTCCTCCACTGTGATAGGAGCATGAAGCATGGAGCTCTCAGCGGGCGACAGCCTGGGCACAGGTAAGGCCTGAACAACTGCAAGTGTGCGTTCCGCAGCCGAGGATTGTCTACAGTGGTATAGTGACTTGTAATAAGAGGCGAAACTGCCCACCATTGTATTACTCAGCCTACCATCCTCGCGATAAACAGATTTTTCAATTTATTTGGTCCTTATTGGCAAGAGAATATATGAGGAAAATGGTGCATTATATGGTGTGGTTGTGTGACCTCATCGTGTAATACACTCATGTTAGAAATTGGGTTACTGGTTGGCTGGGGTGTGAGCCTTAGTCAAGCTGCAACCTCAATCTTCGTTAGTCTGAGGCAAAAGCAAACCCCAATTTAACTTGTGCTCAACCTCCTGGTAGCTTGGCACAGAGCAGTCCGGCTTAATTTGGAGGCAATATGTAAAGAATTTGTGCAACACTGCTTACAGTAAAACAGTGAAAAAAACACACAAAGATCCCTCACCAGGCTAGAAAACGAGAGCTGAATTTAATAAATAACACAATAGCAAAACGACGAAAATCCAATTAGTAGAACCAGAGTTATGAGTTTTTAAAGAACACACTTTAAAAAAAAATGCCCAAAAGCGTAAAGCTCAACCGCGGCTATCTGGTCATGCCGGATCGAGTCAAAGGTTTAGGCCGACCGCGATGGAGCACATGTCGGATATAGTCCCAGATTAGTCCAGCTGAAGTTTAACCTTATCAAGTTTTGGGCCAAGAGTCCCGTTTGCATTGGAAAGGATCACAGGAAACAAGGAGAGCATTGTGGGCGGCGTGGCACGAAGAACAGGCCGGGTATTGCAGGTAGGCTGGCTGGAGCTGCTGTGCGGTGGTGGTCCTCGGCGGGCGATCAATGCTTGCTGTGCGAAGAAAAGGGCTGTGGCGGCTTGCGCTGAATTTCGGTGCGAGTGGTGCCTGTTCGCGGTTGTGGAGAGCCCAAAGCTTGATTTTAAGAGCGGTGAGCCATACCAAGGGTCCAGGACCTGAGAGGCACCACTTGGGGCCAGGAACTCACTGCAGCTGGGTACAGGAGCTGGTTGGGGAGCCTTATATGCTTGTAAGGTTCACAAAAGGAGGCCAGCAGACTAGTCCTTTGAGCCTCTTTGGAGTCCTGGGTTCAAGATGAATTTGAAGGTCCAGTTCTTCTTCCTCAGGCTTTTTCCTCAGCAGGTCAGCACAGCAGGGCAGCAGTTCCTTTAGAACAGCAGTCCAGCAGCACAGCAGTTCTTCTTCCTGGCAGAGTATCCACAGGTCCAGAAGAGTTGGTGTCTAAGGTTCTTCCTTTTTACCCTGGTGCCCTGGTTCTGGAAGGTGGGAGAAGCTTCTAGACAGTGGCTTTGAAGTAAATGGAATTCCCTACCTCCCCTGACTTAGCTTCAAGCTGGCTGCAGTAACAATGCAGGGTCATTAGGCTCTTTGTGTGAAGGCAGAACACAGGCTATTCAGCTGTGAATAATCCTCAAATTTTTATGTGCCCATACCTGTGCGTTTATTGTGCAGATGAGATTCTCCGCCGCTGAGTGGTTGCAGTCTGGGAGCAGGAAAACGAATGCATTCGATTAGCTATGTACTTTGTGCCCTCTGGAAGCGGTATTCAGAGGATTTTCAAGAAAGTTCAATATGCAAGCAGTGTCTGGTCCTTACCTGCAAAGTTTATACATGATTATTACTGTAGGTGGAAACGCACACCACCCTAGGGTAAAGGTTACAAGATGGTATAACTTTCTAAAAGTGGCATTTTTTAAATTGTGATCAAAAACCAGACTTGACCACTAAATAGGGCTTTTCACCCCAATCTCAAAGATGCCATACATAAACTTATTATCTCTTCCCATTTGGAAATTACACTTCTAAAATGTAATAAGGCAACTCCAATGTTATCCGATGGGAGAGCTAGACCATGCAGTAGTGAAAATCAAATTTAAGAGTTTTTCGCTACCAAGGACATGCGAAACGTAAAGGTACATGTCCTACCTTTTAAACACATTGCACCCTGACCTCTGGGCTGTTCATGGCCCACCCTAAGGAGAAATTGTATGTATTAAAATGGAAGGTTTAGGCCTTTCAAAAGGTTTACTTTGCCAGGTCAAAATGGCAGTTTAACACTACATTCAGGGTGCAATGGCAGGCATAGGACATGTTAAAGGGCTACTTAAGTGTGTGCCACAATAAGTGCAGGCCCACCAGTAGCAATTAATTTTCTGGCCTTAGTGCACTCTGAGTCAAAAAACCAGCAGTGTCAATCCAAAACTTTGGGGGTGATCATGCAAAAAGAGGCATTTCCTTACACAGCACAAAAGCGTGCCTGCTTTATCACCTATTTCATAGACTCTGCCACAGGACGCAATCTATCCTGTGCAGGTCGAGTCGAGCATGCTTTGCTTCACTCTAGCCCTAGCAAAGGTGAGGGCTTGGGCAGATTATCAATAGTTTCTCTAGGGCTGCAATGTGGTCCTCCAGGTCCAGTATCTCTTTAAGTCTGTCCCACAACTTGTCCTTGATGTAGGACATTGCGTCTCCCCTTATGACCATTTTGAACGCTTCTCAGAGTGTACCAGAGGAGGATACTTGGCCAGCATTGAGGGCCCAATAGTCTGCATTATTAGTGCGGAGAAGATCCACTAGGTTATCGTCTTGCAAATGGCAGCCATTAAATCGTCAAGTCCCACTGTGCCCTCCTCAAGAAGCTTGCAAGTTCAACTCCGGTCTTACACCCCAAGGGGCAGAATGCAGGAGTCTCCTACTACCACCTGTGTATCCATTGAGACAAGAAGATAATCTGTACTAGAAGATGAGTTGTGGTGAGGAGAGGAGAGTAATAAGTGTATTGCATATCAAATGGGTGTTGTCTGCGCCATGGGTCAACTAGGCAGAGAGTATTAGCCTATTGGAAGAACAGTGTATGTCTAGTGGAAGAGACATGAGAGTAGTAAGTGTATTGCATATCAAATGGATGTTGTCTGCACCATGGGTCAACTAGGCAGAGAGTATTAGCCTATTGGAAGAACAGTGTATGTCTAGTGGAAGAGACATGAGAGTAGTAAGTGTATTGCATATCAAATGGATGTTGTCTGCTCCATGGGTCAACTAGGCCAAGAGTATTAGCCCATTGGCATAACATTGTATGTCTAGTGGAAGAGAGCAACGTGGTGTAGTCGCACTGTGGAATGAGCACGTCATTAAAGTTCCCTCCCATGATCGTTGTGACTGGAAATGAGTCTGCTTGTATTTGGATCAGAGTGGAGAGGGTCGACTCGTGTAGACGCTAACAAGTGTCAGGGGTTGACCATCCAATGAGCCTGTAATAGCTACATAACGGCCAAAGTCATCTGTGCGTACTGAACTTGCCACTAAGGAGAAGGACTTCCTAAGAAGAATAACTACTCCCCTGGAGCCCTGGGTGAAGCCAAAGTGGTAAACTCATCATAATCATAACTGTCTAGAAAGCTGCATCGTGTGCCCAAAAGTTACATCTCCTTGAGAAAAAGGATAGCTGGGGCATGTCTCTTGACATAGCAAAACTGCTTCATGTTTTATCTTGTCATTCATACCATTAACTTTCCATGACATCACTCTGTATGCGTCTGGTCTGTCATTTAGAAAACTGGCCTCCGTCATCCCTAGCGGATGTATTGCAGTAGAAGTTGTAGAGGTCTCAGTGACTCATGTAAATGACAACAAATGTAAACAACACCCCGCCCCACTCCAACTACCCTCACCCCACACTTCCACCCCGGAAGTTTCCGTCACCCTGAAAAGCAAGAAACATTATAATCATTTAAAGCAAACCATATCAGAATAAACAAGAGAGAGAACAGAAAAGGAATCAAATAAGAAGGGAAAGAGGAGGGGAGCTTGCAGTGGGCACCAAGTGAGATACAAGTGCTTGTGTCTGCCACGGCCTCTAAAAAATAATATACTCACATGCAGATGCTCACAATAGACAGTCTGTCAGACTCTCAAGTTATGGGTGCCAAGGATGAAGTCAAAGGAGTAAAGAACCCTGCCAGGCATTGAATATAGCAGAATACCGGGACCGGGGTTGGCCTTTTTGTCATTGTAAGTATAATACCCCATCCAGTCGGGTGAGGCAGAACCATGCCGCATGGTCCCCAGACCGTCACATATCAAGTTGATGAGGCAGTCACCATTCCACAATGTGAGGTTCCGCGTCATGATACAGCTGGAGGCTTGCTCTTCATTGTTCCCGGACTTCTCAATCTTTACCAGTGCGGTCTCCCGACGCCTTTGCACACTCTGCGACTTGGGTATCCTCCCACACTGAAAGGAGGATTTGCACGCCGGTCTGCACTGCCATGTCCAATGTGAAAGGCAGGCCATTCTTCGACCCAGGTCCAGGCTTGTTCCAGATTGCCAAAGAAGTGCACCTTCTCATTGAGGAGAATCTTCAGTTTTGCCATGTACGTTAGCATGCAGCTTAGGCCCATGGCTCACCTTTTGTTTAACTTGGTCAAAGGTGCAGCGCTGCTGCTGGACGATGCAAGTGTAATCTGATTATCTGAGGATTTAATGTGAGTTGAAGTTCTCGATGCCCTCGGGAGACCTTTAGGATGAAGTCTCTGTGAGAATTGCACATCGGGGAACTGGGTTTTAAGCCATTCTTCTAAGAATTTTTCGTTGTTGTGTCCCTCTATTTGCTTGGGGAATCCCACAAATCGGAGGTTGTTGAGTCTCATTCGTCCCTCTGCATCCTCTGCATGCATGCAAAGTTTGTAGGTCATTGTTTTCAGTTTGTCTCCCCTGGGACTGTGTCTGGAACTATCATCAAGGCAGAGCGGACTTGCGAGGCTGTGGCAGCCGTGATCGCGACGGACTGACTGTGGCGGAGGATTCCGTGAGGGTGGGGCTGCCCAACTTAACAGACTAGCCAGCTGCTGCACGATCCACCACTCTCTACTGGAACTGCCACAGGAGCGTTGCCTCAGTGTCCGCTGACCCTTTTGCATCTCCAGGGCCTACTTAGTAGCTTTGATGGGCTGTAGGATAACCACTCACCACACTGGTAGTCATTAAACGTATCTGTGTTGGCCCTCAGCTTCTGATCAAGAACTTGCATCTCAGTTGATTCAGAACAACTGAGCTGTAAGGTCCTAATGGCTTATGGCAGCTACATTTTGTGGGAGGGTTCTTTGGTAAAGTGGAAGGCAGAGACTAGTTTAGTAGAGTGGAGTTGAATAAACCCCCAGCACACCAGATACCTTTGGAGATTCAGTCCAGGGACCCAATGACAGTCATTGCAGGCTGTCTCATCCACACTGTAGGATTAATACAGGCATCATGGGAACTTATAATCTTGCGCAGACACACACCACGTCCACCATAGCCATCAGCCTGCTCCTCGCTCCTGGATATGTATGCCTATGTGACACATATGGCACATGCCGCATACAACCCCTCACACGCTGCACATCTAGGTGGTGAGAGTAGAGGCCCCAGCAAGTATGGTTTGCCCAAGTTTTATAGGGGGAGTTTGGTAGGCCTTTGCCTTCCAGTTCTTGATGTAGGCTGGTATGAGGAGGTAGTTACTTTGAAAGCATCACCCAACCTACAGAGCCAAGAATCTGCTGTGAAATTTCACAGCAAACCCATGGGTCTCTTCCAGTGAGTTCACAGATTGTTGAGTGCAGTAGTGAAAAGTACAGAGAATGTCTGGAAATTGTTGACCAGAGCAGCTCCATGGCCAGGTAAGGACTTCTGTTGGTGTATTTGCTAGGCTGGCCTTTACCCTGCTTGACCTGGGGCACTCTCAACCTGTCCCATAGATTGTAGTGCTTGGATCTCTTGGGAACACTGCATAACATGCTCCCACTGTGTGTGATAACAGAAGGCAAGTTAACACCTCCTATCAGGGTTTAACTTACCTACCCATTGCCCAGTTAGTCAGTCAATGGCACCTGTATCCTGTTTATATCTGCCCCACTCGGTGAATGGAATTGCTATAGCATATACTTAAATTATTCAAAGAACTAAGGTGAATGAAGCAGGAATTGCCCAGTATGTTATCTCAAGGAGCCATTGATTAACAACCATGTAACAAAAAAAGCCAGCAACCCTTATGGTCTTTACATGTTCATGGCAAGGTCCCGTTTTGCATCCCTCCGGGATGAAGGATCTACTTTGAGACAACTGTTATGGATCCATGCATTCAAAGCTTTGGAGGCAGAAAATAAATATTAATTCAATACAGGCATTCGTCATCTGCATCGATAACTGATTTTCGTGGAAATGCATATAACTTGTGAAATGCCGATAATGGCAAGTTGCTGAAGCTATTGGTTGAAAATTATATGGGAATTTAAACATAAAGTAAAATGCCTTTTTTGTTGTTTTCAACAGCTGGGGAGAGGGGAGTGTTGTATGCCTATAATTGGGGCAGACATCACTGCTGAAAAGCCCACTCAGGGGCTGTGGATGGTGAACGCATTTAGTGTTCTTAAAAAGGAGAGTCTTCAACTCTTTCCTGAATTGGAGAAGCGTTGGGGTTGTCCTGATGGTTATGGATATGGGGATGTAGTCCCAGGTCCTGGGTGCATGAATGAAAAAGGCCTTTTGTCTTGTTTTTTGTTTTGACAATCTGATAGTGTCCTGCCTGCGGGTGTGCTGAGAACCACCAGGGATGGTGAGCTCGTCTGCAAGATAAGCAGGTATGCGTTATAACTTTATGGCATCTTTTGTGGATGTTCTTTACTTGGTGTCATTATAGAGCCTTTGTGTGCATGGGTTCTGCTCTTGTCAGTTGGATCTGTGCTGTCAAGAGGGGAGCCACGTCCAAGGCAGGTGATCATTAAACTCAGTCTTTGGGCACTTGGGCTATGTTGGAGTCGTCTCTACAATTTGGTGACAACTTGCCGGCACACAGCCTGCCTTGTGACACCTGAATTTACCTGCGTGCAGAGGAAGAAAGTGGCACCGCTTTACCGAAGCCTTATCAGCCTTCTTCATTCCCTGGTACTGTATGCTGCAGCGCCAGCCTAGTGTTAACGTTAGCGTAGGACCAGGGATTTGGCTATTTTTACATGTATTGGTTCGCTTTGAGTATTGCTAATGAAAGACTTCATTTAACGGCGAGTGTGTGCTGCCTACAGATCATGAGCAAGGGGGCTTCAGCGCATCATCTTTATCAGAGTAGTGCACTTTCCGTCATTTGCTGCATTACAAGCAAGTGCGAGTCGGACTTTGCGCGTGTGGCACCTGGCGCCCTCTAGAGAAGGAACTTCAGCGTGTCATTCTCTATGTGGAGCGGGCTTCCTCACATCACGTGTACAGCCTTGGTTGTCTAGTGAGCGGCTGCACGTATAAGCGACCAGCAGAGAGCTGTGTTTTCTCGCGTCTCATCTGTAACCTTACCGCCGCACGCCATAAAGCACCGCCGTGCCTAATTCACACTGCTTAACAAGAACATTAACCTATATTATTTTGCTAAAAACAGAGAAACGAACTAGCGCTCTCTGCAGCGTTTCCTCCTGCACTTTCCAAACCTCAAACTTGGGTGGGTGGAGCATATTCAGGAAGTTTCAAACTCCGCTCCTATTGACTATTGAACTCCTATTATAGGAAAGGTGCTTTTCTCCCTATTGTATCAGCTGTCACTAATGGGTTCCAATTCCATTATATTACCATTATCCCTCAAATCTATTTTTTGAAATTTGGCCTGAGGTGGTTCTTACTCCCAAGGACATCAATCCCATGGGCTATAAAGGTGAAACTATTGATATCCCAGGATTTGTTTCCTGCTCCCATTAAATTTGAATCCAGAAAAGTTCAAGGGAAGCTTAACGTGGCGGAAGATGGTCCACCGATCTTAGGGTGGTTTCACCAATATGACCTGCATATTATTATAAAGACAAGGGCGCCCACCCAGGTTATGGTGGTGGAGGAGGTGGGCATTGATAATATTTTGGAGGAAGCCAAAGACTTATTTAGAGAAGATTTTGGTCAATTGAAGGGGGCTGTGCATGTAATAGTAAATACGAACCGAGCTATACCAGTAAAACACAAAGTTAGGAGGGTGCCCATAATATTTAGAAGTGAGGTGAGAAAAATGCTTGATGAAATGCTTTGTGAGGTAATAATAATGGAGCCGGTGGAACCCACAAGTTGGGTCTCTCCTGCTGTCATCACTAAGAAGGCTGATGGGCCTCTGCTTTTTTGTGTGGATTTGTGAAGCGTGAGCCATAAAATTGTAACTGATAGGTTCCCTTTGCCTAATATAAACTAGATGAATTTGCAATTGAATGGAGCAAAGTTTTTCTCCAAAGTAGACCTTAAGAGTGCTTATCATATTTTTCTTCATGAGAAATCCAAAAATTTAACAGCATTCATTACTATGGAGGGGGCGTTTCAATTCACTAGGAAGCTGTTTGGCCTTTCCTCAGCTGCCAGTTTTTTTCAGCGGATGATGTCATAGGTGTTCCCCGGAATGAAGAACATCATCTACTTTGAAGATGATATTCTTGTTTTTGGGTAGTCTGAGGGAGAACACAATTGTGTCCTTCAACAAACTTAGAGGAGATTATCGGAGGCAGGCCTCACTGTGAGGAAAGACATGTGCAAATTCCTGGTACAGGAGATAGAGTATTTGGGGCACACTATAACAAGTGAAGGGGTCCTGACGAAAGATGATCTTCTCAAATCTGTAAGGATGGCACCCACACCTCGAGACAAAGACCAATTGTGTTCATTTATGGGGCTTGTGGAGTATTATTCAAAATTTGTTGACAGATTCGCTGAAAAAACTGAAAGTTTGCGTGGATTGTTGAGAAAAGGCTGTGTGTTTGATTGAAGCAGGGAGCAGCAGAGTACTTTTGAGTACATCAAACAAGAGATCTGTGCGGCTGGGATACTTGTGCCTTTTGATACCTCACTCAAAACAATCATAACGGTAGATGCCAGGTGCAATTTTGTCCCAGATGCACAATGGAACAGGTAAAACGGTGGTCTTTGCTTCCCGCTCCTTGACAGATACAGAATGTAATTATTCCGTGATTGAGCAAGAAGCACTGGCAGCAGCTTGGAGTGTTGAATATTTTTGTACTTATGTGTGGGGCTTTATGTTTGTGCTCCGTACTGACCACAACCTTTAGTAAAAGTTATGGAGGGGCAGTTAAAGGCTCCGCCGTACTAGCAAGGTTGGCAGCAAGGTTGCAAGAGTACCAGTTCAAGGTAGAATATTTTTCAGGATAGAAAAATGCTCAAGCAGATTGCTTGTCCCGGCTCTCATTGGGTTGGAGAGATGTAGATAAGGAGGCTGTAATGACGAAAGAACAGGAAAGAGCTGTAGCGTTCTTAGCGAAAATTGAAAAGGACAGTAGAGGAGCGTTTACCGTGGACGAGTGGGAGAGAAGGATGGAGGTTAATGGTCTTGAGGGAAGCAAAGGAAATGATAGTACAAGGTGGCAGAAGGGAATGTGCTGTCTCTGCATGCGTTAGGCCCTTTGTCAAAGTTTTGGAGGAATTGTCCATGTGGGGACATAAGGTGGTGATGTGAATGGAAAAGTGTGTGCCTCCGATAGGACTGAGAAAGCGTTTAATAAAATTGGCTCATGAGGGGCATCTTGGGCAGACTTTAACTAAAAAAGGTTACAAGAAAATTTGGGGTGGCTTGGGATGGATGAGGAAGTAACAAGTTGGGTTGTTAGCTGTCAAGACGGCAAGGAGTGTGGGAAAAGGCTTAAAACTGGGGTACAATCAGAAGGTAGTCATATTGAAAATCCAGGAAAACCGTGGTGCAATGTGTGCATGGATTTTATTGGTCCAATGCAAGGCTTGAAACCTGAATTGAGATGTGCTTTGGTGATGATGGATGTATTCTAAGTGGCTGGTGCTAAATTCCATGAAGGAAGTGACCATAAAGAATGCCATCTTGGTGTTGGAGAGAGTTATTAGAGAGGAGGGTTTTCCCAGAATTCTCATTACTGACAATAGCACACAGCTCATGTCATTGGAGATGAAAGTTTTTTTAGAGAAGTATGGTATCAAATACAGACGCACAGCTCTGTACAACCCGCAGAGCAGTGGCCTTGTAGGGAGGGCCAACTGGTTGGTAAAGGGTACCATTTTGATGGGTCTATGAAGCGGAAAGGATGTGGAGAGAATGGTTTGGGATATGGTGTGGGATTATCGATCTACAGAGATTGTGGCTATTAAAATGTCTCCCTTTGAATGCATGAGAGGGAGGAAGCCAGGAAAGAAGTTGCTTCCTGCATGGTTATTTGCTACATGGGTGTATGGATAAGTTTGTGGAGGGAATTGTGTGTAGTAAAAAAGACAAAGTGGAAGCCGGAGATGGGGTCAAGATCAAGAAGGGACGTTTGGAAGCGGGTTTGTCCAAGTTTTGGGGTCCTTTTAATGTCCGGTTGGTTCATGATTGGCATGAAGTGCTTGAACATGCGGATAAATGGAATAAGAGGAGAGTTGTGGTATACCAGAAGAGTGGTGAACACATTCCATCATCATGCCATGACTATAATGACATTAGTTGTGTTACGTTGATGGAGGATAGTGACCTTATTGGTAGTAAAAATCCGGAAAGAAGGGGAGGTGGTGAAAGGGGAGAAGTGTTGTTGAACAAGAGTCAAAGAAATCGTAAACAACCATGCACTTAAGTGTCTATGTAAAGTAATATAATTTGCTGTGTTTATCAGTTGACTATGTGTGCACTTTAGGGATTATGTAAAGTAATACGTTTTTACTTTGTTCTTTGGTAGGTTTGTCTTTTTGTAGAGTCTTGTTTTTAAGTTTCCTTTTTCTCATTTTTTTTTGTTTTGTTGTATCTGGTGTTTCATTATTGTAAAAGGGGAGGTGTGTTATGCCTGTAAGGCATCTTTTGTGGATGTTCTTTACTTGATTTCTTTATAGAGCCTTTGGGTGCATGGGTTCTACTCTTGTCAGTTGGATCTGTGCTAGCAAGAGGGGAGCTACGTTCAAGGCAGGTTATCAATAAACTCAGTCTTTGGGCACTTGGACTGTGTTGAAGTCGTCACTACAGTATGCTTCTTGTGATGGCTTTCTATGTGATGCAGCGGGTTTTAAAGATGGTGTGGGCCGACAAGGGGAGCAAATGGAGTTCCATCAGGATGTGGGTGATGTGATCATATTTCTTCAGGCTCTAAATGAGATGTGCTGCGGCTTGTAGAATGCCCCTAAGTGTCTGGGAGCCCATGGAGTAGAGAATTACCACCATCTAGATGCCAGAGTACAAGGGTTTGAGCAGAACTTCTGAAGTTGCTTTCTGGAAGAAACTGTTTGATTTTCTTTATTAGAGCAAGTTGGGACCAGGTGATCTTTGTGTTTTTTGGCAGTGTGTCCCTTGAGGGTGAGGTTGGTGTCCATGGTGAATCAAAGTGACATGGCATTCGGTGAGAGCTGAGTTTCGAAACTGTCAAGGTTCATGTCATTGATCCAGGTTTTACTGTGTCTTGTACCAAACACCAGAGTCTGTAATACACAGCTTATGAACATCAAGACTACTACTATCGGTCTATAAGAAAATGACCTACAAAGATCTAATTGGATATAAATATAACATTATTTACAGTGGTCTGCTGCGTAAGTGAGATTAAACATGTCAAAAATAAAATCCTTCCACACTGGCTAGTGCTATTGTGTTTACATACTGTGAAAGGACAATGGTCTACATCTGTTTCTTTGATCTTTGAGATGGACTGTTTATGCAAAACGAATGCTTACCGCTGGCCCGGCAGAGTAGGGTACAGACCTGTCAGCAAACTGGTGCTCTGTGAAAGCAACAAGTAACTGGAAGAGGCAATGTTGGACGACATGCCACACAGAGATGGCGGGAGGCAATGGAGAAGAGTTGCAAACAAATATATTTTCAGAAGATGTCAATGAATTAAAAAAGCACTATTTTACCACAAGAAGCTAAGAAAAACGTCAGAGTAGTTCTCTGGTTTCTTAACCATTTCTAAAAGAAAACCCAGTAATATGCACCCAATGACGTCGCAGGTCTAAATACCGCCGTAGATATATAATATAGAGCTAATCAAAACAGGAATGACAGTAAGACAGCCAAACTGAATTTTGCTTTGAAAACGTTAATATCCCCAGTCCTGTAGAAGAGAGTGCGGTGAATAATAATGAATAACGGGAGCTGGCATTGTTGGAGGATTGCCCACTTGTATTGTCATATTTGTTGATTAAGCACTGTAGAATTTCAGGGTGGAAACTCTTGAAATCTCAGGTATTGGGCTGTTTCATTGGATATTTAGATTTCATTTGGAAAAGAGAATTGTAAGAGTGATTGATAGCTTAACTGTGCGCCATTCAATAGCTTTAAGGAATTCAGTTTGCCCGTTTCTGTTTCTTTTAACTTTATACCTAATTACATCCTTAAGTTTTGTCTTAGAAGAAGAACTTTATGGGCTCTGAATGTACCAACATTTGACTTCCGTATTAATTCACTCTTTAAAACAAGTCATTAACCTAAAATAACGTGAACCTGGGACTAAAAAAATAAGCGTGACTCTATTTCGGAAATGTTGAGTTTGAGTGAATAGATGTCACCACGTGACTAGTAATGCTTTGAAAATATGGAGCAATGAACAAATGTTTTTTTAGTTGGTCTCTTGTTATACAATAGAACAACCTGGGGCATTACAAAGACAGGTTTTCCTAACATTGTGTCTCTGTTTTCATAACCGACTCTGCGTCCCTTGTGAAAGAAATGAAGTTGCTAAGCTACAGGGATTGAATTGTAAGTAGGATGAATTTTAAGGTCTCTGGTACATAAAGATTTCTCTTTCATTCTCCTATTAAACAAATTAATGAATGTCTTGCTGAAAGGAAGTTTACTGCTCAATGAATGAATGATGATTAATTTTGTGGAAAATATCAATATGGTGTATTTTTTTTCTTCATAGGATCTTATTATTCCCAGGTATAAAATCTATGGAGCCAGGTTGACCATGCATGTGGCTAGCTTCACGTAAAGAACTTATCGAAAACCAGAAAAAGCCTTCCTGTGGCGAAGCTGGGCAGACGACCATACAAAATGATTGTGGAGAGAAGCCATCTTTGTTCTTTCACTTTGCCTATGACAGGCCTCTTCACACTGATGACTGGATTGATGGTTGCCGCAGAACTGAAGAACAGCACTTTAAATAGCACAGATAGCTTTTTGGAATCAGTGCCTGTGATCACTGCCAGACTGGACCATGTTATTGCTAAGGAGGGGAGTAGTGCCTTGATCAAATGCAACGTCATTGGGAACCCAAGTCCACGCTTCCAGTGGTACAACTCGAATGGCTTTTTACAGGAAGAAGATGGAGGTAGGCATTTTTTTTACATTTCAAACTGTTTGACCTTCTTAATCCCATGAAAAGTTCAAATTCACTAACCTCTTTCACTTATCAGTTGAATGAACGACAGTTCATTTATGTTACCAAGGAAATATATGTATGGACCTCATGTTTAAAGTTTCAACAAATATCTGTTACATTACAATATAGGTGAAGAAGAATGTGTTTTTTGTTCCATTTAAATTGAGTGCCCAGACATTGAAAACTTTAATAAGATACCTTGGACTTACAATTCGTGTGTATAATACAAAAAAATGAGGAAGTGTGCTCGAGAAATGTTACTTAAAGAAAATAAGAGATTTTTAAAAAACCTAGAAAGTGCAGTGCTTATTTTCTCCTTTGCTTTATGCAACATACCATTGAAATAGCTTGGTGTAAGCCATCTGTCATCTTTACCATCCTCGAAGCATGTCAACCACATTATTAAAGTCTCAAGGAGAAACAAACTTTTTTTCTGTGAAGGGTCTTTGGAAGATGTCTCTATTTGGGTTATTTAATGTAATACTACATTAGAATGTAACAAGCGTAGATGGCGTGCCAGTGTAATATTCACCCAGTATTAAAGTGCGAAAAAACTTACAAAAATCTCCCAATACCCTCAATTTTAAACTAGTTGCTACTCTGTAAGTAGTGGGGAGACTTAGGCACACCAATGCGGTTTGCAGGAGTTCACACAAGAGTTCTCACTTTGTTAAAAGGAAGTGTGACTGCCCACTCTATGAAGACAAATCCGTTCCTAGAGCAGAATTAGGAACCCCCCCCCCCATTTATTTTCCAGTAAAGAAGCTGCACGAATTTATTGGCTCTGAATGTGTGTGCGTTTTATTAATACTTTTCCCGCACAAAAAGGGTATGTAACGCATGCATCCCCATTTTTCTAAACAAATTGCTTTCGGATGTGAAATGTTTTATGCTTTAGTTGATGGCATCATTCTGAGATTTTGATTAGAATGTGTGGAACTTGAAATGTAGGTGCTGATCTGCGTAAATATGGAGGGTCACACCGTTCCCTTGCATCTTCTTTCCAAGGCAGGGAACTAAAATCAGTCCAGGTAAAATATATTCACAACAGCCTCACACTACAAATAATATGTGAGTCTGGCTGATTTCATGCGAGCCTCAGATTAAAGGGGCAGGCATCAGCCCCCATGAGGAGATTGCATTATTAAGGTCCAGTTCTTCATTTTTACAGCAAAGTATCTACAAATGTATTGACCCATAGAACATATGTGCTGCAGTCAGTTTCAGGAGGAATTAATTTAGCAATTCAATGCTTCAGTCTACTACAGGCTCCAGAAACACTTTCTCCAAAGCCGCAGATCATATAGTGTGCGACAAAACGTTGCATCGGATTGAAAGGACTGGGTGCACAGCAGGCCAGTGTTGATCTAAAACCCATCCGGTAATGTGCTTCAGCCACCTTACAATGGGAGAGAAGACGCTATATGAATGCAGTTAAAATACAGTACAGTGCGCCCGACTGGAAATGAATAGAAATTGAAGGAGCAATAGCAGGTAAACCATTATCACCGAGCCAGTTAACACATCAAGTTTGCTGAACCAGAAGAAAAACCTGCCAGGTATTATGCTCCAGTATGCCAGCGTTGATCAAGACTTTAGTGGTGGTGCTTAGTAGCACACGAGCTACTTGTTGTCCTGCTTTTGGCACAAGGCTGCCTTTCAGGGTAGCGCAGTGGGTACAATTTACTCATTTCCCTGGGTTTACAGACCCAGGTTTTTCACACTAGTCCTATCCACCAGAAAAGATTCTCGAGGGGTGCTATTTTCCCCTGTGTAAATTAGTATGTAAAGAGCACATTGCTGGCCCATGTTGGCATTTCTTTCATTATGTAAATTCATGCCCAGAGTATTTCTACATTGCCCTGTATGTAGAGCACCATTGCCATACCCAATTTCGCACTGCCCTACGTATGAAGGAAACATTGTCATTGAAATGCTCTTTTCTGCATTGCCTTACTTTTATATCACTATTGCGGTGTATATTGGCGCAGTGTATGAAGCATCTGTGGTGCACCAGTGTCCACTTGATCATCTGAAACTTATAAAGATGTATAAAACCTGTAAGGGGGAGTCCTACAATCTTATTGTGTACTTTCAACCCAGATCTGTGACTGGGGCTGAGTGTCTGAAAATTTTCAGCGCTCCGTCCATCATCTCCTTGTGTTTTGCTTTGTTCGCCCTAAGTTGGCAGGGTATGCCCAGATGCGGGTCCCTTGCTCACTTTGCGACTGGATTCAAGCTAGCCTGGCTGATGAGGGATGTTACCCCGAAACCGGTCCCAGGATGCTTGTTTCCGGTTCAGAGAAGACCTGGCTTGGCAGTTCGGGCTGGACTGTTCCCATGAGGCACATGGTCAAGACTGATTTGCATATGGCTTGGTCTGAACTGAGGTGGCGAAGTGAGCTAAAGACCGATGATGGATTCAACCCAGATCTGTGACTGGGGGTGAGTGTCTGAAAAATTTTAGGGCTCCGTCCATCGTCTCCTTGTGTGTACTTTTGGGATGGTCATAAAATACTTTATTTGCAACATATTTGAACCCATCCTACATACCTAGTTCCATTTGCTCCCTCAAAGTGCTGCGGGAAGTACGAACTCCTTCCCATTCCCTGAGGAAAAAGCAGTCAATGATGTCAGAGTGTGGATACATTCCCAGGGACCTACCATTACCTCCTCGTTCCTCTCGCTTATCTCCATTACGCAATGAGACCCCTGTGCCTCATAGACACACACACCCCCTATCCAAATATAAAACGCCCACCTCCACCACGCCTCCAGTTCTTTTGGGTCTGTAGACACTATGGGTGGGTGCTGCGCGCTTGCTCCAGCGAGGGTTGCTTTACTGAGTTTGAACTTTGCTCTTATCGGATCGCATTTCTTCCTTGAGAGTGCTTTTCTCGTGGCAGAGGCTACAGAAGCTTCACAGCGTCCTCGTGGGCCTGTCTGCACACATTGGAGCGGTGCTCTGATTGAAGTGCGGTAATGCGGGATTGGCTATGCAGAGAGTCCTGAGTTAGGGAAATCCTTGGCCTATTGAAAACCCTGGGCTTGTCAGGGCACTTCAGAGCAGTGCTCTGACTGTTGCTCTAGCAGGATGGGCATACAGAGGCCCATGCTGCCGGCTTTTGGCCATTTGATTACGCATGTTTATGGGAGTGCTGTGCCTTTCGGAGTATGGGTGAGTGACAGCCTGAGATGGGATGCCCCTTGTTGATGGCAAAACAGTCACTAAAGGTAGGACAAACTTTTTGTATAACATATCTGAAAGAAACAGTTAGTTATAGATTCCTTACCTTAGAATTACCCCCAGGCGTCAAACTGGATTCGGAAAGTTTTTCGTCAGCAGTACCCCTGCGCGTCGGAAGGTGGCGTCGGTCGACTCCGCGTTCGTCGGCGGTGTCGTGGTCGCCGGGATGACGTCGCGGTAGCTACATAGACACCGCCCTCGCGCGCTGATGTTAGTTCTTTCTTTTTCCGCACCAGCAAGCGCAGATCCGGAGAGAGCGGTACCGCCAGTCACTTTTTTACTGACTTTTTCTCAACTTCGATTTTTGAGTAAATCGACTCCTGGTGCACGAGGGATGCCTGGCTTCAAGGCTTGCGGTTCCTGTAGCCGACTGATGTCGGTGACGGATCCGCACCGCGTGTGCCTCTACTGCCTGGAGCGCAACCATGACCCCAAGTCGTGCTCCGACTGCCGGACCATGGCCCAAAGTCTTTGCGGGAGCGGTCCCGAAAGCTACTCGAGGCCCGGCAGTCGGCTCCGCGCCGCTCGAGGTCCCGGTCGCATCGGAGATCGAGGGACCGACCGGTCGCGGAGCCACCACCATTCTTCCTCTAAGTCTCCGCACTCGGGATCAGGTAAGTCGAAGCACAAGAAGAAGTCGAAGAAGCACCGTCGCTCTTCGACTTCTCCCCGTCCGTCTGCCGGCGCGACAGGGGATGTGGGTGGTGCCCCTCCCGCGGCTCCGCGTGCTGAGCCCGTAGGGTCGGCTCCGAGCTTCCCTCCCTTCCCGGGACCTGGAGCGACCCCTTCCCAGTTTCAAGCTTTTTACGAAGCGATGCATGCCATCTTTGGCCAGCCCGACTCTGCCGGCGCGCCTTCGGGACCCGTGGACTCGGCTGGGGGCCCTGGGCCTTCGACGCCAGCGGCTCTGGCCTCGGCACCCCAGGGTCCCCTTGGATCCAGGCCTGGATCTGGATCGGCGCCGGTCGACCTCGTAACACCTCCACTGGCGCCGACTCCACCGGCACCACGTCCGCAGCTGGCGTCGGCTGTGTCCCCGGCCGACGTCGACCCCGGCCTCCACCTCGAGGTAGTCACGGAGCCGGACCGGCGTCGACCGACGCCGGATCCGGCGCCGATTGGTACTTTTGTGCCCTTGTTCTACCCTGGCTCTTTGAGACCAGATTGGCAGCCAGAGGAGGGTGAGGAGGACTAGGAGGGGTCTGGGGACCCTTTAACTGACCAGCTAGGTTATGAACCGGACTGGCAAGAGGAACTGGGGGAAGCCAGTGGTCTGGATACCTCACCAGACCTTGGCATGTTGTCTCCTCCTACTGTGGCTACGGAGGAGGGAGCGTCATACGCAGTGGTGTTGCGTAGGGCGGCCGAGGCTCTCCACCTCGAGCTACCTAGGGTGGCAGTCAGGACTAACCTCCTGACAGAGGTGCTTCAACCGGCAGCGAGCTCTTCGGAGCCCCTGCTGCTGTTTAATGAAGCCCTTACGGACATCCTTTTGGGCACCTGGTCCAGGCCCAACACAGGGGCTCCTGTGGACAGGATGATTGCCCGACGCCACCGCCCGGCCCCGGGCGACCCCACTTTCCTCTCCTAACACCCCACCCCTGAGAGCTTGGTGGTCCAAGCCTCCACCTCCAAAGGCGCATTCCCTAACGCACCACCCGATAGGAAATCCAAAAAGCTGGACGATCTTGGGAAGAAGATGTTTTCTTCCTCCAACTTGGGACTGCGGTCGGTAAACACCCCATGTCTGTTGGGCCGTTACACCCACTCTGTGTGGGATACGGTAGCGCAGGTGCTGCCCCAGTGCCCGGAGGAGGCCCGGGCCGTGCTCTCCCGTGCAGTTGCCGAGGGGAGAGACGCAGCAAAGTTTACCATCCGCTGTGGGCTGGATACCGCCGACTCACTAGGCAGGACGATTTCCACGTCAGTAGCCCTTCAACGCTACGCCCGGTTGCAGTCGACTGGTTTTTCCGGGGATGTCCAATCCACTCTTATGGACATGCCCTTTGATGGGCGTCGCCTATTTGGCGACAAGGCAGACAACGCGCTGGAGCGCTTTAAGGACTCTCGGGCTACGGCCAGGTCCTTGGGCCTCTCCACCACCCGCCCTGCACAGTATGCCTTTCGCCCCTTTCGTGGCTACGGAAGGGGTGCCCCGCCAAGTCTCGCCCAGAGCCACAGGCCGGCGCAAGCTGTTCAGCCTCTGCGCGGCCAGGGACGTGGGAACCAGCGCCGTGGTTCTGGGGGCCAGCGGGCGGGCCTGTCCACCACAGCCCCCTCTGCAGCAGCCTCCAAACCCTCCTAATCCGACCTTTCAGGGCCACAAAACACCAGTGGGCAGCAGGATTCGCCATCACCTTCCCCACTGGCGCACCATCACGTCTGACAGGTGGGTTTTGCAGATAGTCAGAAGCAGCTACTCCCTCTCCTTCAAGACTACCCCTCCCTCCATGCCACCTCAGTACCATCGCATGTCGGAGGATCATCTGGCCCTTCTCCAACAGGAAGTTTCGGCACTCTTGGCCAAGGGAGCCATCGAGCGCGTTCCTGCCCCAGAAGTAGATCGTGGTTGCTATTCCCACTACTTTCTGGTACCCAAGAAGGACAAAGGCCTACGTCCTATCTTGCATCTCAGGAACGTCAAACGCTTCCTCCGGAAGGAGAAGTTCAAAATGTTGACGCTCGCTCAGGTCTTGTCTGCCCTCGACCCTGGAGACTGGATGGTAGCGTTGGACTTGCAGGACGCTTACTTTCACATCCCTGTCCTGCTGGCCTACCGGCGTTACCTGTGGTTCACGGTGGGCCACGAGCACTTTCAGTTTACCGTGCTCCCCTTTGGCCTTACCAGCACCCCTCGGGTGTCCACGAAAGGGATGGCGGTGGTCGCAGCTCATCTGCGCAGATCAGGGGTTCCAGTCTTCCCCTATCTCGACTACTGGCTGTTGAAGGCGGGCTCGCCCCAGGCTGTCGTCTCCCACCTCCAGACTACGGCCGGACTCCTGCACTCGCTGGGGTTCTCCATCAACGTGCCGAAGTCACACCTGACCCCCTCTCAGAAGCTCCTCTTCATCGGAGCGGTTCTGGACACGACGCAGTTTCGGGTTTATCCTCCCGAACAGCGAGTCCGGGATATTCGGGCTATGATTCTGATCTTTCAGCCTCTATCCCGGGTTTCGGTCAGGATGACCCTCAGGCTGCTGGGTCTGATGGCCTCCTGCATCCTGCTGGTGGACCATGCCAGATGGCATATGCGGGCTCTGCAGTGGGACCTGAAGTTCCAGTGGGCACAACATCAGGGGAATCTGTCCGATTGCGTCCAGATCTCAGAGGGCACTACACACCAATTGCAGTGGTGGCTCACGAACCAGGATTGGGTCAGGGGCAGATCCCTCTCCCTTGCCCAACCAGTTCACAGTGGTGACCGATGCATCACTTCTGGGATGGGGCGGCCACATGGGGGAGGCAGAGATCAGAGGCTTCTGATCTCCGGCGGAGTCCGGGCTCCACATCAACTTTCTGGAGCTTCGGGTGATTCTTCTTGCACTCAAAGCATTCCTTCCCTCTGTCCGGGGAAGAGTGGTGCAGGTGTTCACGGACAACACCACTGCCATGTGGTACTGCAATAAACAAGGCGGGGTGGGGTCGTGGACCCTATGTCAGGGGGCCCTCCACCTCTGGACATGGCTGGAACATCAGGGCTATTCCTGGTGGTTCAACACCTGGCAGGTCCTTTGAACGCCAGGGCGGTCGAACTCAGCCGCAGGTGCATGATGGATCACGAATGGCGTCTTCACTCGGAGGTGGTGCAAGGTCTCTTTCAGCAGTGGGGAGAGCCTTAGTTAGATCTATTCGCCACCGAAGAGAACGCGCAATGTCAGCAGTTCTGCACGTTTCGAATTTCCAAGGCGGCACTCGCTAGGCGACGCTTTTCGTCGCGAGTGGAGTTGCGGTCTGTTGTACGCCTTTCCGCCTATACCACTTCTGCCCAGAGTGCTGAAGAAGATCAAGCGCGATCGGGCCCAAGTCATTCTTGTGGCTCCGGATTGGGCACGAAGAGTCTGGTATCCCAAGCTGCTCAACATGGCCATCGATCCTCCGGTCAGACTGCCTCTTCGGGAGGATCTTCTGTCGCAGCAGCAGGGGACGGTCCTCCACCCGAACCTGTCCGGCCTCCACCTCCTTGCGTGGAGATTGAGCGGCGGCAGTTGACGTCGTTTGACCTGCCTCCCGAAGTCTGCGATGTTATCTTGGCAGCCAGGCGTCCCTCCACTAAGACGGTATACGCCTGCAGATGGAACAAATTTGTGGCATGGTGCACAGCAAAGGCTGTGGATCCCCTTTCTGCCCCTCTTTCTGAGGTTCTCTTGTTCCTCCTTTCTTTGGCCCAGCAGGGCTCTGCTCTGGGCACTCTAAAGGGCTACCTCTCGGCAATTTCAGCCTTCCTTAGGCTTCCTGATCAGCCTTCTCTTTTCAAGTCCCCTGTTGGAAATAGATTCCTTAAGGGCATTACATATCTTTTTCCTCCTATTCCCTTCGTAATGCCTCAGTGGGACTTGAACTTGGTTCTTACCTACCTCATGTGCGCTCCCTTTGAGTCGCTACATAACTGTCCTCTCAGACTTCTCACCTTGAAAACTGCCTTTCTGGTGGCTATCACCTCTGCACGCAGGGTGAGTGAGCTACAAGCTCTTTCTTCCAAGCCTCCCTTTCTGGCTGTCCATCCGGACAAGGTCGTCCTTAGAACTAGACCTTCCTTTCTTCCCAAGGTGGTTACTTCTTTCCACATTGGCCAAACCATCACTTTGCCCACCTTCTTTCCGCCTCCGCATCCTTCAAAAGAGGAAGAGAGGCTCCACCGTCTGGATGCAAAACGTGCGCTATCCTTCTACTTGGATCGCACCAAACCATTCCGGGTGGACGACCAGCTCTTTGTTGGTTACGTGGGCGCTAAGAAAGGTTGGGCCGTGCACAAACTAACCATCTCCAGGTGGGTCGTTCTGTGCATCAAAGCTTGCTATTCTTTGGCAAAGAAGGAGCCTCCAGTGGGACTGCGCGCCCATTCCACCAGGGCGACGGCAGCCACCACTGCCTTGGGACGGGGAGTTCCCCTTAATGACATCTGTCAGGCAGCTACGTGGGCATCGCTGCACACGTTCACCAAACACTATTGCCTGGACAGCCAAGTCCGGAGAGACGGCTTCTTTGGCCGTTCTGTTCTCCAAGACTTTCTGGTATGAACTTAGTTCGCAGACCCACCTCCGGGGTTGGTATTGCTGGGGTATCTATTCTAAGGTAAGGAATCTATAACTAACTGTTTCTTTCAGATTAACAAGTTACTTACCTTCGGTAACGATATATCTGTAAGAAACATAGGTTAGTTATAGATTCCTTACCGCCCCACCCATCCTCCCCGTTCAGCCAACTGACTTCTAGGTTTAAGGACTTCCTTTCAGGGCCCTAGTTTTGTGCACCAGTGGGCCGTGTCTTGCATGGCTCTGCGCTTCTGGCGTGGAAAGTCGTGTACAGAACTGACATCAGCGCGCGAGGGCGGCGTCTATGTAGCTACCGCGACGTCATCCCGGCGACCACGACGCCGACGACGAACGCAGAGTCGACCAACGCCACCTTCCGACGCGCAGGGGTACTGCTGACAAAAATCTTTCCGTATCCAGTCTGACGCCTGGGGGTAATTCTAAGGTAAGGAATCTATAACTAACCTATGTTTCTTACAGATATATCGTTACCGAAGGTAAGTCACTTGTTCGTATAGCTGTGCTGTACTTTTTGTTTGGTTGTTTCCTGACCTATTGCCTGCCCATTTTCTCATTGGTTGTTGGTTTTCCTCTGTGTTCTGACTCAGCTTCTGCATTGCTGTGAATGCAGGCCAGGAGCTGTTTTTTCTGGTGGCGTCCCCCGGGCTGCTGGGCGCCTGTGGTGTAGTGATTTGGTGAAAATTGAACATGAGGAGCTGGCCTCCCCTGCATTGCTACACATCCGCGTTTATTTTCTGCCAGGCGTGCGCAGCAGGGTAGAAGTTGGGTGTTTTTTTTGCCCGGGCTATGTTCGCCCGGCAGGAGGTCTACGGTGCCTTTCTCCAGCCAGGCATGTGTTCCTGGTTGGCCATGCAACCAGCTGCTCTCCGTTCTACAGCAGGGGGTTCTCTCTCTGCAAGGTGACGACTTTGTTTTGTGTTGAATGTTCTGTCTGCTGGACTCCTAATTTCGGTAATTCTCAGCGGGCTTGGAGTTTGGGTGGGGGTAGTCGTTCTGGCCTAGTGGTTTTGGTTTTCGCCTCTGGCTCTCTGGTTATGGGTTGGACTCCCTGTGTTTCACTCATTGTGCGTGTTCAGTTACATTGTTAGAGCATGGTTATTTCTTTGAAGCTTCTTTGATCTGTTTTCTTCCGTCCAGAGGGCTGCAAGCCCTTCCTCTGGCCAGGATGGGCTATAGGGGTTGCTGGGATTACTGTGTCCCTTGGCACTCAGCTGATTGGCCTACGTGGCTCTTTGTGTTGTGCCAGAGCCCGTGGCCAGTTTTTGACTGCTGGTCTGGGCTTTGTGTATGGCCAGTGTGACGTGCTCCATCTGCACTTGGTGCACAGGTGTTTGGTTTTTTTCTTGCGCCACTGCTCCGTTCGCCTGGCCAGAGGTCTTCTGTGCCTTTATCTGGCCATGGGGGGTATGTTGCAGTTGCTGTGGCTACCTGCTGATCTCCTGATGCTATTGCTCAGGGTCATTGTCTTGGGTCTATGGTGTTGCATGTCTGTATCCTAGTGGGTCATTTGTGGCTCTTGGTCTCTCTTAATCCAGGGATGTGGCCTGTTTGTCGGCCTGCAGACTTTGGTCCTGGGGTGGATGGTCTTATTATAGCTCTCTGCTGGTTATGTTTGCACTCCTTGCGTCCAGCGGTCTGCAGTGCCTTCCTCCGGCTGGGATGGGCTTATCTGGGGTCCCAGGGTGGTGGTGTCTCCTCGGCCTCCAGTTGTTTGGCCAACAGGGCTCTCTGTACAATAAAAGTCCCGGGCACACATGAACCAGGTGTTGAACCACTGATGGTTTCAAGGTTAAACAAAAGTCTCAATGCTCAATCTCCAGTGTAATCATCCTTGTTTTAATATTCAATGGAACACACGAAAACCAGCCAACACGTGTTTCGTCGCAACACGTGTTTCGTCGCCATGGGAACTATCCCGCGACTTCCTCAGGGCTTAAAAAACAGGTGGTGACCCGGTATTTTCACTTTACAGAGATTAGCATTGGAACTCTACAGCGTACCCGCTTGTAGAGAGACACGGAATACTCTCCGTGCTTTCAGAAGTTTGCAGCACGTTTTCAGGAATACGAGCTATCCACAAAATAAGGCGTGTCATGACCTCAGCATTTTGCTGAAGTAACAGTGCACCTGGTATGATTCTTGGATTTTTACACCTTTTCTGTTACTTCGGACGCTGGGCCCTACTTAGGCATCGTATACTTTGGATTTTCTTAACGTGGTACAGTACGTCAGAAGCCGGTTTTGAATTATCACCGACAACAGGGATATTCGTCCAGTTCAGACATTTTCTTTCTTATATCTGATAAATTGTTACCAGCCGGGTTGGAATTATCACCGGCAGAGCACAGTTCGTACCAGAGTGTCACCACCTGTTTTTTAAGCCCTGAGGAAGTCGCGGGATAGTTCCCATGGCGACGAAACACGTGTTGCGACGAAACACGTGTTGGCTGGTTTTCGTGTGTTCCATTGAATATTAAAACAAGGATGATTACACTGGAGATTGAGCATTGAGACTTTTGTTTAACCTTGAAACCATCAGTGGTTCAACACCTGGTTCATGTGTGCCCGGGACTTTTATTGTATTGACATTGTGTAGGGCTTGACCCTACACACATTGAGGGGTTTTAGGGAATTATCCCCTTACCTGGTAGCACCGTACACTTTAGATTCATTTTTCACTTTGCCGTTTATCGAGCTGGGCGCCTTTTTCCTGAGTTACTAAAAACCCTTCGAACTTAACTTAAACAGGGCTCTCTGTGTTGAGTCTCTTTGGGTGGTCTGTTGCCAGTAGCCTATCTGAGATGTGTGCAGTTTTAGACTGTCTTCTACAGGCCTGACTCCGGGGGAATCCTTGGACTGCGGAAATCCCTGGGCTTGTTCGAGCGCTTCAGGGCCGTGATCTGAAAGTCACTCTAGCAGGATGGGCGAACTGTGGCAGTGTGGAGCTGCATGCTTTCAGCCTTTCATTTATGTGTGATTTAGGTGCGTGCTGGTCCGCTCAGAGAATGCAGTAAATAACAGCCTGCGAGGGATGCGGTGCTCCTTGCTGATGGCAAAATGGTCACTGACTGTTAATCCAGTGGGGGTCTTCCTTGCATCGCGATGGTCTCCGGTGGGTTGTGTGCTATACCTCTCACCATACCATGTCTGGTTATGTTCTGTCTTGTGTGTGGGCCTCCATTTATGCCCTTCTATTATATTGTTCTCTGTTTGCTCCTAGTGTACAGTGTTTTGTGGCTTTCTTTATGGTTCAGTTTGGACTTTACCCTCTTTCTGCTCCATGATGAGGCGGTGGTCTAAGTCTCCTAATTCTCCCGTACTTTGGTGTTAGGGTTGACGCTGTTGACACATTCTTTCTGATTGGTTCCTCCTTGTCCCCTCTTGTTGACAAAGCTTCATTCATTTATTGGGGTTCGGGCTTTCTGTTCCTGTAATTTGCATGGTGGATGGGGGCCTGACTGAGTCTTTCGCCTTCTCTAGTTTGGTGTTACAGCCTGCATGATATGCGGCTTTCACGTTGATGTCCATGGTGAGGGATTTTGTGCCTCTGGCAGGGGTTATTCCAGAGGTAGAGAGTGTGTTGGATGTCCAGGTTTGTATGTTCAACATATTTCCTTCCTGGCTGTTGGGTCGGCAGTTCTTATTAATGGCATCTTCCTTTGCTGTCATGGCCTGACGGTTACTCTGGTTGCTGGCCTGGTAGACAGCTATGGCTGTCCCTTTTTCCTTTTTTAGGTTGCTGTTGGGGTGCCTGGCTTTTCGGTGAATGGTTATTTGGTTTAGCTGGCTGTCTGCTGTGGATTGGTTGCACGCCTGGCACTGATGGACCTCTCCCAGCCCTTTTTCTTGCTTGGCTAACTGGGTGTCCAGGGCTTTCCCATGTGCTGTTCCCTGTTCCTATTCCTTCTGTAGGGGCGATTTCTGCCCATGTGGGGTTGGCAGCAGGTTATCCTCCCCGATGCGGGTCCCTCGGGCAGGGCTCCTGGCTTGGGTTGTCCGGTGGGTGCATGCCCTGTCGATGGTAAATTGCAGTGTTCCTTCCTGCATGGGTGCTTGCCTTTCCATCTAGTGGGTGTGGTGGTTTGTTCAGAGCTGCCTTCTCATCCACTTCGTCTTCTTTCCTCATGTTACGGGGTGCCTCCCTGCTCCCATCCCAAGGCGGGTCATCCGGATCCGCTGGTTTGGGTCAGGAGGTGTGGGGTGTTTGCTGTATACTGACGGTCTCAGGGTGTTTCCACCAATGTTGGATCTGTGGCGCCTCATCTCTTGGGTGGCGTTCAGTCCATTCAACTGCTTATTCTTCCGCCTACTACTTCCCCTGAGGTCTCCTGGGGTCTAAGTGGCTGCGATCTTTCTGCAGGTTGCGTTCCTATATGTCCCCGTTTGTCCGTGTCTTCTGAGGTTCGCTGTGGGGTCACAGCCTTTCCAGTTCCTGCCGTTCGGGCTGTGGGGAGGTCTACTGTGGTTGCCTGGGTATTGGTTACCCTGATGGCTGTTCTGGCACCTCCATTGCACTATTCCCCGATTTTGTGTCCGGGGGAAGGGGGTGTCCGTTTGGGGGTGGATGCCCTGCTGATTTCTTGGCCTGTGGGCCTATTGTTTACTTCCCTCCATTTGCCTTGCTCCAGGGATTTCTGTTTTGGATCCGGTTGTTCTGGTGGCTCCGGCATGGTCTGTTCTATTGGTTTCCTCTGTTGTTGGAGATGGTGGTGGGTCTGGAGTGACGGGTTCCATTGGTTACGTCTGCTCTGTGGTTTCATAGTCTCCCACTGCCCTCTCTGGCGTTTCCCGTGCTGGTGTCTTGCTGATTGGGTGGGGTGGCTTCATGTTGCATGGTCTCTCGGCTTCTGTCACTTCTTCTGTGCTAGTGCCCAATGGGGGTCTGCCTCGTTTCTTATGCTCAGCATTGGCTGTCATTTGGGGCTTGGTGTGATGTACGCATGTGGTTCTGTTTTCTTTTTTTCTGCCCCAGGTGCTGCTGGTCCTCCAAGATGGCCTTTTGAGGCTTTACGGTCCCCTGGATGGGGTCTGATGGTCGGTCTGGGTCTGATCTAAGGGTTCTTTCAAGGGTGGGCCATTCTCCGTCCATTCCCTCAGGTGGTGTGGCCCTCTTGGGCTTTCATCTGGTTTTGCAGGCTCTCCGGTGCCCCCCGTTATACTCTCTATCATATGTGGGGGTTACCCCTTCTGGCTTTGCAGGTATGTTTTTTTTCTGGTGGCTGCAATGTCAGCTCACGGGCTGAGGGACCTCGACTCGTTGTCTTGTCTGTCTCCTTTCTTTCCTGTGTTTGGGGCCAGTTTTGGCTCCGTGGTTCTGTCCGCTGTGTTGGAGCTGGACTGTCTTTCCTGTGTGTTTGCACATAACTGTGCATCTTGTTTGGGTGTTTCTACACTGATGCCTGGACAGTTGGCCTGGCCTTTTTTGGCTTGGTATGTCTCATTGCGTAATGGATTTAAGCGAGAGGGACGAGGAGGTAATGCTTCTATTACTTACCGGTAATTACATTACTCGGGGTCCTACTCTCGCTTATCTCCATTACGGCCCTCTCTCCCTCCAGGTTTTCAGGCCAACTGTGTCTACGGTGGCTTGAGACGTACAGGAGGCGTGGTGGAGGTGCGCGTTTTTTATTTGGGTAGGGGGAGTCTACGAGGCACAGGGGCCTCATTGCGTTATGGAGTTAAGCGAGAGCATGACTCGGAGTAATGTAATTATCGTTAAGTAATAGAAGCATCTCACAGCAGTATAAGCCACAACAATCTAATGCCTTAATTACTGCAATTCTCTGTATCTAGGACTCCTCATTACCTAGTCAAACGTCTACCAGTCATCCAGATTGCTGACACTGGCTTTGATGCGGCCCTCTGTGTAATGCTCACATCTCAGGACACCTAGCCAGTTTGCAATTGACTCGCTGTGGCAAAGCTATTCTCTTTTAAATGACTCTGCACCTGGCACACGGCTTTCCATAGACAAGGTCCGACTTTTCTTCAGTACTCTGAAAAAGTGTATACTCCTTCAAGGACTTTGCCCTCTTTAACAGTTCGTGGAGTGTCACCTATTATAGTGAACACGAGAAATTTGAACTTGGACTACGCCACACATTTTGAGGATTTTATGTGTTTTAAGCAACTGTGGACTATTGACTATTGACAAAAAGTGTGGAATAAATTGAGGGCTTTCCGTGATAACTACTAGCATCTGAGGAAAGACTATATATCGGTGCAAAGTGTAAGATATAGTGATCCTGTTACGTCAGTGACTACTATAAGATTGGAGGACTTTGATTATAGCCCTGAGGAAGCCCCATTGGGGCGAAACACGTTGGCTGTATTTTGGCTGCTTTGTTCGATCATTTTACGCCATGAGTGGTTCAAGAATCCATTAAAAAGAACATATCTTACATCACTGAAGAGTCCGGATTGATTCACCGACTGTGCATTTGTGCATTTTTGTAATAATTGTGTTGCCTCTCTGTGTGCTTTTTAGTGTTCATGGAAACCTTTATCAGCCACCAGTCGTTTCTTATTACTGTCTACACCCTAATGTTTCTGATCACGCCCATTGAGGAGCAACCTGATGTACAGTACACTCCACAGTAGTGTAGTGGCAGCAGCACCCATGGGAAGCAAAACATGCCCGAAAGCACCTGCTTATGTAATGTATGCCATTACAGCCCAATGCAGAGAAGCATATATGAGCACGTGGAGTAATGTTATAATTCATAATATGGAATGTATACTCTGCCTATATGTATTTTGGGGAGACTGTCCATTGAGAGCGATTCATGTATGTGTTGTTTTTTGATGATGGTATATTATTTGCAGTTTGAGCATTTTCTTCATTTCACGGATTTTATTTCATGTGATGCTATGTGTTTCAGTGGTTCCCGAGATTACCTCACTTCCGGTTAAGATAGTGATTATTCTGCAAGGATAGACAAGAGTACTTGGCTTTGGTAGGCTAGAATCGAATAAATAGTGGCATCTTACTGTAGGCGTTTGTCTCGATTAATCCTACTGTTCCCATGGTGACTACCAATCCTGATCTATTCAGAGAGCACTGCAAGCTTTGTCTGACAGAGGAGACATTATTTGCTGCCCCCAGAGATGTTAAATTGCACACTGTGACTTGCCTCTGCAATTTAAGTTACTTAGTTGAAAACGGCCCCTTGAGAGGTGCATTAAGACACTATAGGTTTGACGCATCTCTAATTTATAGTTTAATGCACTGTGTTTTTTGGAAATCTGGAAGATGACCATTCCGTCTTTGCCTCCTTCCTGGATTCCAAAGTAGAAAAAGTCATGAATGCAGCACTCTCTGAGGCTGGAGTGACAAGAAACGTATGCGCCGTGTAAAAATACAGCACCCACAGCTCATTTTCACCTTTTAACGTTTCCTTTTCAAAGCCTTCAATTTACCCGTGATGAAATGTGTTTTTGCAGAATTAAATCTGTTCTTTAGAGATGGGGAAGCTGGCTCATGCATCGGTGATAAAAGAAATGTGAAGGCCATGGCGTCAAATCTTAGCATGGTAAAGGGAGATAATCGGAGGCACCAGGGCTCATTGTGTGGTAAATCCATTGTGTGGATTGCCTGAACGGTGCTGTGGTGTTATGATAAGGATGCGGAATGCTTGCTGTGTAACCTTCGCCTTCCCACATTTATGTATCTACTTTCTTAGGACTTTACATCCAGTTAACAGGCAGACTCAAGGTAGCTCAAAGATTTTTAATGCTGTAAATAAGCGACAATGAAGTAGGAAAAATACGAAGTGATTCAATCTTTGTCAGATTGGGAAAAACAGACGATCAGACAACATATTCTAGGTTTTCAGTTTCCTACCAATAGTTTATGTCGTTGCACCTCGTGTTCCTCGATGTTGTCTAGTTTAGCACCTTGCTAGTGAAATGTCTCACTACCATCAGCGTTATGTGGCTCTATAACAAGAATTGCTACATCGCATTACAAAACGTGACGCATACTTTGACTTTCCCACATTAAAATATGTATTTATTAGCATTACAGCCAGCTAGCTAGACTGCAGGGCACGCAGGAAAGAAATGGCGCTGCCATTGTCCTTAAATAGGGAAGAAGCTACTGTACTCCTTCAGTGAAAATAACCAGTATAACTTGCCTTGTCATCATGGACATCCGCAGAATTTTTTGTTGGGGAATGGGGGGGGAGGCGGGGGGGGGGGGTACATAGTCATCCATCCTCCACCCCTTTTTGACAATGTCAAAGCAGGGGAATAGTCATTAAAGGGCAAGTGAAAAACATTGATCAAACTGTAAACGTTGTCTACGTAAATTAACTGTAGTCTGGACTGTAAGGCATCTAAGATATGGGAAGGGGGGTTCGAAATCAGGACTAGTGGGCCGTCACCTAATGACGTGTATTCCCACTCAGCAATTTGACATATTAATTTTCGGTCTCCTGTAGATTTATGGCTGCATTACTAGTGTAATCGCCAAACAACCCCCTTTTCACTACCAAGGCAATGGCTTCCTCGTACGAGATCTGCTGTATTTGCATGACTAAATATAAAAAGTTTTTATAGAATTGAGTTGACATGACAACAACTAATGCAGCACCTCCCTCCTACAGTTACCATGAGAATAAACAGGGGGTTTTAGGAGGGAAAAGTATCTCGCGTTGCACCTTAAGATATTGTCACTTTATATTGACGCATTGAGGCAAAGTCACAGCCACGGATTTTGTAAGTTATCATCATAAATACCCAGAAAAACGTAAATGGAAGAAAGTGTGGCGAAAAGTCTTTTTAGAACTTAGTATTATACAGGGCTTTAAGTGGGATGAAAAAACTGGGGGGTCTCTCAAAGGGGCGTAGCCAATGTAATTAAGGGCGTGGCTTAAAACACGTAAGCTAAAAATCTGTGTTTAGCATGGTTGTATGATGTTACAATGCATTCCGTTGCAACGCATGCCTTTACCACGCATGCGTTACAACGCGAATGCCATTCCCACGCATCACCTTTACCACTAATATTCCTTTACCACGCATACTTTTACAACGATTTTCGTTGTAAATTCATGCATGGTAAGGGCATACTCTTGGTAAAGGTTATTCCCCCACCCCTAAACCCTTCTTACAAATACCCCTCCCCTGCCCTTAACCCTAAAATCGGACCTCAGCTTTTTTTTAAATTAAATTTAAAATTCCCCTTACCTCTCCACGTCGTCTCTTCTCTTTTTTCTTCCGTGTTGACGTTGCACGTCGTATAGAGGAAACGGAAGTGTTTTTCCGTTTCCTCTAACGACGCCGATTGCCTCCACATCCCTACTTAAATAAGTGCCGTTTCTTTTTTGGGGGGGAAAGCCCCCCCCAATCCCCCTTTTTTTCACGTTTTTTTTTTTTGGGTGGGGGGGGAGATCCCCCCCTTTTTTTTTTTTTTAGCCTTTAACACACATGCCTTTACTACGTATTTCGTAGTAAAGGTATGCGTGCTAAAGGCTATTCGTGGTAACCACGCATGCGTTGTAATGCATGCGTGGTTAAGTTATGCGTGGAAACGGCCACGTTGTAGTGGCCGTTTCCCGTTTAGCATAGTGTGCCGCCCGACTTGTATTTTGCTGTTTCTGTCATTGCATCTAGATATATGATACAACAAGTAACATCATACCTACAACAAATCCGGACTATTGACTTTGTCAATGGTTGTTAATTGCATAAGATAAATAGGCAGCAACTATGGCTTGAATATTATTGAAAAAGCTTCCACTTAAAGCCCTGGTGACCCCACGACAATGTTGCTGCTCCAGAGTTTAAAAAAGAGAAGGGAATTCCAGAGAGAAAATGACTCTTTAAAGGATTTCCCTTCCCCTACAACGCTCACCTGGCATGACGTCATGCCGTAACCTCTACACTAGTGAGAAGTGAGCAGTGTGAGCACGCGCACTTCATGTGCCTGCTGTCACTGCAGTCCGGAAAAAAACGGACCGCCTGTGCCAGGCCTCAAAACAGAGCCCGATAGAGACCCGTTTCGAGGCCCCCTTAAAAAAACTGCCGGTGCTCAGACCCGGTGAGCCCCGGCCCACTTAAAGCCCTGGTATTATATTATACTGAAGCAGGGTCGGGCTGGCCTATAGGGCAAACGATCAGTGCCCGATGGGCTGGTCTGACGGGTCAGTGTGTAGGCCGTGTTTTTTAGCAGTGTGTGGGCCTATTTTATGACTAGGTAGGCCGGTGTTTTACTTTTGATGTACCAGATATTACATACAACAAGCATTGCCTGCAGCAAACACAAATGCATGCTGTCTCCCATACCTAGCAAAAACCAATACTGGGCTGATTTGCAAATGTGGCCGCTTAAGTTATACGGATGCCTAATGGGGCCTCTCCTATTTTGGTGCCCGGGGCGATTTTTGTCCCAGTCCGACCTTATACTGAAAATAGATCAGAATCTCTCACAATACTCTGTTTCCTGCAACCAGAGCTGTTCTTTATAAGGTGTAAAGCAGGCCCCTCTGGACCCGGGACACCTTTTTTCAAAGGAAGATTTTACCTCTCCACTGCTATGGCTCTCTAGTTATTTCGTGAATATTAAAGTTGAACTCAGGCGGGTTGTAATTAATAATTTACATAATCCTAGATGCTGTCTACCTTCTAGCACAGGTCTATTCCTGATGTGCTTATTTTAAGCGCTTACTGTATCGGCCTCTCCAGTAGGAATCGATTTCTTCCTGTGATGTATATGCATCTTGCTGCAGGAGAGAGAGCCCGGGACTGGCTGGAGCTGTAAGATCACGTCCTTTGTCTGTGTCCTCGGTTTACTCTGTCCTTGGCTGATATTTCCCTTTTTGTGGCATTGCCCCTGGGGTGTATGTGTTGCATCTACAGCCCAGCTATAGGAAAACAAGCATTTGCAATGCAATAGGTCTCGCAGTTGTTAGAGTTTGAGCTATTGGCATTGTAAATGGCAATGCCTTTTATTTACGTGTCGGTTTTTAAAACATAAATAAAAGTCATTTACAATGCCAATAGCTTAAACTCTCGCAAATGCGAGACCTATTGCATTGCAAATGCTATGCAATAGGTCTCTGGACTACACAGCATTTGAGCCCTGTGACCCCTCTCTGCCCTGGGACTACCAAACAGGTTCCCACAGTTACAGACCGTATTCTATTATTTCAAGTTGGGACGCATTTTAAAGGACAGTGTAAAACCCTCATGCGGGGATCCGATGAAACTTTGTTTGATTGAGTAGGGTAACAAATATCAAATGCTTAGATGTAATTCAAACAGGGAGAAAAGATGATTTTATTTTTGTCATCAAAATGCTTTGTTTCAATATTCATGCAAATTAATTTTTTACATCATGAACGATATTCTTAAAGCAGCAGGCATTTCCAGAAGGATGTGTTAAATCTATTTTAAAGTTCAATGTCTGGAATCCTTAAGTGCCTCCTAGTAAAACACACAGGTGCGTGATTCAGCGGACGGGTTACTCTGGCGTCACTGCTGTCCGTCGTAATACAAGTACCACTGAATGTAATGCACTTGTAATACGGCGGACGGGATGGCCTTCACTTTGTGACGAAGTAACCCACCTGTCGAACTCTAAATCAGGCCAGGCGCGCAACGCCATTTGGGCTGAAAGGGCTTCAGCGCCGCCCCCCCCCACCTCGTGTGTGGCATCCCGGGCTGTGACAGCTTCTCGGGCGCGCACACAGGCGCACCCGAGTACTTCACAGATCTTCAAAAGACCATTTACTTGCTCACAAGGCTTTGTTGTTTTTTTCACCCCTTCTTAGAGACCCTGCATCCCCACTCTGACTATCACTGGAAGAATTAGCCCCCCCACCCCGAAATTTTTTGTAGACCACCCCCCGAAATGCGGCTCTATTTGCGCCTCTGAATCAGGCCCATACATAACAAATACTTGACGTACATTACTTTGCTGTAGGGCTGTTAATGAAAGAATGCCCTTGTCCTTCCATACAAGAGACAGTTAAATGTTGGTGAGTGATATTTTGAATAGAGTGTACAATACTTTCTAAAGAAATCAGCGTTTTTTTGGCACGGAGATCTCATTTGTAGCGGTGTGTGAAAAAAAAGTAAAATAGCTTCAGAACATCGCCCCAGGCAATGTTGTATAATTTGCCTTTAATCGCATTACATGCTACATAATTCGTTTTTCCATGCCGTATAATTTGTTGCAAGATTGCCGCACTATCCCTGTGGTCCTGCCTATAATCTAGAGTGGGAGGAGTTGGGAATTTTACTAATTCAACCTAAATCAGCAAAAACGCTGCTTTCGTTGTCCCTTGGCAGTGATTTGTATGTCTCTAGCGCTGAGAGGCCATCTGGAAAGCATGCGAGCGCTAAAGCTGATAAAAAAAAATAAACAATTAAAAGACTTACGGTTAGGCGAACGAAGACGACGAACCCTGCGGGTAGGTTTGCCACCACCATAAACCTACCCCTAGGTTGACCTACAATTCTTCTCCCCCCTACCCAAATATATACCTAGCCAACAGGTAGGGCTGCGAGACAGACATCAGCTCCTGCGCCGAGTGGAGGGGGCTACCGAGCGCAAGGGGAGGAGAGATGAACCAGCAAGATAAGAACAAGAGAGGGGGTCAGGCAGGAGAGGAGAGATGGATACGAGGGGAAGAAAGAGAGAGAGGAGGGGGGGGTCAGGCAGGAGAAGATAGACACGAGGAGAAAGAGGAAGAGAGTCAGTTAAGAGGAGAAGGAGGAAGATGGAGGGATAGGAGGAAAAAGAAGATGCTGGAGAGGCAGGGGACAGAGATGGCCAGGCATGAGAAGGAGAGAAGGGGCAGCCAAGGAGAAAGCGAAAGATGGACTTAGAGAAACGAAAGCGTGATTGGCAGACACAGAAAGAAACGAGCAAAAGGGAAAGCGAAAGCGCGCCATGAGACGGCAGCGAGCAGACGAGGAGTCCGGGTGGGCGGGGCCTTTGGGAGACAGGGCGGGCACTAACACCACTTCCAAGAAGCCCGGACAGTAACACAGCAACAATAGATCTCGCCAGAGCGCGAGCAGCGCGTTCGCGCTGCCAACGCTAGGCGAGACCTAAAAACGGTGGGAGGCAGAGGAGACGCCATGCGCGTGCACATCGCCTGTTCGTGCGCGCACATGGTTTGTCTCCCTTCGCTAGCAAAACCGACAACAATAGTCTCGCCAAGCGAGCAGCGCATGTGCTGCGTTCGCTAGGCGAGACCTAAAAACTGAAGCAGAACTCCTGATACCTAAAACAATAACGACCCATTTTGATTCAAGGTGTGGCGTCACTGTGCTTTCTTGCTCAGTATACAGCCTTTGAAGGGTTACATTTTACTGCACTCCACAAGTTGCTTTATTGCTTAGTTGGTGCTTTACTGCGTTTAAAGAAGCATAACTCAATTTTGATTGTTATAGCATCTGGAAAAATATAGGGCACTTTCCACCCTTCATTGTGTCCCCATAATCACCCCACCTTTCTCTCCTCGGCTTTAAATGTGTACACTTGTTTAAAAATCACATAGATCCTGTAAGATCATTGTTCCTTTACACCATTGGTGTTTCTATTTCTATCTTAAGGGATCGTTTTATTATTTAACAATGATGGCTAGTAAATTCACCACATAATTCATGCCACAGGTAAATTTACTGCTGGCTGCCAGTGCACCACCTCTAGAAGGTGATGGCCTCCATGGCGAGGCTGCAGTTATGTGCGCCAATTTCTGCATGCTTAACTGTCCTGTAGGAAGCAGGACAGTTAAGCATGCAGACACTGCAGGAAGAAGAATAGCAAAACATATAGGTGTTCTGGATGACGCATATTCAGGGCACAGGTTAAAAAAGCACAGGAGATGAGAGCAGCAAATGTTGGAGGCTAGGATCTTACTTGATTATCTGAAGTCAGATTTGCTGTAAATTTATTTTGCACCCAACAAATCGAGAAGAGTGTAAAAACAATGATTTTGACCATGCAGCTGATTTTGACCATGCCACTGTCCTTTAATGTAATAAGAAATATGCCCTTTGAGGCTTACCATGCTACATCACACCAGGCTGTCTTATATGGTATGGCTTGTAGTGTCTTTCTAAACCTTCCACTGGCATTGTATTCAATCTTCCCCGGAGAACAATTGGAGATTAACAAAATCATATCGAACGTGCATTGTATTTAGTAGTGATGTGGGTGATGACCTGGACCAACACATGTAGTGAAATCCATAGACTGACCTCAAGGACATATTAAAATGCCATCAACCCTCATGTCTGTCTTAGTTATGCAACATGCAAGTGTTATTTTCACATTAAAGCAGGAGATAGTTTGAAACTCCTCGAGCCCCTAACCAAAGCATGGCCCTATGTCTCAAAGCAGCAGAGAGGCCTTTGATCCAGGACAAAAAACACAATAAAGCTTTCTCTGGCAGCTTTAGTTAATGAATCACATTGAAATCCTCATCTGTATTTGAAATCGATCAGACGGCCTTTATAACTAAAAGTGCAGATTTCCGATTTACGCACACAATAGGATACAAACTAAGCATGCAGAGATTGTGAAGAGATATTGGCTTAGTTTTTCAGTTCATGTGCCTGGCTTTAAAGCACCCAAGGCATATATAGGACATTCCCATTCTCCATTAAAGTGTAAGTAGAAACTTGATGCCTGCTTTATCACTATTTCACAATAATTCATGGGTGCCTTGTTGTTTTGGATATGTATCCATGTGCTGTGCCTGTTTAAGAAGAGAAAGAATATTAAAAAAAAAAATGGGCAACAATTTATGAGAGTCTATTGTAATTTATTGACATGTAAAGATTCACAAGGCCATGGCATTTTATCTACTTGTCACAGTACTTAAGTGTGGACCGTCTTCTCTCCCTTTTTTATGTTTGTAATATTCTATAAAAGATATTGAGTCTGTATTTCAAATTTAATCAGTTTCTGATTCCGTGCTTTAGTGTAAACTCTGACATGCCCTCGTCCTTGACCCCCAGAGTTAACATTGCTATAGAAATACCCCATCTGAAGGCTGGAAAAGTGAAGAATGTGCATAAGTTCAACAGTGGGAGCCCTGACGTTCGTTTCAGGACTTAATCCGGAGCCTAGGTTTGCCCTCTTCTGTTTTTCTCTTGGAAATCCACCTTCTCTATACAATTCAGTACTTTCAGGTGCAAAAGGTACCTAATTTAGAAGATTAAGACTTCAGCCTATCTGCTTCTTACAAAGTAACCTCATGGCTCTACCTTTCAACTGCAGGATCATCATTGACAACCTTCAGCCAAGTGGAGTGATGTTTAGTATCACATCTATCCAACATACATAATTTTTAACAATGCAGGACCAAATGCAGAGACATTGAAAACTGCAGAAACACCAGGGATATGTTGTTTCCAACAACGTGCAATAGGCCAGCAGACGGAAATAAAAAAAAACATGAAAGAGAGAAGAAGATGGCATCCCATGTGCAGTTGCCTAATCGAATAGGTTTGCAGCCTTTGGCAACAGTGAACTGAACCTATTAAGTAAAATATTCTTAGGTAAAGATATGCATAAGAACCACAAGTAAGAAAGTTTGTTCCTTATATGGAACATATGTTTTGTCCCAGTTAAAACTGCTGAGTTTTTGGGAGCCATGTATGAATTACTTCATAAATTGTTGATTGTCCTGATAAATTGTTGGCTAATGTTACACTGTAGATAACACAATATTTTAGGCAAGGGTTTTAGTCTTTTTTACAAAGGCATCCTTTCCCTATTTAATTTAATTAAACGCCCCTCACAAGCACTTCCATTTGGGAGCAAACTAGGTTTCTCCTATCCAAGTAAACTTTCTTAAGATGGCAAACAGTAAGCAGGCAAGATGGCGGCCGGCAGTAAGAACGCTGCCAGGAGCTGCGAAAAGCTCCTCCGAGTGATACCTTTCTTCCATGATCTGGTGAGTCAATAATAACCCCTCCCCATACCGAGGTACAGTATAGAAAATACTGAGGTACTTTGAAGACGCTGATTTTGCTATGCTGCTTAACATCTAGCCCAGTGAGCCAGACGGGGCTGACTAATTGAGCAGGCACAAAGGAGGAGAGCCGTGGATAGGGGCTCACTGTTGCTGGTGGCTGATTGCGCTGATTTGGGAAGACGGCGGTCGGCATGCATTTGGGAGAAGGCCTCCAACGCAGACTGGCCATCAATCCACCAGCTGCTCCTCTTACTGTAGAAACCGCGGAAAGATTGAAGGACGCAGGGCGCGCCCCACTAAACTGACTGATGGCGCTACGGGGATTGTATCCGCTGACTTCGGAAGGCTGCCGTGGAGTGTATTTGGAAAGATGGGTCTGAATATCGCTGACTGCCTCTGTTGAACTTTGTTGCACTTTGCTGAATTTTGGAGAATTTTGGGCAGGTTGCGACTGCATGGCAGGAGGGCAAAGGAGGAGAGGACTCACTTCAAGACTCACTGACTTACCACTTTTACTGCCCTGCCTGCACTTGCCTGTACTTGGGTGCAGGCCCGACTATTTCAACTAAGAAGCAATGATTAAAGGTATTATCTGATTTCTTTCTTCGATACAATATAACCACGTGCAGGAAATGGCTTTTGTGACTTAAGGAACTGTGCAAATAGCTAAGCAGCAACCATGTATCTATATTGTGATATAGTCTTTAAGTCTATTAATTGGTGGCACAGAGGAGACCGGAGAAAGGCAGAGAAGAAAGAAGCGGGACGACCGCCTCATGAAAAGGAGAGAGGGGAACATGACAAAATTAAGGCCACCCCTGGCGGGCTAGCTGAGTATCCAAACACTAAAGGGAGGGGGAAAATTCTGCGGACTTTACTAACCCTGGCAGTAATGCTGACACTTGCAGGAAGCCATTAGGAGCTAAGAGCAAAAGCCCTCTGAACAAAGCCTACACAGCAAACTCCAGTCTAGAGAAGGGTTTTACCTCAAGTACCCTGCGCTCCTCAGCTCACCATGTCACTCCCACTTCAATAACAGCAGCCAACAAGATAGCCTAAATGTCCCAAATGCCTTATACGACACCAACTCCAACCCCAATGGTAACCAGCACTAATTTGATACTTCCATTGAGTAACTGCCCTCAAGATAACTATATTCAAGAGAAGTCCTCTCTGGAGGAGCAATCAAACAGTGCAGGAACACAAGGGAGATCACTGGTTAGTCCTGAAATGAAGAGCTTTGAAACTAGTTTCTATAAAATTACGAAGGCAACCAGACTACGGGGCCAAGTGTATCGCACTTTATTTGACTTCTACATTACTCCTCTCAAACTCTGCAGATGGTATAAAACACCCTATTGATGCCTACGTTGTTTAACAGAGGGTACTGACCAAATACATATGTTTATTAGCTGCCCCAGACTTAATGAATTTTGGACTTTGATATCACAGAAAATAACACATATACATCTGTCAGAGATCACACTCATTCGTAAAAAGATTTTGCTGGGAGTTAGAACAAAAGACTGAGTTTTATGTATTGACAGTTGCTAGGCTGATGATTGCTAACAAATTGAAATCGGAGACTGCACCCACATATGAGGATTGGTGGAGGGAAACTACCCAAGCATAGGAACTTGAACGTTAGGTAGCTAAGATGCGAGGATCAACCGCCACATTTTAACGAATTTGGGGGAAAATGAGTGATTAATGATATGAATGATTGTCCCCCTTTGAAATGAAAATGTATTCTGTTGTGGGATTCACCCCTCTAATTAATTCTTCTTCTTTGTATCATGATATATATTTTTTTTATGCTTTGTTATATATGCTCCAATAAAAAAATAAAAAAAGATGGCAAACAAGAAATAACCACGTGGAGGTATCAGTTCATGCGACAGCACACCTTCATCCTGCATACTTTGATAAGTAGGAATAAATATGCCCTCAGTTACTCAGCTGTCATTTCCCTCGTTCTCCATTTTATTAATGTCAGACTGTCTATGGAGTCAATTGTCACAGATATTTCTGAAGCACATAGTAATTTCTAGTGGTAGTAAAGAGTTAGTTTCATAAAAACCAACTGCAGGGTTATAAAACAGACTAAAATTGCTTTCTTGAGTAGTCACATTGCAGAAGCAGCCATCTCTTCAAATGAAGTCTTTTCAAATGTAAATCAGATTTCTTACCTAACACAAAGGCTCTACTATGATATTCCTGATTTTCTGTCCACTATAATCACACACATTCATGTGCAAGTGCTAAGTTTGCTCCTCTTAGACAGATTTGACTTGGTAGGTCTAACAACCAACATGAACTCTCTGGTGGTAGGTCAAGTAGGCCTGCTCTATTTAGCTTTCCCAATCTGTCTAAGTCTCAGATCTCTGTCTCTGTAGCTGGTCTGAAATCTGTTTCCGTTCATGATCTCTGCTCCTTCCCACGTAATGCTCCCTTGAATAAATTGTGGCCCCAGCCCTGAAGAATGTAGTGAAAACATCTTTTAAGCATGTCATTGTACCACTCACAGCGGAATAGTGCTCCTCCAGCCCTTGCTGCTAAATTCAGTGTTGGACCATTGAGATCCTGCTTATTTTCAGTTTCTCAGTTCCCATTGGTAGTTAAGATGACCGGTTTAACGGCTGCCAGGCTCCCACTTTGTGCAAATGCTAGTGGTGCCTCTGCCCCGCTCCTCTGGACTTATTGCTAGATTTTGACACTGTTATCAATGAATCTTGAAATAGCATATTTGTTATATGAAACCATTATTAATAAAAATGAGTACATAGCACATAATAAACATGCCTACATTCTCCATTCCTTGCTGAACATTCGTGAAGTAGATCATCATGGGGTAAACATCCCTGCTGTTGATCAATGCTGCTTCAGAGTAAAGGACAACAGTACACAATATTAAGACACAATGACAGAAACCATCAAGTACAGAGAAGAATATAATGTAAAGGAATAAAAGATAAGTACTATACAGTCCGTTACCACGGATTCATCTAGACAATGGAAGGGGGGAGGGGCTGGTAAGAAATGCACCAATATTCAGAGAAAGAAGGAGCCAAGCATGCTGTAGGGTAGGTACTGGGGTGAGAGGAAAAAAAGAGACTGAGTGATGGGTAGAGAAAAAAGGGAGTGTTGGAGCGATGTGGAAGTTGGAGAGGAATCAGAAAGAGCAGGACAAGCAGTCGCGGCTAGCATCCATGGGGAGTGTTGGGGTGGGCAAATGGGTGGTGTGTAAAAATAAAAACCACTTACCTTAAACACGGCATCCTCCTCACTGCACGTCCTCCTCCTGCTGCTGTTGCAGTCAGACGGGGGCCCCAGCCAACTGCCTTAACCAATCCTGGCGCTGCTCTCACCAGCATGATAGAAGCACCAGGATTGGAGTGAGCGGCCTCTCTCACCACTCCAGAGGACACTGGAAAACTGCACATGCTCTACCCCAGCTGTCTTAAGACAACTGGGTTAGAGCTTTCAAAGTGCGCATGTCTGGCTGGCCGTCGCAAGACGGTTGGCCAAAGGGACATTCGCAGTTTGAGAAGTGCCCAGGCAGCCCACCCGCCTCTCTGCTGATGTCACTCTGCAAGCCCCTGACCCATGGTTCGGGACGGGGGGGCGGGGTGAAAAATAAAATGGTAATAAATTAACTTTATTACCGTTATATTTTTTAATCTCTGGGGTGTTTGGGGGCAATTTAGGTGGCGGGCGATGCTCCTACGCTCTCATAGAAGAGCCGCCCCCGAGGACAAGCATTTGAGAACTAACATTGTATATCTCGTAGCTGAGTAATATGTTGTAGAGTAACTAATGGAATGGAGCTTTGAAGTTAAAACAAGTCATTCAGGCAAGGAACAGTGGTATTGGTCAAACCATCCTGCAAAAAGTGCACCAAACTATCTTAAAGATCAGGAGTTGATTATTTAACCTGCAGATCAGTTCTGAAGGGTCACCATCACCATCTGTTCTTTCAGCCATTCGTCGACGGAGGCGTAGAGTCAGTTTTCCATTTCCTTGAAATGCAAACCTTAACCACCAGTAGGCCAGTGGCAACTCATCTCTAATGAGGAGCCATACCTGGAAATTCAAACCACTGTGAAATATAGTAAGTTTTCCAAATATAGTGATATTCTACCATCAGATCGTTTTGTGTAGGTCTACATGCAGCCCCTGTAATTGATAAAGCACCATGCATCAGCCCAGGCATCTGGCTTGGTACTGGCTGAGTTACACTCCTTTAGGAGTGCTGCTATATGTGATCACTTGTGGTATCCCAGTGGGCTGCTGGGTTCTCTCTCCACTCCTGTTTAAAATCTGTGTTCAGTTCTTTGCCCTGCTCATCTGCTTGTATGGCGTCCAGCGCTGCTTCTTTGCCCGCAAAACTCAGATCTTGATCCTTTTGAAGCAGTACGGTTTATGATGTGTCTACTGGCCATTTATGAATGTCTGAAATAGATTTCTTTCTAAGTTAATATCAGCAAGATTGAGGTCATAGTAGTAAGTAAAAACACAGATCTATGGGACTTTTTGATCTGACTGTCATCTTTGGCATAACACTACCATAGGGACAAAAGCCCAGAGCGGAGTACCAGCAGTGACATCCCACTGTTTGCTTCTTTTACTTCTGAAGGTTTTTCTTTATTTTTCCTATTAGTTCAGTTGAGACTCACCTAAGATAAGAGACCCCCAAACTTCATATTTGTTGCACATTTAAAGACACCCATGTTGGTGCAGGTGACAGTGAGACCATAAACTGCTCTCCCCACCATATAGTTCTTGATGATGTACCCTTGCGCCCTCATTGCGTATGTTCTATCTGTTTGTAGCCTTTTCGTAGTTTCTGGCCACAGCAGGTACATCCAGAGAATATGCCTACTGGACCAATGTAAATTAAATGCAATGATCACTGGGAACAGTAAACGTTTGCTGTTCTTTTTATATTTTATGGAAAGGGTGTCTGTATTTGAGTACCTTGGAATTACGCTCACGGAAAAAATGGACTGGGGTGCCCAAGTCAAGAAAGACAGCCTAAAGCTGGCCCAGACAACGGGGGGCCGGACAAAGGCATTTAGGAATTCCATCCATAAACCCGTTGGCCCGGTGGTTGAAATTTTTAAAGTGCAAGCTAGGGGTGCTGCCTTGTATGGGGCTAAAATCTGGGGCCATCCCCCATCTCGCAATATAGTAAAAATTGAGAACACATTTGCTAGGCAGCTATTTGGCCTTCCTCCCCAGCTCACCCCTTACACTGCTTTGTCTGGACCTTGGGGTTAGTCCAATTGCAGACAAAGCTGCCCTCAGAACCCTCTTATTCTGGCGGCGCTTGTGGGTTACCCCTCAACTGGCTGAATATAGGGAAGAGCTGAGAGAGGTGTTGCGTTTACAGGGTGCGGGAAAACTACTGTGGTTGGCTTTCATTAGGGACACATTTGTGGCCATGGGAAGGGGCAATCTGTGGCATAATGCAGAAGTAACCTGCCCTACAACATCTAGGCAGGATTTGATAGGGAGCTATAGGGAGAACAAACTTGCCCGTCTTCAGGGGAGCTCCACAATTGGCATGCTCACCACAGTGTTTTTAGAAATTAAAGATCAGTACAGACTAGAGCCTGTACTGGATGATATCCAACCAGCCCTTGCTAGGAAGTTATACCTGCAGTTTAGGTATGGGGTACTCCCGCTGCGTGCTTTTACAAACAAATGGGCGGGTTCACCCATCTTAGGTTGTCCGGCTTGTAGCAACGCAGCGGAGACGGAATATCACATAATATTTTTCTGTCCAGGCAATAAGAAGGCAAGACACCGATGGCTGATTCAGTTATGTAGAAACCTGGGAACCAAGCATTGCATAGAGGCTTTTAGGATACTGAAATATGATACTCACCTCTCCATTGTATTTTCAGTATCACTCTGTTTATTCTCTATGTGGTGCGTACGTAGAGCTTTCCTGAAGCTTACCCCATAGGTTTTGGTTGATCACCCTATAATATTTTTAATTGGAGCTTGAATATTTTGAACCTGTATATAATTTTTATGATTTTTAACAAGTATTTTTTAATTATAACATGATGTATACTTGGTTTTATGAATATTTTCTATTTGTGCAAATTTTTTAATCTGACCAGGATATGATGGCCCCGATGTCAATAATTTGAACCCTGGTTTCTGGATAAGGGCGCATGCTTATGCAGTTTGCTTATATGAAATGATGTTGTAAGACACATTTACTTTTCATAAGCAATCACAATGGAAGGCTAGGGGGCTCGAGCGCGTGCCTATGTGGATTACTTTGTGCTTTTCTCTTCTTGTTACTGCTTTTGTATTGCACATATATTGCACACACACTTTAATGAGCCTTGTATTGACAGGCCAATCCCAGGCCATAGGATCAAGGCATATGTCATTATAGATTTTTTTATGGAATATTAATGTGATGCAAATGCACTTTTGTGAGCAATTTTGGCCCGCGTTCAGATGGACAGATTCCTTTTTTATTATTTATTCTTTTAATGAAATGTATTGTATTGCACATATACTTTTATGGTCAAAACAACTGAAATAAAGTTTTCTTGATGATGATAATATTTTTTGCAGTGAAAGGCACAGTGAATGATTATTTGCATGATTCATTGTGATCAGAATATTGAAAGCGAACATCAGAACGAGCACAGGTGGAAAAGTGATCACCTTTGGTATCCCTGTCACTAAGATTACTCTTAGATGAGCTCGATGATGATGATGCTGCTCAGAGAAAACTTCAGTGAAGTCATCACAGTCTAATGGCGCTGTCTAGGTGGAATACACTTAATTTCCCAACACAGAATCCCTCCAGGTTGGCAGGACATCTCCAAATTAGAAGTGATTAAGTACAAAATGAAAACCTAGAGGAGACCCTTTTGCAGCTAAGCACTTAGAATGTGGAACAGTACCCTTCAGTTCAGAAGAGAACTTCTCATCTGTCATAAGCAATGGTTTCCTGACTTCCTCTGCTCACTCACATGTGATTCACTGACTCAGCTAGCAGTATTTTTGTACACAATCTTATATCGTTTCTTCACCATGTTGCACAGTGCACGGTTGCTTTCTAGCTCGGTTGCCATTCTATCAACTTATCTTTCCCTGCAGTCTAACGCTTTCTGCATTGATAACATATAATCACAGTTTTGCTAATCTCATGAAATTTCTCTCTAGTTTACCAAAGATGTACTTGCTTACATTTTTAGTGCTCCTGACATACATTTCTACACAACACTCTATTGTGGTGCCTGAAGTGTAGTAAATTATTGTATTATCCAGTTCTTGTAAAATCATATGGGTGCACGCTTAGTCAGGAGAGAAAATGCTTTCAATTGTGTTGGACCTTTCTGCCCCCGAAACATTTATTTGTACAAGTAGATACCCTAAAGTTCGCTGTGGTCTCATTGTCAAAATGGATTACGATTATTTGGGTTGCCAGGATACTAATTAAATTGAATGAATGTGTTTTAAAAACGAAATGCTGTTTCTTAGTGAGAGACAGCATTTTCGCTGAGACATGCTGGTAAATTTTTCTTATCAATTTGATGTGTTGTTGGCTGTAGTCCCAGAATGGCATCCAGAGAGCATTCTCTGCAGTTATACTCTTGAGGAACTTGCAAACTGCTTGAACATTGCTTTAACAATTCTATGTGTGGTGAAAAAGAAGTTGAGATATGGTAATTAAAAAAAAAAACTTTATTCATTTTAAAAGTTCAAATACCATAATTGTAAAAAATGCAATCACATTATGGGTTGCAGTACATGAGATACATAGAGGGGTATTTAGGATTTGCATGTCCGCTCGCTTGGCACAGACCAAGAGAAATGCACAACCTACGTTCAGGCTGCCATATCTCTTTGGACCACAAAAAAGGGGTAATCGAGGCTTGGGCTCCTCACATCTGTTTCGATTGGCTACCAGTATGAAACCAATATAATACCAGCCCGGGATCCTAGTCTAAGTGGTTCAAAGGATTCCCAAATAAAATGATGTTTTAATCGGCTAGTGTGAATTGCTGAGGCATGAAGGGACTCCAGATCATTCGCATGCAGGAACATTGTGTATTGTTGTTGGTAACAACTGGTGTTTGCATTTGGGTTTTTTTGTGTGCGAATCCTGAGAAAAGGGCTGAGTTCCCCCGGGATTGAAGTTAGTTGTTAGGTCTCTAATTTTTACACCATTATTTTGTGGTCATTACATCAGGATTACTTTTACATCGTGCTACTTTACATTGGGAGAACTTTACCTCACAGGTGAGATGGTAAATTTGGGTGGAGGGGATTGGTTGGGGGAGATGTGGTGTGTGTGTGTCTGTGTGTGTGTGTGTACACGTGTACACACATACATATTGTTAGTTCTGGCACCTTTTGGTGTGGTTCCCCTGTCTTTTTGCTTTCTGGCCTCCTGGTTTAGACCATGTGCTGGACTTCGATTTTGCTGGTTTAGTCTCTCTGCACACCTTCTGACTCCTGTTCAGTGTAAAAGTGCAAGTGCTCCTGCTGTAAATTGTGTTTATAAATTGGTATTTCCATCATTGGGATATTTGATTTACTAGTAAGCCCCTAGTACAGTGCACTGTGTATGCCCAGGGCCTGTAAATCAAATACTACTAGTGGGCTTGCAGCACTGGTTGTGCCACCCACACAAGTAGCCTTTCAAAGGGACCTGCCACTTCAGTGCCTGTGCACAGTTTTTACTGCCATGTCGACCTGGCAAGTGCACTTACTTGCCAGGCCTAAACCTTCCCTTTTCTTACATGTAAGGCACCCCTCAGGTAGGCCCAAAGTACCCCCATGGGCAGGGTGCAGTGTATGTGAAAGGTAGGACATGTACTGGTGTTTGTTACATGTCCTGATAGTGAAATCTTGGACATTTTGTTTTTCACTATTGCAAGGCTATCTGTCCCTTAGGCTAACATGGGAGTTGCTTTGTAACATCTTACAAGCATAACTTTCTTTTGGGACATAATGGAGAAATGCAGATTAGGCTTCCTGAACTCAGAATAAAAAAATACATCTTTTAGTAAAGATGATTTTTATATTATGTATTTGAAAATGCCACTTTGATAAAGTGGGCATTTTCTTGCTTAACCATCCTGTGTGCCTCTGCCTTTTGTGTATTGTCTATCTGGGTTTAGAGTGACCGGAGCAGGGGATGTGCATTCACACTAGACAGACACAAAGAGGGGCGGGGGTTTGAGGTGTGTCATGCCTCTCCTGGGTGACTCATAGCCAGGCTGAGTAGACCTGGCTGCATTTAGAGTAGTGGGAGGAGTTGTCACTTGCACCTAAATGGACTGTGGCTGCCTTCCACAAAGCTGTCTCCACCTCCTGGAGTGAACCTGGCCTGAGCCGGGAAGAACTGGTTTATGTGTGCCAGAGGAACTGTGTACCAACTTCAAAGGGAAACGTGGTCTAAATATTGGGGCCCTGACCCCAGTACTTTAGAACTCTTTTGGATCAAGAAACCTGCCAAGAAGATCTGGAGAAGCTGTGTGGAGAGACTACCACTTTGATGTGTGCTTTGCTGTGTTGGCCTGCAGTGGCTGTCTCTGTATTGGGCAGTGAAAGGACTGGATTGGACTTTCTGCATCTTATTTTCCTGAGTTTCTCCAAGGGCTTGAGGTAGAGTTTTCCCCCTGTTCAAGAAGTCTCAGGAACAGCAAAGACTTTAAGTTCATCTGCTACCAGCCCCAGGAACTGTGTGCTTTGGGCTGCAACAGAACAAAAAGCAACCAGACTCCGCCACCGAGCCATTGTATGCACTGTGACTTGTGGGCACGGCACTCCACACCACCTTGCTTCACTCTGCCGCCCTGGTATCCCAGACAGCGACGCTTCCCGCCGACATCGACGCCGCTGCCAGCACCGTGGTTTGGGGGCACCGCTTGTAAGTTACACAACACACCGCTCCGTCCCACACCGCAGCCTTGGCCCACCAACATCGGAGCCATCGACTCCAGTTCCCCAGCCGACGACAGTGCTTCAAGGACGATGACGCTGCTGCCTGCGCCGTGACGAGTACCGTCCCACTTTGCACCGCAGCCCTGGTCTCACTGACGCCGCTGGACGACCGTCACCGAGCCGCTGCCTGCACCGCAACCTGAGGGCACCGCACGCCTCACCTCTGCACTTCGCATTGCAACCCCGATGCCGGCGCTACCGACTTCAACCGCACAGAGATTGACCTGTAACGCGTGTGACTTCAAGAGCCCGACTACTCCTGCAACGACCTCCAGAACTCACGCCGGCTCTTCGGAGCTCATCGCAAGGTCCCCGACGCCTTGCAAAGTTACTGTTTAGCGGGTCTTCCCGACACCGTAGTGGGACCGCAATGCCGTGGTCAGCCAGAACTGTTGGATTTGTGTGTTCACAATGCCGTGATAGCCCTGGACGGAGCTATCGACTTCAAGGAACTGTTTTTAAAGTCTATTTTTGGTTATTGATATTTTTGAATAACTGTATGTTGGATACTTATCTTTTTGGTCTTGTTTTACACAGATAAATATTGGCTATTTTTCTAAAACTGATGTGGTGTCCTTTTGTAGTGTTTTCACTGTATTACTGTAAGTTACGTGCAAATGCTTTACGCACTGCGTCGGAGATAAACCTTACTACTCTTGACAAGCTAACAAAGGGGTGAGCAGGAGTCATTTTAGAAGTGTAACTCCCTTTTCCTGACTAGGAAGAAGGGCCCCTACTTGGCCAGGTAACAACCTGCCAATTAGAGCCCCCCATTTCTAACATATAATATATGTATGCATATTTAAATATATAGTTATTATTCATTTTATTTGAAATAAATTACATTATTTTTAATGAGTTAGATTTTAATTTTTAAAATGTAATATATTATATAATTTTAGTTATCAATTCTAATTTAATTAAGTTTCATTTTGTAGGGGGCGCTAGAGGGCATCGGGCGAAATGGCCGCACATTAGTGCTGCTCCGCCCGGCTGATCTACAATCCGCCCCCCCCCCCCCTGCAGCTACTGGCGAAATATTGGAGCGGCTGGGGGCAAGATTACAGCGAAGGACTGCTGAGGGAGCTGAGGCGGCCTGGCGATAAAATGGCGGCGGTCTGTGCCCGGGACTGAACTGACCTACTGCTCCCGTTCCGATTGCTGTGGCCGTTTGGTGATATCGCCCGGGGGCTGGAGGTGGTGCACCCGCCCGATCCTGTCTGCACCCGATCCTGCTGCTGGGGCTGGAGCGGCGCAGGGCGCCCTGTATGTGCCGGTGGCTGGCTGCTGCTGATTCCCGCCACGCTGCAATCGGAGCGGCTCCGCGGAGTGTGAAGCTGCGGAGGGACGGCGCGACTGGCCCGGCCAGGCACGGTCGCATGTGAGGTCTCTGAGTCCCCTGCTGCGGGTGGGTCGGCGCCATAGACATCGCTGCCTACGCTGTCCCGCTAACACTGACAGCGCGGAATAACCGGGGAGCTGACCTGGTGTGCCCTGACCCTGTGTGTGAGCTGCTGTGCAATCCCGCGGCCGGCGGCCGTGAGCGGAGGACAACTTGGCTGGTCCCGTGAGAGAGCAGGCGGGAGAGTGACGGCGCATTGGCCGGCCTCCCGTGAGCTCCGGCCTACATCGCTGCACACATCGGTGCAGTAGCTCTGCAGACTAAACTCTGGTGTGGTGGCGCCTCGAGATTGCTTGGCCCCCCGGGGAGCTTGGGACTTCGCTGAGTGCCATCATCGACTCGTGTTGCGGGCAGAGGTGAGTGGGGTGCGGCCTTGCTTGGGCCGGTAGCTGCGTAGGTGGGTGCGGGCCTGAGCAATGTGCTGTGCTCTGCGAGCTGCGACCTGTGGCGTGGGGAGGGGTGGTATTGTACATGTGTGTTTGCCTCGGGTGGGCGCTGCCCCTGCTTGTCCTGGAGCCATAACTTGCGCTGTGGCGCTCTGGATCCTTTCACATCATACTTGCTGCTGATCCCCCATCTCTGCCGGTCCCCACGGCCTACCGGGCTGTATTAATAAAGACACGCTATCTACAGTTGGTTAACGGGGGTGCATGTGCCTTGGTGTGTTGCGGGGGGCTCCTGCAGACACCGGCGCCCTGCTCCACTCTGCCATTTCGGTGAACTCTGTGCTTCTGGTGCTCCTGGGTGTGGGTGCCCGACTGGTGCTCCCTGCATCTCAGAGGGAGGGCTATTGAGTTGCACGATTCACGGACTGTGGCCTGTGCCTCCCGGCATTCATCATGGGGAAGCCTGATAAGACGCAACCTCGCCTCACTTTTGAAGCGCGGAAGTCTGGAAGGGCCCAGCAAAAAGCGGCATCGGACTCCGAGGCGGATGTTCAGGGGGAGGGCCCGTCCACACTCGAGGTCACGCTCATGGCCATGCAAAAAAGCCTCCAGTCTATAGAAGGCGACATGTCCACTATTACGCACAGGCTGGACCACATGGCTGCGCAGCTGGAAAAACAAAATGCACGAATGGGGGAAGTGGAGCAGCGGGTATCCTCCACAGAGGATGGCCTCAGCGAGGTTGCCCGTAAGACGCTTGATATGGAAAAGGTCCTAGCACTGATTCAGGCTAAGAATGAGAATTTGGAGGCGAGGTCAAGAAGGAACAACATTCCTAGCTGAGCGAAGGAAAGCACTGCAAGCGGCCACAGAGATACGAAAGACAGGGGGAGACTCGGACGGGGAGAGGGCTCCACATCTATTCACCTCGGAGGAGGAAGCCAGCGATGCAAATACCTCCCGCGACGGATCGGTCACACCCCCAACTGTGACTCCACAAACGGCGGACTTGGTGATTTGAGTACTGACCCGCACAGAGTGGTGCATTGAGCATGGAACCCCGAGGACCATAGTGAGTGAAAAGACGGCACCGTTGGATCAATCAGCACTCGACGGCACGATATCCTGAGTATTGAAAGGCTACACCGGACTGAGGCGCTGCGCGTAGGGGGACGAGGGGAAACCCCTAGCATCATCAATTCATCGACATACAGCGGGCGGCGATGCCAACAGCAGCTGGCGAGGAGCTCCAACCACCCCCCTCAAATAACGAACTAAAGACAGTACATGTCGTACAGTTTGGATGTACCGCCCTGGGCGATAGATCCCTTTAGTTGGGAATGTTTCCCGATGTATTGTTTTACCTTGTTATGTCCCCAAAATCCCCTGGTATCTTTAATGGAGCTCATTAATGGGAATGTAATATGCCTACGGAGTGTTGCAGCACTGATGGGGGGAGGCCTGGGAGCACCCAGCAGATCACCTCACATAGACGGGTTCCCTAAGAAGCGATTGATAAAATGACAGCTAAGGTCCCTAACGCAGATATAAAAGTCATCACACTGAATGTCAGGGGTATGCACACGGCGACCAAACGATACGCCATCTATGCTTATATCAAGAGACAGCAGGCACACGTGGCTCTCTTACAGGAGACGCACTTGACAGCAGTCGAAGTAACGCGATTACACAAGAAATGGCGGGGCATTATCTGTGCCACTACGTACTCAGCATTCGCCAGAGGGCATTAATCTGGATTCGACCAGGGGTTCCCTTTAAGGAGCAGGCGCGTATTCTGGACGCAGAAGGACGATATGCCATACTAGAGGAATTACTGGAGGGCCAGCCCTTACTGATAGGAAGCATATATGCTCCGAACGTGGAGCAAGGCCACTTCTGGAGCCGTCTCACGGCAGTGCTGACCCACCGTACACAAGCCCCCTGACTCTTAGGAGGGGACTACAACTGCGTTTTAGACTTAGATCTTGACAGGTCCCACCCCCCGCCGGCGCAGTCACCCGCGCGCAGGCAAACCGAACTTTTTAAAAACTGGGTACAACACTGGGCACTGTCGGACGCTTGGCGAACACGGTACCCATACACAAAACTCTAATCCTTCCACTCCATCCCGCACGACCTGCGAGTGCGCTTAGACAGGTTTCTTTGCTCTGCAATGATACTCTCCAAAGTACAGCGCACAGATTACTTAGGCAGAATATTATCAGACCACGATGCACATACAGTGACCCTCCGATGGAAACCGCCCCACCCCCCCGTCCCCACTTGGAAGTTGCCGCGGGAATGCCTTACAGATCAGGTGTTTTGTCATGACCATGGGGAACACATCCAAGAGCAACTTACACTAAATGCCGGCACAGCGACGTCGAGACTGGTCGAATGGGATACATTCAAGGTCGTAGCCAGAGGGCACTGCATACAGCAAATAGTGGGGGTACGTAGAACGCTCGAACAGTCGCTACAGAGCGCGGAGCAGGCACTGGCAGCTCTAACGAAGAAAGCTGATCAAGGCGAGGCTACCACTGCTCAGATAGCAAATGCCAAAACATCTCACGCAGAGGCAATGAGAGACCTCCGCAAATACAACTTCAGGGTCTATGCCTCTAAGATCCACCAAGAAGGCAATAGAGTCGGGACACTGCTTGCTTGGCTGGCCAGGCAAGACACAGGAATGACACCCATCACGGAAGTGAGGGATGTCACCGGCACATTCAGGCAGTCGCAGGTAGACATCTTACAGGTATTTCACGAATTTTACTCCCAGGTATACAAGGCCCCAACGCAAGAAGACCACCATGCAATACACCTGTTCCTTCACCAACTGAACCTGCCCCGTGTCCCGCTTGCAACCAAGAAAGCACTAGACACAAAGATTAAGTCCACTGACATCACCCAGGCCATCAGAACACTGGCACGCAACAAAGCGCCAGGAATGGATGGCTTCCCACTCGAATATTATAGCACCTTCTCGGCCCGGCTAACCCCCCATATGGTGACCATGTACGACGATGCGCTAGCACGGGGCGAACTTCCGGGTTCATTTAGGGAATCGATCCTAGTTACATTTCCCAAACCACACAGGGACCCAACACTCCCCTCCTCATACAGACCAATCACCCTGCTAAACGCAGACTGCAAAATATTAGGAAAAATCCTAGCGGACCGGTACACCCAAATCCTTCCACCATTGATCCACCCGGATCAATGTGGATTTGTTCCACAGCGCAACACCTCACAGAATCTGCGAAGACTATTCCACGTCCAAGATGGGGCAGGGGAGCGGTTCCCCAATGCGGCCTGCTTGATACTCGACCTAGAGAAGGCCTTTGATACCCTGCTATGGCCCTACTTATTTACGGTCCTCAGCAAAATAAATGTGGGCCCCACCCTGCTGAAATATACGAAACTGCTATATACGGGTCTCACCTCGCGGGTACGAGTGGGGAAGTATATCTCTCCTCCATTCGCGGTGGAGCGTGGGACTAGGCAAGGGTGCCCCTTATCGCCGTTGCTGTTCGCCCTGGCGGTGGAACCTTTGGCGATACGTCTTCGCCAGGAGGGGAGATGTGGGGCATTCCGATAGCGGACACGACACACTGCGTATCACTATACGCAGATGACCTCCTAATATATGTCCGTGACGCGACGGGGACCTCTCCCCTATCTGGGTGGCGTTACAAGACTTCGCAGGGGCCTCCGGCCTCAAAGTCCACTGGGAAAAATCCACGCTCTATCCACTGAGCCCACATCTGGCCCCGTTTAATGTCCAGGTTGGAACTCAGACGCTCGCCTGAAACGCAGCGGCGCCCAGATACTTAGGGGTGAGACTGTACCATTCCCGAGGGATCTGTATGAGGGGAACCATCGCAGAGCACTGGCAGGGATACGGACAGCAGTGGGATTCTGGAAAACGCTACCCCTGGCTCCCATAGGGCGAGTGGCCCTCGCCAAAATGATTATAGTCCCCAGACTACTGTACCACTTCACTAATCTCCCCGTGATACCCCCGCGCCCCTTCTTCAAAGAACTGGATATCCTGCTCACCGAGTTGATTTGGGGAGGAGGTCGCCATAGGGTAGCACTATCCAAATTACACCTCCCTACGACTCAGGGAGGGCTGGGGGCACCCTCGTTCGAGGCATACTTCCTAGCGGCCCAACTCCAGTGGCTATCGTACTGGACAGCAGAATGGTATACCGGGGAAACGGTGACCAGCGAAGGCCGGATACCCCTCCCGGCAATCCGCAGATTACTCCTACCAGGCACCAAACCACTACGCACCTACCCGATTCAGGTATCTATAGCACGTACATGCATGCTGAAGATCCATCGCATGTCCAGAGGAAGGCCTCCATACTCGCCCCTACTCCCGTTGGTGGGATTCCCCCGAAAAGAGGGATACTATACTGCCAGTGCCCTTCAGGTTTGGACCGAACACGCCAATACGGAAGCAGAATCCCTGTTCCAAGACGGACAGCTCCAAACATATGCCCAACTGACTGACCAATATGACCTCCCACCAGGACAATTTCTCCTACATAGGCAAATAGTAGAAAGCAGTCGATGTCACTGGGACCCAGAGGGGGGGGAGCCTCCGACTCACCCGGTGATGCATGCCATACTACACATGGGTACGGGTAGACATTTAGTCACATGGCTCTATAAAGCTATCCGTGAACTGACCCTCAAACCCCTACACTCGCTACGACAGACCTGGGAAACCGAAATGGGGAGGGTATTTCACGATAAAGAGTGGGAAACAGCACTAGAGTATCCGAAAAAGTCTCCAGGAATGCGCGCTTCAAGAATATCCAATTCAACATCCTCCATAGAGCATACCTTACGCCGCACCGCCTTCACCGTTTCTATCCTGACACACACTTTGCGTGCCCCCGATGTCAGGCTCCCGAGGCGGACTTCAAACACATGTTTTGGGACTGCCCCACTATCCAAAAATACTGGGACCACGTACACCGGGCACTCCGAGCAACCACTAATACTTCGGCCATGTCCACTTGGGAGGCGTGCGCCCTCGGGATCTTCCGCAGGCGGAAGACAGAAAAAGTGCAGACCCGCTTCGCGTCCCTCGCCATCCTCTTAGCGAAACGGGGAATAGCCATGCACTGGCGGGCCCCGCTAGGACCCCCAGTAGCAGCCTGGATAGGTGCCATGAAGAAATGGGGTAGGGCAGAAGAAGAGGTGTTGCGGGAGGAGGAGGTGAAGGGGACGCGGAAGCACCCCATCTCTCTGGAATGGGCACAATTGCTATATCAATACACGCAAGAAACGGCCCCTGTGGAAGAGCCCGTAGTCTCTCAACCACAGACCCCGCCCCCATCCCCTGCGGGACCAACTGAAGTAGAACCAAGACAAAGCCCGGCAGTCTGAGAAGGATGCTATCGCGAGACCACACTGGATGGTCGCAGAGGCCGCACCAAGATGACCTGCTTGCGGGCCCCCGCCCCCCATATCTCACACAACCTCAAATAGAGACACGATAACGCGCCCGTCCAGGCAGTTGATTCTATACATCTGCACCCAGACAGCTCCCGACCATCTTTCCCAGTTCACCCCCACGTTACAAGTTTTCGCCTCCACAGGTAGTTCTCATGCCTGATGTTCTCAATTGGAACCGCATTCACGAACACTCAGCAAAAATAACATATGAAAGAAATTCGAGGCTATAGGATCACTACACACCCCTGGGAAGCTAACCCGCCTTAGTCCTCAGTACCATACCACATAGCGATAATACCAGACGAGGGGTTCTTTCCCAACATTGTTGACTATTCGCAAGTTTATACGCTAAGTATGTAACATTGATGTACACGCTGAAACATGTGTCTTCTTATTTGCCCTTCTTTTTTCCCTACCCACTTTCGGTGTTTCCCTTCCTATAGTCAGTCATTTGTCTCCTCATTGGTAGTCGCATACTGATGTATTACAGTGATAACTACGTCTGAATGTAACATAGAATGCAAAAACCCCAATAAACAAATTTAAACAAAAAAAAGAAGGAACAACATTCGCATCACAGGCCTTCCCGAATCTACGAATACTGGACGGATGGAGACGTTTATTGAGAGCCTGATCAAGGAAATCTTCGGCCCTGAGAACTTATCCAACATGTTCATTATTGAGCGCGCCCATCGTTCTCTGGCTGCTCGCCCTGTTCCGGGCGCTCCGCCTCGTCCTATAATTGCCCGGGTTCTGAACTATCGGGACCGAGATACCATTTTGAGATTGGCTAGGGATAAGGGCAATATTTGTCATCAGGGGAATGCGTTGTCTTTCTTCCCGGACTTCACGGTCGCGGTCCAGGCTGCGCGCCGGGAGTTCGGTTCAGTAAAAAAATTACTCCAGTCTGAAAGCATCCCCTATGCGATGTTATATCCTGCGTGTCGGGCGGAGGGTAACTTTAAGATCTTCACAGACCCTAGGGCGGCGATGGACTACGCCAAGCAGCTGAAACGGAAGCGACAGGGGGACAAAGCTGCCACAGATGAGGAGGAGCAATGACGTTAGACAGGGGGGCACTAATCAGCTCTTTCTATCGCTTATTTTGTTGGTGGGACTCTCCTTCAGTACTTGGCCACTAAGTTCACGGTTGGTGCATAATGTTAACCTGAGGGGGGATTACTCCCTATAGCTGCATCTGCTGGATGCCTTTTGTTTTCTATATGTCTTGTTGGTTTTTGCATAGGTATTAGACCTGATCAGCCACCTCCTGCACTGCGGGAGGACAGTAGCCCTCTGGTACATCCGATATGGGAGATCCCCACTCTGTGCACTATTTTGGGTGTTGGGGGTTGTTTTGTTCACACTGTGATAGCTTTGGCACGTTGGGCACGCCGAAGTGGGTGGAAGGATTGGGGGGAGGGACAAGGTGGGCACAGTTGGCACTTGTGTATTGTTCTAAACTCGAACCTGGGCAGCATGTTCTGGAAGTCAGATCTCGTATAACTGTATCTTTGATGTGTAACCTTATACATGGGCAGTGATGTTCGATTCCTCACTTGGAACGTACGGGGCCTCAACAGTCCCAAGAAAATCCGTACTGTTTTAGCTTCATTAGATAGGTTGAATGTCACTGTGGCCTTTTTGCAGGAGACCCATCTCACCAAGCTATCTGAGAGGAATGTGGGCGCTCGATGGGCTGGAGTGAGAGTGGTCTCGTCGTATTCATCCTATTCCAGAGGCGTGATGATTCTTGTCAAGAAGGGCACGCCCTTCCAAGTACATGGTACGGATGTGGATGAGCAGGGTCAGCTGGCTATAGTGCATGGGACGCTTGGCGGCACGAGTATCCTTCTGATTAATGTTTATGGCCCGAACGTGGATGATCAATCATTTTATGCGGATGTATGGCGTAGAATCTCAGCCTTCCCTCATGCTGAAATCATCTGGGGGGGGACTTCAACACGTGTTTGGATGTGGATATGGACAGGGAGGGTAGTGGGGCTCCACGCCACAGACAGTCCACTGACGTTCTTCTTGGGCTTTTGGATGCTGGGTATTTTCAGGATGTCTGGCGCGTGAGGCACCCAGGGGTCAGGGAAAGCACTTTTATCTCCACAGTCCACGGCACATGGTCCCGCCTGGACTATTGGCTCGTCTCTGAAGCTGTATGTACGTGGGCCGTAGACGCTCGACACTTGGCTAAAACTATTTCTGATCATTCTCCGGTATTGCTGGCTTTGCGGCTTCCTGGATATGAGAGGCCCCCGTTTTCTTGGAGATTGCAGCCGTCCTCCTTGACTGACTTGGTGTTTAAGTACACAGTGAGCGATGCCATTCAGAATTATTTCCGGGAAAATTCTGGCTCTGTGAACAGTGCTGGTGTTCTCTGGGAGGCGTTTAAGGTGACTATCCGGGGGGTGTGTATCAGGGCACAAGCGGGTGTTCTCCGTGACCTGCGTCGTCGAATCCGGAAACTAGCGGATGAAATAGTTGCTCTGGAGCGCGACTATGCCCACTGCCCTGCCACCGAAACGCTGGCGGCTATTCGGGAGCGCGTGTCGGAACATAATGCGACGGTGGACCAGGAGATGGCACATAGATCACGTCGGTGTACTGCCCACTACTATGGAGAGGGGGGCCGGCCTAGCCGCTCCCTGGCTCAGAAATTGGCGGCGCCGCATAGTCATGTTTACATTACTGAGCTATTGGATGCTGAGGACAAGGCGCACTACGGTAATTCAGATATTAGCGGGGTGGTGCTGGATTACTACTCTAAACTATATGGGGAATGTGATCAGCCTCATGCAGATGAAATCCATGCTTATTTAGATGACGTCGCCCTGGGCTGGTTGTCTCTAAACCAACGGGAGTACCTCACGCAGCCATTCGATGTGGATGATGTGAAACAGGCAATCATGTCACTCCCCACTTGTAAAGCGGCTGGTCTCGACGGCCTCCCTAGCGAGTTCTATAAGGCATTTGCGAATGTTCTGGCGCCGAGGCTGTTGGAGGTGTATGCTGAGGCGTACGAGTCTGGCACTTTGCCTTCCTCACTTAAGGAGGCCTTAATCGTGATGTTACTGAAACCAGATAAGGCGTCCAAACGCTTGCGATTCCTACAGACCCCTATCAATAATTAATATAGATGCCAAAATCTTGGCAAAAATGATTGCCACAAGGCTTCAACCACTAGTTCCAAACCTGGTCCTCCCGGACCAGTCGGGCTTTGTGCCCTGTAGATCCACATCACATAACCTCCGCACTATTTTCTCCACGTTGCATTATTTTGAGAGCGACTTTCAGGCGGTGGCTGTGCTGCTTGATGCAGCTAAGGCGTTCGACTCCCTACAGTGGGAGTACATGTTTGTCGTCTTGCTGCGTATGGGCCTACCCCCGTTCTTCTTGAAATGGATCCATGTTCTATACACCACTCCGGTTGCGCGGGTTCGTGTAAATGGCTGGGTATCTGCCGCCTTTTCCATCCAACGCGGCAGGGCTGCCCCTTGTCGCCAGTGCTTCTTGCACTTGCACTGGAGCCTCTGGCCTGCAAACTGCGTCGGAGACGCGCCCTGGCGGCACTGCGGTTCCGGCAGCGGCCCTTAATGGTGTCACTCTACGCTGATGATATGTTACTCTATGTGCGTGAGCCCGCCACATATTTGCCGGAACTATTGAGAGAGTATGTCAGGTTTGAACGCTTTTCTGGCCTAGGCATTAATTGGGCCAAGTCCACTGTATTTCCACTAACTGCTGGCACCAAGGAGATCGAGTTGGACTTCCCCATGCAGTGGTCATATGACCCGGTAAAGTATTTGGGAATCTGGCTCCATAGAGACCCTGAAGTAGTGATTATGGCTAATTATGGCCAGGCAGTTCACACAATTACAGATCAGGCAGCACGCTGGGCTAAGCTGCCCCTTTCACTCGCAGATCGCATTGCAGTCATTAAAATGTCCTTTTTACCCAAACTCCTCTATTTGTTTGTTAATATCCCCATTAGATTGAACATTGCATTGTTTAATACACTGCAATCGGTACTACTCACGTTTGTTTGGGGGGGCAGGAAGCCCCAGTGCAGCTGGAAGGTGTTAACGCAGCCATTTGAGCGCGGCGGGTTCGAGGCCCGTGATTTTCGCCTATATTACTTATGTGCCCAGGCGCAATTTGCGCATTATTGGTACTTCCCGCAGAAATACCAACCACACACGGCTATAGAAGCGGACTCTGTGCTCCCGGTGCCACTAGTAGCTGCTGCCATGTTGGGAGGCGGGGGGGGACCACGGGGGGAAATTAGCCCGGTTCATTGTACGGCGTGGGCATGGAGTGCACTGGCAAAAAGGGCCGGGGTGGACTATCTCTATGCCCCTGTGCTGCCTCTTGCAGCGCACCCTGACATATCTGCTGCTCGGGACCCCGCTGCCTTGAAGGCGCTAAGGCAGGTGGGGATTACCCGCCTTGGGGATCTCTATAATCAGGGCCGATTTCTGACACTTTCCGAGTTGCGGAGTCGCCACGGTGCGGGTCTGATGCTTGGTTTCACTTATGTGCGGGTGCGGCAAGCAATCCGAGATATCTACCCTGGGTATCCGGCCGAGCCGCGCGCCCTGCGGGTGGGGCTCGCGGGGGCGGAGCATGGAGGCTTGATAACCAAATTGTATAACGCGTCCCTCAGGGAGAATGATCTTGAGGAATCCCCCTCCTATACTAAGTGGGTGACAGTGCCGGGCACCACACTGACGTTGGATGACTGGTACTTCTGCTGTGTGCTAACGGGGCGGCTGACGGCGAACTGCAATCTCCGTATCATTCACTTCAAATACCTACACCAACTCTATTACACCCCGATGCAATTACACCGATTCGGCCTCAGGGAAAGTTCATGCTGTGTGCGTTGTGGACAGGCAGATGCTGATTTCCTGCACTTAGCGTGGATGTGTGCTGGTATATATAATTTCTGGATGAACGTTACGCAAGTGCTTACGGACGTTGTGATGGAACCAGTGGAGTGTTTGCCTGCTATTTGTCTGCTAGGCTGGGTGAAAAAGCTTAAACCGTGCAATAGGCGGTTGGTGGCCATCTCCACTTTATTCGCAAAGCGGGCAGTGGCGCAAAATTGGGGAACCAGGACTGTCCCAACGGTGAGGAAATGGATCCGTGACTTACTTTATTGTAGGGATCAATTGGAAATTTATGCGGAGGAAATACCGGAGGCCTCTCGCCCTAAAGATTTTTGGGCTCCACTCACGGGGTACTTGCTTGGGAAACCAGACCTGAGATGATCTTCTGTAATACAATGCTATTATACATGCGGGGATTTCTGGGACGATTATTGTGAACTGACGCATTACACTCTGTAGGACTACCCAGGTGTAAAAGATTGCTAAGCACAGTGCCGGGAATGGGGGGGGGCAATGGGTGGAGGGTTTGTTCAGGGCGGGATGTTTTTGCTTCTATTATACGAGAAAAAACACAGCTTGTATTGATATCCGATGCAAATGTGCCTACGGGACCCCATGTTGGGGTGATGTACAATCACTTGTCTACAAGCTGGCTAATAAAGATATTTTTTTTTAAAGTTTCATTTTGTAAAATAGCCATCCCTGAACCTTTAAAGTACACATTACTGCCCTATGTCACCCATCATTGTGCCCTAAAGACTTCTTAGTACCCTGGTAGACTACCCATCCCAAAGCTCAAAAATCACTACTACCCTTACACACTACTCAACCCTGTGCCCTAATATCTCCTTACTACTGCTCTACACTACCCATCACTGAGCCCTAAAAACTCCTTACTACCCCTATTTACTAACCACCTCTGAACCCCCAAAACACCTTGCTACAAGTATAAACTACCTGTCCTTAACCCCTAAAAACACCTTACCACCCCTATTCATGACCTAAAAAAGACTACTCTTTTATTATATTTAATAAAATTAAAATTATGAATCCATATTTTATTCGATTTAAAAAAATAATTTTTCATATAATTATTTACAATAAGTAACAAATTAAATTTGTTACTTATGTACTCAAATGAAATTATTTTAATTTCATTTTTAACATTAATTAACCATTATTTGCCATGCCCTCTGATGTCGTGAGCCCTCCCCTACAGTCGCGGCTTGCCTGGAACATAGACTTGGACACTCCACTTACTGAGGGAGACTGGATAAGGATAAACAGCCTCACCCAAACCGTCTCCTGTAATGCCAGATTTAAGTTAGTGCACAGGACCAACCTCACCCCCAAGGGTTTATACCACATATCCCCCTCTCGTGCAGACGTTTGCCCCAGGTGTGGTATTGGAGGGGCTGATTTCATGTATTTAGCCTGGCAATGTCGGGAGGTGCAGGTATCCTGGACCCGGCAGTAGCAGAGATACAGAGAACCGTACCTATACCATTTGACCACACACCGCAGTGCTGTCTGTTAGGACATATTAAACGACCTAAGGGCAAGAAACTGCCTTTTTTGTATCTGGCAGTACTCCTGGCCAGGCGCCGGATTGCAATCTCTTGGACAAAGAGCACCTGACTTTAATCACTGACGCAGTGATGTGTTGGAACGGTCTGTAGCTGAAGAGTCTCGTATGCGGCTGAGTAGACGAGGTGGCATGGTAGTAGAGGACCTTGCTATCTGGAGAGATATGTAAGGTCTTTCTAGATCCAGAGGCAACGGGGACTTCTTCCGACAGTGAGAATGTTGAAGCTGAAGAGAGTGATGTGGATGAAAAGATTGAAGTCCGTGAGTCCATTGAGAGCACTCGAAGCTATGATGGAGGCATACTCCACCCCGGTGGATTGAGGGTTTGGAGAGACAGTAAATATGTGGGGTCATATTGCCCATCTTATTGTTTTTCTGCCTCATTGGCGCTGTCTTGCATATCTTTGGTTTTGCCCAGTACTGCTGTAATGTTTTTGTTAAAACTGAAAAATAAAGCTTCTGAAAAAAACAAATTACCCATTATTAATTAATTTTACATTTGATTTCTTAATGCACATTGATTTTACTTCGTTATATTTAATTTAAACTAGACTTAAATTACTATTATTTTTTTAAGTGTCCTAACCTTAACAATGTGTGTGTATATGATTAGGACAATTAAATGTAACTTAATTGCGAAGTAAAGGCCTGTACTGTAAAAAGCTTGAAAACTTACCTACGATGTAATGACTCCTAATGTTCCTTCGGAGATGTAATGGTAGCACACCCTGGGAATTGCTTCTGCAAACCATGTATCGGGGGGGGGGAGGTAGGGCAATTTTTACAGCTCTATACAACAGATTGCTATTGCCAAATTGCTTACGGTGCACATCTCTCCATGAATTTAAAGAGCACTGTCAAGACCTCTTCTGTCGAGTCAGGAGCACATTTCATATACTGGACAATCTTAGATGACTGAGTTGACCTAGGGACTTTGTGCCTTTGAATCCTCAATTTGGTATGAAATATGGAGTATTTTACTATAGTGTGTGCACAGCTGCTAGTGCCCTGGGTATATCTCACCGCAGTGAAGACTTGACCTCCACCAAGACATTGCTCTAGCAATAAATCTCAAATCCTCTAAAGCTGATCAAGACCAATCGGATACACCAGGTGTTAGAAAAAGGGTTTCTGGTTGGCTAGGGTATGCACGTAAGCCAGGTAGAACCCACTACTTTAGTCAGGGCAAGGGAGTTACAGCCAAGATAACCCCTGCTCACCCCTTTGGTAGCTTGGCAGAGCAGTCAGGCTTATCACACACACACACCAGTGACACCCTAGGCACACCATAAAAAGACTCCACACCAGGTTTTTAAAAAATATCCTTTGTATTGTACATAAACACTTTAGACCTCAACCACATATATCACTGTGCCACTAGGCACTTGTCATGACATCACATAGATTATAAAAATCACTTTGCCATAGGGCAATTGTCATAACATCACAAGTTAATGCAATCAAGTAAATCCTTGCAGATGGCACACATTTGAAAATCACCATTACGTAATGAAACACCTCATCCCCTAGTATGGCCATAAACTCATGAAACGTGATGAGGAAAAACACCTAATCACTCAATACTGTACATATGGTACAAATTCTGGCAATGTAGAACAACCTACATCATCACATCGGGGCATAAGCATGAAGCAGTTAGGTTAGAGGCAATCACATAAAATATCAACAGGTACCCCTATGAACCTTAGCGTAAACACTCCAGGCAGGGAAGTGCCTGTTCGGAAACACAGGCCCTCTCACAGTCCCCATATATCCCCCTTAGCATCGGGATCACAAAGTCAGGTCAGGCAATCACAAGGAGCAGCACCTGCACTCCTACTGTGTGATGTAAGGTGCTCCTTGTCTCATAGGCTACAGGGCCATCAGCCAGCTACTACAGGGAATGCGGCAATTATGGCTCCTGATCGGGACCTCCAATACTCCTCCTATTCCCAAATGAGGAGTGGGGGGCCTCTGTCGCGGTTTACCCATGTCAGCAAAAACAAAACCCCAGGTATGTGTACGACAAAGGGGGGGGGAGCACCCTCACCTCAGGGGGGAACCCTCCCTCGATTCTCCCCACAAGGAGAATGGCCGAAAAGCAGCTTCAGCAACGTTGCAGCTTCTCACTTCGGTGAAGCTGTTCTCCGGTCAGGCTCGTCCACCCCCCGCAATGCGGCTTTACAAAGAAAGCGATCGGCCGCCTGTGCAGAAATGACTGCACCACCCCCAGTCATCTACTTCAAGAAATAGGAGGCCGGGCTGCCTCCGATGTGACGCAGCACGACGGCACCTCTGGCTCAGTCCCCCACCAGTACCTCTCAGGGAAGGAATGCAAACAGTGTCCTAACTGTTCCGACGTCAGCTGGGTCTGACTTTTCCGACGTACAGGCAGGTGCGGCTTTCCTTGGCCAGGATCCGGGCTGACTTAGTACGTCCTCCAGCGATAAGGCGTCCCCCCCCAAAATAGTTGTGCCAGCAGAGTTCCTCCGGGCCACGAACTCCCATCCCTGGGGTGGCCTTTGGTGAGCAGTGTCTCTCCCTCGTTGGAGAGTGCAGCGCTGATGCCGAAGAGCAAGCGCTCCCCACGCGCTTTACGATAGAATGAGCCCTCGCCTCGGGCTCAGGGTACCAAAGCAAAGCGCTCCAAATGCGCTATGTTCATACCTCAACGACGTTGAGCAGCGCTTCACCACATGCTGAAAGTAGAGGCAGGCGCCTAAGCAATGCTCCCTGAAGAACACTTTGGGCACGATCAGGGAACTGGGGGCAGGCAGGCCAGCACAATTAGGGCAGGTGCAAGGTGGCAGTCGCTTCTACCACCAAGCAATCATTAGGCAGTAGACCAGCACAACAGCCAGCAGTCCAATTGCGGTTCCTCCTGGTAGCACAGCAGTCTCCTCTGGTAGGTGCAGCCTGTAGAACCAGCAGCGTCTAGTACAAGTCCCTTGTAGTCTCTGCTTCATGGGTTCATGGCCCCTTTACTTATAGTCAGAAAGTATTTGTTCTCGGGGGCACTTCAAGCACTGTTTAGAAGTGCACAACACCCCCATTCACATCTCAAGCCCTAGCCCCAGACACACTATAGGGGGGCGGAGACAGCTTTGTAAAAGGCAGGCACAGCCCTATTCGGGTGCAGGTGCAACTCCTCCCACCACTCTAAATGCAGACCAGGCCTATTCAGGTGAAAGGGAAACTCCTCCCGCTACTCTATATGCAGCAAAGATCTATTCAGCCTAGCGCTGAGTCAGCCAGAAAAGGCAGGGCAAACCTCAACCCCCTTGTGACTGTCTAGAGTGAAAGCACATTCTCTCTCTCCTGTCATTCAATACCAGACGGTGAATACACATCCAGGCAGGGCACAAAGACTCATAAGCACACAGAAATGCCCACTTATAGTAATTACAAATCCGCTTTCACCAATAAGCAGGATTTATCACTACTTTTCCAAACATGGTCACGCTACCCCTCTCATGTCAGAAATTACCACTGAAGCACATATCAGGGAATCCCCAGTGCCAACCTATGAGAGGGCAGCCTCACAGCAGTGAGAAACCAAATAGGCTGTTTGTCACTACCAGGATATGCCACACAGCTAAGACACATTTCCTACCTTTTACCTACACAGCGCCCTGCCCATAGGGCTAGCTAGGGTCTACCTTAGTGGTGACTTGTATGTAGTAAAAGGGGTGTTTCAGACGTGGCAACCACTTCACATGCCACGTCACTGCAGCAGTAAACTGCGCGTGCAGGCCCTGCAGCGGCAGAGGCCTGAGACAGGTTAGAAAGGCCAATTCGGTGGGTGGCGCAAGCAGCGCTGCAAGCCCACTAGTAGCATTTAATTTACCGGATACCACTGTACAAGGGACTCACAGGTAAATTAAATATGCCAAACAGGTTTAGACCAATCTTACCATGTTTACAAGGGAGAGCACATGCACCCAGAGCCAACAACTGAGCCTACCCTTTCCAACGATGCCTCCCTGTAATGCGGGATTCACCATGGACCCAGATAACCCCAACGGAGTGGGAGAAACTCCTACCTGCTTGCTGCTCTGCGTCTGGTGGGGAAACTATGACGTCAGTGCGCCTCACAGTATGTTGCCTTCATAGATGGGCAGGAGCGGGACGGGGGCTGAAGCAGAAGCGATTCCGCTTGGCCCCCCCTGTTTTTCATAAAAAAGAATCCTCCGGTGCATGCCTCCCCAGTGTCGCCGACGCCTGCACTTATGGGCTTATTATCAGTGATCGGAAAGAATAGAGGACTGTGCAAGACACAGCTCTCAGTTTTTTATAGTGTCAGCAATAGAATAATGGCAGCAGGCTCTCATAGAAATCCACAAACTATGGGGCTAAATGGTTCAAACAAACTTTGTAAAATCTAAGAGAGGCCATATAGCCCCAGGAGCTTTATTCCTATCTTCACTAGTGATTGCAGTCTCAATTTCACTTGGGATCGGTCCATCTGCAGTCACTCACAACTCATCATTACAAGAAAGTAACTAGAAATGGGCAATAAACTGGTCTACTTCATCGAGGGAAACCTCAACACGACTGTTGTGGAGGTTCTCTTAAAAGAGATTAAAAGGGGATGGTAAGAGATTTAAAGGGGATGGTTATTAATCTTATTAATACTACATTGTCAGTGTGTTGATCTTGATGTGATTTAACTCGGCATTCCAGAGATCTACCCTGGTGCTCTTTCTACCTATGTCGTCTTTCTGCCATATTTTAAACCAGATATTTGTCCTCTTTACCAGCAGCACCTAAGAAGCTTTAAAGGCCTACTGACTATTACCTGGACGCCCTATGGTGGGCCCCAAGCATTATTGCATTTGTTTAGCTTAAATGTCCTCTTGTAAATAGAATAACTCTCCTCTAAGGGATCGGAGTATTCTAGATTCTTTAGCAATGCATCCACATTGCCTCTCTTCATAGGGTACAGCCAGAAAGCCCCCCAATATGTCTCCTGCAATGCAAAAACAGCTCCATTCGCCTGTGGTGCTCTCACTCTCTCTTCTGAAGCAGCTGGTTCCCACATGGCTGTCGGAGTTCCTTCCATTGCTTTCGCTGAGAAGGAAGTTCAATCAGCCAATGAAAAATAAAAAAGCATAATGAAACTTTACTGTTGTTCCCTTGGCTGATTAGGGTTCACTCTCAGCATCTCAGTAGAAGAAAAGGGAGAAGCCCATACACCTATGTGCGAACCACCTGTTTGAAAAGAAAACCTTCAGTAGTGTCAGAGGGAGCACTGCAGGAGAATGGAGCTTTCTTTCACCGTATCATTCAGGTGAGAGGTAGCTCCTGCCACCAAAGCGCTCCTTATTTAGACCAGCGATTGTCCACAGCACATTAAAGGGATGTTAGGAGCTAGCAGCCAGGGACTGCTCCCTTTGTGGGCCTGTAACTTTAGATATAGCCAGCAAATGGAGTATTCTGATTGGATGGCCAGCTCCAAACATTGCACTCCAGGGGCTAATATCAATAAATATAGTTTGGATTGAGTGGCCCCAATAGGAGAGATTACTTAAAAGAATTCACTTTCCCCACCAACTGCTCTGCTTTGCCCATGGGAGTCCTCCAAAGCTCAAACGTGGGCCATCTTCTAGTTCTCCTCCCCTTCGTGCCACTACTTTAGGGGACATCATCTCATCCTTTTGTTTTTTTTATCATCTCAATTGCAATAATCCATAAAGCTTTTCCTCCTTTCTTACTTTCACCCCCAATCTATACGCCAAGGTATCCGGCTGCCTTGGAGCAATCCACCACTGCAAGGTCATTTTGTTTTCGTTCAATTCATCTAAAATGGAACCCTTAATTTTCCTGCTAAATATGCACCTGCACATCTTCCTTTCCCGGTGCTATTTCTCCCTTACACTCTTATTCCAACATCAATAGCTATAAATCTTTGTGTTTATTTCAATACAGCAGTGCACCTTGAGTGTTTCATAACCATCACAGTGACAGTTGCCAGATATCAAGTACTTAGAATTCACAAAAAATGTTGTTACATATTCTTCCATGGGCCAAAACACTACTTTCAGCTCTTCCCAGTAGCAAATTAAACAGCAAGGCTCTACTAATCTCCTTCTAACCAATCTCCTACCTTTGCCCTTAGGTGTAATCTTATACATTTGCTCATTCTATGGTCTTGCTCATACACACCCCAACTTCTCAATAAAGGCACCAAATTTTGATGGCGATCAACAAGAAATTGTATGTTATACAAGCTGTTATGGTTTCATCATTGTAAATGGCTCATCTCCTAACTACCTGTTACAAATAGTCACCAGATGCATATAATTGTGAAACCTTCATTCAGCAAACCTAAATCTTGTTTCCAGCCCCAAACCCCCATGGCATCCTCCAGGCTTTGTTCTTTCCATCCACTTGAATTTAACCGCTGAAACTGACTCACTGAGCTACGGACACTGTCTCCTCTCTTGCCACCTTAATAAAATGCCTCAAAACTCACCTCCGTCATCTAGAGAGTAGCTGTAACTAATATCTAATCTTGACTCTTTTAGTCCTTTTTTTCCCCTTAGAACCTGATGTAAACATGCGGTTATCCTCTCACCCTCATTTATACTTGTGGAATTACATCATACATTTGCAAGATATGAGAAAAATGTATTGGCCATCGCATAGTTTTCTTAGACTCTTCCCTTGTCCGCAGGGGCGGCAGAAGGGTGCTGAAATTTTGTTCTGTAAAATGTGATCTAAAAATGAGGAAAGTGTGAGGAGAAAGTGTAGTTCTTTGCACTTCAGTTTTTCCGCACATTTTCTACTCCCTGCCTCTTTATAGAATCTACAAATAAAACTGTGTTTCCCTAGGAATCATTCGATCATTGATTGTATCTGTGAATATAATATTGTAAATATCGTATTTGTAATTTATTTTTATGTATGGTTCACTCAATTGCACCTACACTGTACCGTCACTTGGAGCACCTGCTTTGCTGTCGATTACTGCAGTGGCGGCTGGTGACATTTGCAAGTGGTGAGGCGTAAAATGATTCTCATACTGCACAGTAGCGAGCGAGCCGGAACAACCTACAAGGGGTTCGGGGGGGTTCTCCCCCCGAAATCTTTTTGAAAAAAGTGGACAAATGGTGCATTTTCAAGCAAATTTGAGAAAGCAGGAAGGTTAATAAAGCAATTGTGAAAGTGCAGTTATTACATTAATAAAGAGATGTCATATAACATAGATAGCTGCTTATTCAGTATAGCTACATTCAGAATATAAGCAATGTTCATTCGCAAAACCGTGATGTGAACCTGTTTTAATATTAACTGTTGTATTCCTGGCATCACAATATGGATTTTATTTTAAATAAAGTATTGCTTCTATGTTTATGCAACTGAAATACGTTTTAGCTGTCATCAACATTTACAAAACATGTGAGACGGTCATAAAGTAGTACGGACATTAAAAGGGCAAGCAATAAATAAGGTGATGTGAGTGATGCACAAGGCCATCTAATACCGTTCATGGTGAAGTTGGGTTTAACAGTATGCTTTTAAACAACTAGCTACTGGTCTTGGGAGAGAAAATAAAATATGCGCAATTATAACAGGCAAAATAATAGCTAGATATTAACATTGGCTAGAATTACACATTTTAAAAAATCGTCAATGTTAGGAATAGCATAGGACGCTTGTGTTATTCTGAAAACACCACATGCAGGCCAGAATAAGCAACCTCAGTCACATTAAAGCAAAAGCCCACCAGCTAGAAAGATAAGCCCACCACTATACATCACTATACACCTGCCGGTACTACTACACTCTGGAACTCCTATGAATGGACCATGCGCAGGGGGAAGACCTTGAAAGACTCTGACTAGGAAAAAGCACGCGGACCATGAAACACCAAGCTGTATTTCCCTTGCTAAGACATGCACGAGAATGCACTTCAGCTGCTTCACCAGAGACATGGAGGGTAAGTGAAAGAGTGCATAACAAATCAACAATTTCTGTACAAAACCGAACCTTTTCACCCCACTCGTACGTACTTAACAGCATTACTTCTACGACGCATAACAATTTAACAAACCTAAAGAAAAAACTCGGAAGCAAGTTAGAAATATGTACACATGGAGCCAGTAAATGTGGAGTAAGGTACGGTCAGAGTGGTTTGATGGGGAGATTAATAAAGTATCACCTGCATACTGGTGGACAAAGAAGCCAACATTTCATTAGGAGTTTGAAGAAGAAATATCTAGCCACGTAAAGGCTGATATTAATAAAGAACAGCCAGGCTCATCAGGAGCATCCGTGCTAGCTAGCGCCTTCTCTGACCTCAAAGTCCTGGCTTCTAAACGCATTCCCATATTTTCTGCGAAACATGCCTCTTTAAGTCGATCCTGGGTCTATTTTCATGAGTTCCATGTTCAAGAAGCAAAACTTGTCTGAAATATGCTCAGGCCTTTTTTTAATTTATTCTTATTTATACTCCAAATGTTCTTAAGTATCTGTATCACGCCTCTCCTCTCTCTCCATCCTTGCAGTTGAAAGTTCTTTTATTCACCAAACATATACATCTTAAATCGTACGCTTACTGCAGCGCTAAAAATGCCCTTCTGCAAACCAAAATAAAGTACAAAGAAGCTTAAACTTACCTGACCGGGTCCGCCGCCTCAGCTGTCTGCTTCTGGGCCGGGGTCCGCGTTTGGCGCCTTCACCGTCGTCTTCTGCGTGAGTGGCTGGCAAGCCCTCTCAGGCTCTCAGCCAATCCAGACGCTGCTCCAGAGTCCAGCAGCGCCAGGATTGGCCTGGAGCAGGGTCACTCCCTGCCCATTAGGAGACCGGGGGCTGCGAATGAAGCAACCCTCGCTCTCCTAAGGGGAAGGCTTAGTGCGCATGTTCGGGCTGGTCTTAAAAATGACCAGCCCAAAAACGAACATGCGCACTATTGCGCTGTCACTCACCCTGAGTGCTGCCGCAGCCCCACCCCCTTCAGCGTCCCTCGTTCTACTTCTGATGCTAATTCCATTCCAATCAGGAGTCCTGATTGCTGGAATTAGCGTCAGAAGTAGAACGATTTCTAAATGGGGCCGTGGGCCCGTGGCATTGGTGGGGCAACGCCCGAACGCCCCCAATGGACGCACCGCCACTGGATTACTGTGAACCGCACCTTGGTGGTCATCGCATACGACATGAAAATACTTCCCACATATAGCATGCTACCCATGTAAGCAGGCACTTCCGGACCCCACATAGGGCTAGTAAGTGCTATATAAATGTTGTAATACAGTACTGTACAATTCAGCAAGTGAAGTGGCATGGGGCGCAGGCTAACAAAAGCCTGTTCCCAGCCGGGGAGCAGATATCATTAGTGCAGCAGGAGCACTGGCTCTGGATTGAAGCCCACTGTAGCCTGCTTCTGGCAAGGACCACATGGCGAACCTATCTGTTAAGCAGTAGGTGCAGTGAGTGACAGTAGGGCCCTGGAGGAGCCTTCTCCAGGCATGGGATACATGGGCACTTGTAGCATTTGAAAAATAAAAAATGTCAGCATGAGCATCTGCAAACACATGCTTTCTGGTTCAAGCCTCAGACCTGGAAATAATTTGTGTAATGTGCGCAGCAAAGTGCGGACGCTTGTAATGCCAATATCCTAAATCTTATAAAAAATGTGCGGATTTCAATAAATAAAAAAGGATTTTCTTTTTATGTGTAATAGGGGATATTGTAAAAAAAAATGTTTAAAAAAAAAAAAAAGCGGCTCTCTAGGCCAAGTGTAAATGGGAGTGTAAATCTTTTTGGGAGTTTTTGTTTTGTTCCTGTATCGTCACATGTCTATATCATGTTCACTATTGTCTCCCTGCTTACCTCCCAAACTGTTAATGACCTACCTTGCCTTCTTCTTATTGGTATGTACATCATTTCTTGCTAAAACGTTCTTGTTCCTCTCTGTACATAAATGGATAAGCATACAACTATGAAATGAATTACTCTTTCTTATCTATAAGGTAGTAGGCTTATGACACTGGCATGATTGGATTTCCATTATTATTGTGACTAAAATTAGAAATTATCTAACTGTAAATGTGAGACCGAAATCTATTCACAGTCGGGGGCGCTAGGTGGCGCACATCCAAGATGGCCGCACACCTGTGAGGCTCTGGAGGCTTGGCGACTAAATCCTGTAATTATCCTTGACCCTACCTCGAAAATCAGCACCACGACGCGACGCATCTGCCCTCCTAACCTCCGGGCACCTCCGGGAAACAAATCGGGCCCCTCGCGCTCCCGAGGACACAGCTGGTGCGGGACATCGGCGGCGGCTGCCTGCAGAGCCGCGAGACTGGAGAACCTGAGCGGCAGTCGATGATACTGGAGACCCGGGGATCCCACGTGGTTGTGGGCCGGTGTGGACTGCGCGGTTCCCTGGCTTCCAGACGCGGACATCTTTTCGGTGCTGGCCCGGCGCGGGGCGGGAGGACATCGCAGGCGACTAAGGAAGGCCCGACTGGGGGCTATTGACACAGTAAGAAACAGAGCGGCGCACAGGCACAGAGGGGAGAAAACTTGCCGCCGGCTCTTGGTATATGCTGATGCCGCGTGTGAAAGGGATTGCGCAGTGGCGCGTCGCCAGCGGCTCATCCCTGTAATCCTGCGGCTAACCAATGCCGCACATGCTGTGAACTGCCCGGCAGGGAGGGAACGGGAATTATACGCTGATCCCGGTGGGCGAGAGCTGTGGGGATCAACAACAGGGACTCCTGCCCGCGCCGCCGCCATTACACATTGCAGACTTGCTGGGGAAGCGGAGATACGGCACAAACGCCTGCTGGTGGGAGGACAGATCTTCGTTTGTTGTGCCTCGTTTCCCCTGAGATGTCAGAGGCCAAGAATTCATCCTGATTTCCTCCTGTTTGCCGGACTGCGGAGGATCGCATATTGAGGAAATAAGGTCCCCCCTGGGGGAAGCACAAGTGCCTGTGGTGTTGGGCCCATGGGGAACATAACCGGGCCCTACTCATTGAGTTCTGCAGACGGCGTTGGCTGCCTGGGCCCTGGGGTCTATATGGAGGAGAGGGCGATGCGAGGTGAAAACTGAGATTCCATCGCGAATCCTGAGGTGGATAAACACCTACCTGCTGCATTAATTCTAATCCTGCATTCGCCATATTGCTCTGAAATCCGGGGAAACACTGCCTGATTGCAGTGAAACAGAGCTTCCAGTATAGTCGACGATAAAGAACAGACAATACAGACCCTCCTGAGTATACGTCTGTAGGTAGCATCTGCCTGCACTTACCCATTTGCTGGCCTCCTCACGCTTTGCTCAGCCCACATACCAGGGATCACGCGACGCAATGGGGAAACCAGATGGCCGCCAACCTCGGCTCACCTTTGAAAATAAGAAAACGGCTGCCAGATCCACGTCTGCTGATTCGGGACCGGCTGGCACGGACCAGTCGCAGCTCTCCGCGCCAACACAGGAGGATGAGGTAAAAACACTACTCTTGGCCATGAAGCACAGTCTAGCTGACCTGTCGGGGAAAATGGATACAATGAATAGCAGACTGGACTTTCTCGTTCAGAAAGTCGACAAGCATGATGGCCAGTTGAAAGAGGCGGAACGCCGCATCTCGGAGACTGAAGATGCTACATCCCAGATGCAACAGCATATGTCGCAAATGGACAAGGTGCTCAAAATTATCGCGGCAAAAACGAGGATTTGGAGGCCCGCAGCCGGCGAAACAACGTTCGAGTTCTTGGCATACCAGAGAGCACAAGCACTGGACGTATGGAAGACTTCATAGAGCGCCTTCTCACAGACACCTTCGGAGCGGACTCTTTCTCAACGCAACTGGTGGTCGAACGAGCCCACCGCTCGCTGGGCCCCAGACCGCCGCCAGGAGGACCTCCTCGACCTATAGTTGCACGTCTCCTAAACTATCGGGATCGAGATGCTGCACTCAGGAGGGCAAGGGAACAGAAGACACTACACTTCGAGGGTAACGAATTCACCATCTACCCAGATTTTACCATGGCGGTTCAGGAAGCGCGCCGCAAATTCCTGCCAGTCAAAATAAAGCTACGCAAGGCTCAAATCGACTATGCCCTCATGTATCCTGCACGACTCCGGATAACGCATCAAGGCAAGCAGACATTCTGTATTAACCCGCAACAAGTGGAAGACTTCCTGAAGACCACTCAACGCAGATCCCCGCGACAGGACCAGGCTTCCAGATCTTCATCGCCAGCTGTGGAATGAGCTGGGACATGGACATCCGCACTGTGGGCCCCTAACTCTGGCCTACTCCCCGATTTGTGAGGGGAACGCTGTATGTCGTTGCTATAATGGGGAAGCCCCGGGAGACTTGTCTTTCCCAACCTGGTTAAAGAGGGCGCCCGACGAGATGAACAGAAATGGACACAGACAGCTAAGTGCCCCTGTGGGCTTAATTCTCCTTTTTTTAAGATACATAAATGTATAGATTACTGCATATGGGTAGGGCTGACACAAAATTTCGCCAGGCACCCTTCCCCTTCCACTCTATCCCCCCCCCGTACACCGGGACATCTGGGAGCTGCTATGCAGAAGAGTTGGGACATGGGAAGGATTCGTGACCCACTGGCGCCCCCTATGGGAGATCCCCCTGATTGTTTTTTTTCTCATTTATCTCTGTTGCTTTGCTATTTGCCAAGTTGGCTTTGTTTGACCGAGACAATACAGTTCATTTGTCTAGGACGTATGGGAGGGTACCTTAGTACCAGCACGATTGGGGTGCCGTTGTGGGTGGGGGTGGGATGGCTGTCCATCGGTTGGCCCAATGCCGACTCGTTGGGGGGTGGGTTAGGGATGGGAATGTTATACAATGCAGCTATGTTTGTGAGACAACAGCTACTAGATATAGTCATATGCTTTGAGACCATAGATTCATGCACTGCGTCGCGGCGCTACATTCTTATATACACTTGGCTTTGGGATGTCGCTGCACACTGATCCACAGCGAATTAAACTGATCACATGGAATGTCAGGGGCCTTGGAGATCCCCGCAAACGTCGACAAATACTGGCGTACCTGGACAGACACCATATCCAAGTAGCAATGCTGCAGGAAACACACACAGACCCCAGACGCCCAAGCTGCTTCGGAGCTCGATGGGCTTCTGCTCGTGTCTTCTCCTCATACTCCACATACTCGCGCGGCACGGTGATACTAGTGAAAAAGAATACACCCTTTATCCTCGGGGGCACTTATAGCGACCCCACAGGGCGCAGCTGTCTACTCTGGGGTATACTGGGCACACAATCAATCACTATGGTGTGCTGCTCTGGGCCGAACACAGACGACCCTGACTATTTCACAACATTGTGGGGGCAAATAATTAAAGTGGGATCCACTCACGTGTTATGGGGCGGCGATTTTAACACAGCCCTGCACCCCACCCTGGACAGATCCAATCCCCTTCCGTGTCACTACACCAACACACGAGAGGCTCTGTCTCAATTATTTGTAGATCAAGGGTTAATAGATGCGTGGCGATATGTACATCCAGCGGACAGAGAGGGCACCTTCTACACGGCAGGGCACCGGACCTGGTCGCGCCTACACTACTGGATATGCTCCCGGGGGGTCAGCACTTGGATTCACTCAGTAGAACATATGGCCCGGACATACTCGGATCATGCGCCAGTGTGCCTCGAGATAGTGCCACCTAACTCCATAGCCTCCCCACGCTGTTGGAGACTGGTGCCGGAAGCGCTTCTGGATGCGGTGTTCCAAGCGGAGATTGCTGAAGAAATAACTGATTTCTTCGCTCGGAATAAGGGCTCCGTTGCAAGCGTGGGCACGATATGCGAAGCCTTCAAAGTTACTATGCGCGGCACATGCATGGCCAAAAGTTTTGGGGTCTTGCGTGACATACGGAGAACCCTGCGGCGCCTTGAATCAGAGCTGAAACAACTTGAACTTGATATGTGGGATAAGAAATCAGGTATCCACGGGGCATTACTCCGAGAAAAACTAACAGAATATACCACCACTGCAGACCGGGAAGCAAAATTCAAAGGCAAATATTTCATCGCCCGCAGATACGGGGAGGGGAGAGGCCTGGCAGGGCTTTGGCGACTGAAGTTCGACAACCCCGCTTTTCCAATTATATATTAGACGTGGTAGACGGTAATGGGGTACGACATAGAGACAGCTTGGACATACTGCATACCTTCTCTGACTTCTATGCAGATCTGTATAGATCGCGTCATGAGGACCCCCCGGACTTTTCGCAATATCTTGCAGATATAGCGTTAGGGTGGCTGGGCGATCACCAGCGGGAATTCTTGGCAGCGCCTTTCGAGGATGATGAGCTTGCAAATGAAATCGGGCAAGGCTCCTGGACCCGATGGCTTCCCCGTAGATTTTTACAAAATGTACATTGACCAACTGCTCCCAGTACTGAAAGAGGTCTTCATGGAGGCCCAGGAGGCTCAGTCTTTGCCTGAATCAATGAGGGAGGCGCTCATCATATCATTGCTGAAGCCCGGTAAGCCAGCGGACCAGTGCGAGTCCTATCGTCCCCTTTCTCTAATTAATACGGACGCAAAAATTCTCGCCAAACTATTGGCCAATCGTCTCAAACTCCTCATGGAGAACCTGGTCCTTCCGGATCAGGCCGGATTCATCCCCGGTAGAGCAACGTCCCATAATCTTAGAACGCTTTTCTCTATACTACAAAATGTGGACCCAGGGCTGGCGCTGGTGGCGGTCTTCCTTGACGCCACAAAGGCCTTTGACTCGTTAGAATGGGAGTACATGTTTACCATACTCCAGAATATGGGACTACCCAAGGGCTTTTGGCCTGGATACGACTTCTATACGCGTTACCGACAGCGAAAGTTTTGATCAATGGCCATATGTCCCCCCAATTACCCTCTCGCGCGGCACAAGACAGGGATGCCCACTTTCTCCCCTGCTCTTTGCTCTAGCCATGGAGCCACTGGCGGCCAAGATCCGGCAACATCACCAGGAGAAAGGACTACGATGTTTTTACGCCCAATCCTCATATCTCTCTATGCAGACGATGTCACACTATATATCAAAGACCCGCACCACAACCTTAATTCAATTCTCCGGGAATTTGTTAAATTTGGCGTCCACTCTGGAATACATATTAATTGGGCTAAATCCCAAATCTTCCCACTGACAACTGCGGCTGTACCCTTTGAGGCAGACTTTCCCATTACGTGGTGCTCGGAGGAGGTGAAATACCTGGGGATAACCGTCACGGCAGACCGCGAGGAACTCATGAGGGCAAATTATGGCCGTGCATTAGAGCATATAACAGGCTGCATCACTCGATGGAATGCTCTCCCACTCACCATGGCGGGCCGCATCTCCCTTATTAAAATGGTGGTGCTCCCGAAATTTTTGTACTTATTTCTAAACATCCCATACGATCCAGGACGCCATTTTTTTCTGCTATTCGAATGGAGCTGATCCGACTGGTCTGGGGGGCAAACAGCCACGAATAAAATGGGACACACTCATGCGCCCATATTCACAAGGGGGGTTCGATGTCCCGGATCTGGAACTGTATTACATATGCGCCCAGGCACACTATGCCCACTTCTGGTTCCACCCACCTCGGTGTACACCTCATGTTGCTACCGAACACTGGCTCGCCGACCTTATCCCATTGGAGGGAGTCCTGCTATCACAGATCAAACCTTGAGAACCCCGTCCCACCTCGGTGGAATGCACGCTCCTAGCTTGGCGCCGCATTGCTGCCCGCTTGCAGACGCCGTGCCTATACTCACCTCTGCTCCCACTTGCATATCATCCAAAGATGCCGTTACTGCAGGAAGGGATTTTCAAAAGGTTGTTAAGGCGCGGCGGATTCACTCCTGGGGAGATCTATATTTAAATGGTAGGTTCCGTACTCTCCAACAGCTCTACCCAAATCCCCTCCTTCTACTATGGAAATGTTTTTATATGCTCGCCTACGTCATGGGCTCAGGGACTGCAACCCATCATATCCTGTGGAGCCCGTGGTGGTAGCCCCGCTGCACAACATACTCCACGCCCCCACCGCAACTCACTTAGTGTCCACACTATACCACAGCTTATACACTGACACTGAATATCCTCAATGTGCTGCCCGGGACAAGTGGTCGGCGGAATTGACAATCCCCATTTCTGACACACAGTGGGTTTTTTGCTGCAAACAAACTGAAAACATCTCTGCTAGTAGCCGATTACGAATCACACATTATAAATTTCTCCACCGCAGCTATTACACTCCGGCGAAATTACATAGATTTGGGTTGCGAGATACCAGTAGATGTGATAGATGTAGGGCGGAAAACGCTGACTTCCTCCACCTTGCTTGGGACTGCCCAGGGATATATACCTACTGGCAACAGGTTTTTACAGCACTAGATTGCATGACCTCTTTGTCCATTGCGCGATCCCCCTGGTGGCTTTACTCGGATACACTGAGCAGCTGCCGGTGGCACACCGTAAATTTGTATCCTTCTGCCTCGTACTGGCTAAACGGCGGGTGGCTTGTAGATGGGGCCGCGGAAGGGCACCTAAATTTAAGGAATGGATTGGTGACATGGCATTATGGCAGGAACAAAAAGGTCTGTATGCTGAACTTCTCCCAGCCTCCTCACGTCCCCGGGACATATGGGGCCCGTTACAGACATACCTAATGGAACACCCAACCGCCATTACTGGGGAACCCTGACACTTACCAGAAGTAATTGTACCACCTCGGCCTTCCTATTACAGGCTCTGATTGAGCATAGGTGCTGGCACCCTTTGCACGAGACACCCCTATCAGATAGCAAGACAACAAACCTTGACATTTCTTGCATGTGCTATTAATGTAAGGACAATGCGGTGACGTACCACAAAGTACCGAAGTCCCACGATGCATGTATGGTTTTTTTAAGTGACACTGGTATATATGTTGTATAATATGCCATGACTTGATGTATAATTTGTTGACTATTTTTTTGTGTATGCTGTACACGGCTATCATGTACCATCCCTAACATTTAAATAAAAAAAAATAAAAAAAAATAAAAAAATCTATTTACAGTCTTAGAGATTAAACAAACATGATCTCATGTAAATCATGGTTGGATATTCATTGTAGAGTAAAACAGAGAAATTGAGATATAAATATTTGTAGGTAAATTAATGACTAATACGGCGTAGTAAAGTGCTTCAGCAGCTCCACGTAGTAGTAAGTGCTATATAAATATTATATCATTTGCTTCTCTTAACATCGCTTGTGTTCTTTACCTTAGTTACCAAATTTTGTTTCCACCAATTGTTTACTATTTTGTAGATATCTGAAAGAGACTATTAGTTATGGATTCCTCACCTTAGAATTACCCCCAGGCGTCAGACTGGATCCGGAGAATTTTTTCTTCAGCAGTACCCCTGCACGTTGGTAGTTGGCGTTGGTCGACTCCGCGTTCGTCGTTGGCGTTGTGTTTGCTGACGTCAGTTCTTTCTTTTTCCGCGCCAGCCAGCGCAGATCCGGAGAGAGCGGTACCTAGAGTCACTTTTTGAGTCTCTCTTTGCCGACATCTTTTTGAGTCGTCGTGACTCCTGGTGCACAGGGATGTCATCTCGGCGGACCGGCTTCAAGCCTTGTGGCTCCAGCCACAAGCTGATGTCGGTGACGGACCCCCATCTCGTGTGCCTATGGTGCCTGGAGCGCGACCACGACCCGAAGTCGTGCTCCGACTGCCGGGCCATGGCCCCGAAGTCTTTGCGGGAGCAGTCCCGAAAGCTTCTGGAGGCCCGGCAGTCGGCTCCGCACCGCTCGAGGTCCCGGTCGAGAGGTAGGTCGCGGGATCGGTCGCGGAGTCATCACCACCACTCCTCGTCGAAGTCTTCGTCTTCAGGTAAGTCGAAGCACAAAAAGAAGTCGAAGCACAAAAAGAAGGCGAAGAAGCATCGTCGCTCTTTGCGTTCTCCCCGTCCATCGGCTGACGCGACGCGGGTTGCGGACGGTAGTCTAACGGCTCCACCCGCGGAGCCTGTTGGGTCGGCTCCGAGCCTCCCTCCCTTTCCAGAAGCCGGAGCGACCCCAGCCCAACTCTGTAGCTTTTACGAAGCCCTCCATTCCATCTTTGGGCAGCCCGACTCCGCCGGTGTGCCTTCGGGCCCCGCAGACTCAGCTTGGGGCTCTAGGCCTTCGATGCCGGCGGCTTCGGCGCCGCATGGCCCCCAGGGATCCAGGCCTGGCTCCGGATTGGCGTCGGTCGACCTAATGACACCTCCCCCGGCGCCGAATCCATTGGCGACACCTCCGCCCCCTCCGACGCCGGTTGTGTCCCCAACCGACGTCGACCCCAGCCTCCCCCGATGTGGACACTGAGCTGGACCGGCGTCAATCGACGTCAGGACTGGCACGACCAGTACTTTTGTACCCCTGTTCTCCCCTAGTGTTCCCTATCGCCCTGAGTGGCTACCAGAGGAGGGTGAGGAGGACTGGGAGGGGTCTGTGGACCCTCTGGCAGACCAGTTAGAAGAACTGGACTGGAGAGAGGAGTTGGGTGAGGCCAGTGGTCTGGACACCTCTCCAGACCGTGGCATGCTTTCTCCCCCTACTGTGGCTATGGAGGAGGGTGCATCGTAAGCATTGGTGTTGCGTAGGGCGGCTGAGGCCTTAAACCTTGAGCTTCCTACGGTGGCGGTCAGGACTTACCTCCTGACCGAGGTGCTTCAACCGGCAGCGGCCTCTTCGGAGCCCCTGCTGCCATTCAATGAGGCCCTCACGGACATCCTTTTGGGCACTTGGTCCAAGCCCAACACAGGGGCTCCTGTGGATAGGATGATTGCCCGACGCCACCGCCCGGTCCCGCGCGACCCCATTTTCCTCTCCCAACACCCCACCCAGAGAGCTTGGTGGTCCAAGCCTCGACTTCCAATGGCGCATTCCCTACCCCTCCACCTGATAGGGAATCCAAGAAGCTGGACCATCTTGGGAAGAAAATGTTTTCTTCCTCCAGCTTAGGACTGCAGTCAGTGAACACCGCATGTCTCTTGGGCCGTTACTCCCATTCTGTGTGGGACACGGTCGTGCAGGTGCTGCCACAGTGCCCGGAGGAGGCCCGGGCCGTGCTCTCCCGTGCAGTTGCCGAAGGGAGAGACACAGCCAAGTTCACCATACGATGTGGGCTGGACACCGCCGACTCGCTGGGCAGGACAATTTCAACGTCGGTAGCCCTGAGATGCTACGCCTGGCTGAGTTCCACTGGCTTTTCGGGTGATGTCCAAGCTACACTTTTGGACATGCCCTTTGATGGGCGTCGCTTGTTTGGCGACAAAGCAGACAATGCGCTCGAGCGCTTTTAGGACTCCAGGGCTACGGCCAGGTCTTTGGGCCTCGCTTCCACCTCTCGCCCTGCGCAGTCTGCTTTTCGCCCCTTTCGTGGCTACAGAAGGGATGCCCCGCCAGGTTCCACCCAGAGCCAAAGGCCATTCGCAAGCTGTCCAGCCTCTGCGCGGCCGGGGACGTGGGACCCACCGTTGTGGGTCTAGGGGCCAGCGGGTGGGCCAGTCCACCAGCGCCCCCTCTGCAGCAGCCTCCAAGCCCTCCTAGCCTGACCTTTCAGGGCCACCATTCGCCAGTGGGCGGCAGGATTCACCATCACCTCCCCCACTGCCTCAACATCACGTCGGACAGGTGGGTTTTGCAGATAGTCCGAAGGGGCTACTCCCTCCCCTTCGAAACTACCCCTCCATCCATGCCACCTCAATTCCATTGCATGTCGGAGGATCACTTGGCCCTTCTCCACCAGGAAGTTACGGCTCTCTTGGCCAAGGGAGCCATCAATCGAGTTCCTGCCCCAGAAGTAGGTTGTGGTTGTTATTCCCACTTCTTTCTGGTGCCCAATAAGGACAAAGGTCTGCGTCCTATCTTGGATCTCAGGAACGTCAACCGCTTCCTCCAGAAGGAGAAGTTCAAAATTTTGGCATTGGCTCAGGTCCTGTCTGCCCTCGACCCTGGAGACTGGATGGTAGCGTTGTACTTGCAGGTTGCTTATTTTCACATCCCCATCCTGCCGGCCCACAGGCGTTACCTACAGAGCAGGAAAACAATGGCCCTCACCATTGTTCGCGCTCAAAAGGAACACAAACATCCGCGATGAGCTAGTCCACGCAAAAACACCGTCACCTCCCATCCAAAACCAGTTAACTTTATGGAAACACCAGCGACCAGTGGGTCACTACCCGTGCGGCAATTGTGTGGCATGTCAATACACACACCACCCCAAGGAAGTTGATATAAAAACAGGGAAACCATGGATTCTAAAGAACTTCACAAATTGTAACAGTGAAAACGTCATCTACCTCATCACTTGCCCCTGCAACCTCTTCTATGTTGGTATGACAACAAGAAAAATCAACATGAGAATCAACGAGCATCAGAGTACGATTAGATGTAAAAGGAACAGTACTAAACTGACAAGCCATTACCTTGAAAAAGGCCACAGGGATGAGGATTTGGAATGGGTGGTTTTGGAGAAAATGAACCCATATGTCCCCAATATACCGAAAAAACTCCACACTCAAGAACAACGTTGGGTATACCACCTTATATCATGGGAAACTGGCCTCAATGATGATATACCTTGGCTACAAATTGGATAAATACAGCTACCAACAATCTATACTGTACATTTATATATCCATACAACGATACCCTGCCTACAAATTGGATATATACAGCTATCAACATTATTTGCAGTATTTTTGTAAATCCTGGCAACCATTTTTACTCATGTCTAGTGGTATACATGATGTCCTAAGCACACTATGAGGCTATGCCCACCTGTTTTTTGCGATCTAGCAATGTCCATAAATATAGCCCTGAGGACTTTTTTTTAATCATCTTATGTAACTATGTTTTACCATACCTAACACATGACGGCCCTACGTCATGCCACTAATTTGGCAAGCCACTAATGTCTCTCAATATGGGCTTGCCCGTTGCATATCCTCATGACCTTTATTTGCCCTTAATTAAACGTAATACCATTAGCTTCAATTCACGGGCATCTATAACCATGATTTAATCCTTTAGTACGAATTTCCCCCCCTTAGCCTTTCAATGAGGTGAATGCATTTTGTTTGAAGAACATAGCACTCGTTCTTCTTACGCCTTTGCCATGTCAGCAAAAACACTGGAAATCCTAAGTTCAGGTAGCGCTGCTACACGCATGCGCGTACCAGAACCACGCCCACGGTCTCCCGTCAGACACTCTCAACACGGGACATGCGAGCGCTGGATGTTTGTAGCAATGACGCGGCGCGCAGGATGGGAGCCCTCCCCTTGGAGGCTTCTGTCTTACGCAGCTGCACAGCGATGCTTCCTGAAACAGCTGATTGAAATACATGCGGCGTCCATGCAATTACGCGGACACTGGATGTCGAACGGCCTAATTAAGCACCGCTCATCGCAAATTCAACCTAATTGACCCTTGTTTACTTCAATCGGGCACCTATATATGTAAGTAATATATATGTAAGTCCGTTTTTATATAGCGCAGCTACTTACCCTTGCGGGTCTCAAGGCGCTGGGGGCCGGAGTGGAAATTAAGTGAGCTATTGCCCAGAGTCACATGGTGCTGAGCTGAGCCGGAGCCGGGGATCGAACCGTGAACCCTGTGCTCCGAAGTCAGCTGCCCTGGCCGCTGCACCACACCTCTCCACACCTCTCCACATATAAACCATACGTCCCCGCTCACTTTGCTACCAGCGGGGAAGAGATGAGGGCGGTTTTTAGGAGATCCACGAGGGACGCACCTTGAGGCAGTAAGGGTGTGGTTGTGATGCATGCTTGAGACACCAAGGTTTTTAGATCACAGAACCCGGTGTTACGTGAATGAACGTGTGTGCAATATTTTGTGTGCAATTTGTGTGCAATTATGTTTCTCTACAATTTTCTCCTCCCTACTCTGTTTCCAGAGTGTGACTACGGGGTTCCCTCAGATCCCCCTTCCCATGGGGCATTCCAACCCCTGACTTGGGGTAAGATTGTGAGCTGGTCTCACAGTATATGATTATTTGTAAATATATGTGCGCCACGTTTGCAGTGACACGTGTTTCACATCCACATGTGCAACTTTGTTGATATGCATGATGCCATTCTGATTCTATATAATATGCTGGAATAGCCATTTTTGACACTCTGTTAACCCTTATTTTACAGGTTTCAAGGAAATTCCAAATTTTAAGTAGAGATTGTCAAAGGTCATCCTACATGTTGGTCACATCTTAATCTGAAGAGATTAGATCGGAGCCCTTATATCTCGTCCTGATGAATGCCATCGACCCTCCGGGCCTACACGGCAGAAACATGTTGACGACACGGATGGGGATGAATTACTAAACCCCCAGGTCCCCACGCTTTACTTTTAATATTAAGCAAACACTTAACAAATAAATTGTATTTGGCGTTTGCATTCATTTTTAACCTCTCACTTTTTCACAGGCCCCCCCCACTTAGTTCTTAGAAGTGCCTCCCTGTCTTCAGGTGAAGGCCCGCTCTCTACCAAATGCCGTTTCTAGAGAGCGAGGACTGCCAATGATGAAGAATGACACCTGGTGGTGTGTGAGGACAGTCCTTTACATTTTTTGAGATACCTGGCACCCCACTTAAGTAAGCGTAGTGCGCCTGGTTTCACATATAGAATCCGATATCTATTCAGGGTAACTTCTTTTGTGTTGACCGATGCATCACTTCTGGGGTGGGGCGGCCATATGGGAGAGGCGGAGATCAGAGGCCTCTGGTCTCCGGCGGAGTCCGGGCTCCACATCAACGTTCTGGAGCTTCGGGCGATTCGTCTTGCACTGAAGGCATTCCTTCCTTCTGTCAAAGGGAGAGTAGTGCAGGTGTTCACGGACAACACCACCGCCATGTGGTACTGCAACAAACAGGGCGGGGTGGGGTCACGGACCCTATGTCAGGAGGCACTTCATCTCTGGAAGTGGCTGGAACATCAGGGCATGTCCCTGGTGGTTCAACACCTGGCAGGTTATCTGAACGCCAGGGCGGACGAACTCAGCCGCCAGTGCATGATGGATCACAAATGGCGTCTTCACTCTGAGGTGGTGCAAGGTCTCTTTCAGCAGTGGGGAAAGCCTTGGTTAGATCTATTCACCACCGAAGAGAACGCGCAATGTCAGCAGTTCTGGGCGTTGGAATTTCCAAGGCGGCACTCGCTAGGCGACGCTTTTCGTCGCGAGTGGAGTTGCGGTCTTCTATATGCCTTTCCGCCTATACCACTTCTACCCAAAGTGCTGAAGAAGATCAAGCGCGACTAGGCCCAAGTCATTCTTGTGGCCCTGGACTGGGCACGGAGAGTCTGGTATCCTGAGCTCTTGCACATGGCCATCGATCCTCCGATCAGATTGCCCTTTCGGGAGGATATTCTGTTGCAGCAGCAGGGGACGGTCCTCCACCCGAACCTGTCCAGCCTCCACCTCCTTGCGTGGAGAATAAGCGACGACAGTTGACAGCTTTCGACCTTCCTCTTGAAGTCTGTAACGTTATCTTGGCAGCCAATTGTCCCTCCACCAAAACGGTATACGCCTGTAAAAGGAGCAAGTTTGTGGCATGGTGTGCAGCAAAGGCTGTGGATCCCCTTTCTGCCCCCCTTTCAGAGGTTCTCCTCTTCATTCTTTCTTTGGCCCAGCAGGGCTCTGCTCTGGGCACTCTCAAAGGCTATCTTTCGACCATTTCGGCCTTTCTTCGGCTTCCTGATCAGCCTTCTCTTTTCAAGTCCTCTATTGTAAATCGCTTCTTTAGGCCATTACTCACTTATTTCCTCCAATTCCTTTCGTAATGCCCCAGTGGCACTTGAACCTGGTTCTGACCTACCTTATGTGCGCTCCTTTCTAGCCGCTACATAACTGTCCTCTCAGACTTCTGACTCTTAAAACTGCCTTTTTGGTTGCCATCACCTCTGCTCGCCGGGTGAGTGAGCTTCAGGCTCTTTCTTCCAAACCGCCTTTCCTGGATGTTCATCCGGACGAAGTTGTCCTTCGCACTAGGCCTTCTTTCCTTCCCAAAGTGGTTCCCTCTTTCCACATAGGACAGACCATCACTTTGCCCACCTTCTTCCCGCCCCCACATCCTTCTAAAGAGGAAGAGAGGCTCCACCGTCTGGATCCAAAACGTGCGCTTTCATTCTATCTGGATCGCACAAAACGATTCCGGGTGGATGACCAGCTCTTTGTTGGCTATGTGGGCGCCAAGAAAGGTCGGGCCGTGCAAAAATGGACAATCTCTCGATGGGTCGTTCTTTGCATCAAAATCTGTTATTCCTTGGCAAAAAAGGAACCTCCAGTAGGGCTGCTCGCCCATTCCACCAGGGCGACAGCGGCCACTACTGCTTTGGGATGTGGAGTCCCCCTTCATGACATCTGCCAGGCAGCTACGTGGGTTTCATTGCACATGTTTACTAAACACTACTGCCTGGACAGCCAAGTCCGGAGAGACGGCTTCTTTGGCCGTTCAGTTCTCCAGGACTTTCTGGTGTGAACTTAGATTACAGACCCACCTCCGGGGTTGATATTGCTGGGGTATCTATTCTAAGGTGAGGAATCCATAACTAATAGTCTCTTTCAGATGAACAAGTTACTTACCTTCGGTAACATATATATCTGTAAGAGACATATATTAGTTATGGATTCCTCACCACCCCACCCATCCTCCCCGTTCTGCGAACTGACTTCTAGGGTAAGGGACTCCCCTTCAGGGCCCTAGTTTTGTGCACCAGTGGTCAGTGTCTTGCATGGCTCTGCGCTTCTGGCGTGGAATGTCGTGTTAAGAACTGATGTCAGCGCGCAGGGGTGGCGTCTAAGTAGATACCGCGACGTCATTCCGGCGACCACGACGCCAACGACGAACGCGGAGTCGACCGATGCCACCTACCGACGCGCAGGGGTACTGCTGAAGAAAAAATTCTCTGGATCCAGTCTGACATCTAGGGGTAATTAAAAGGTGAGGAATCCATAACTAATATATGTCTCTTATAGATATATCGTTACCGAAGGTAAGTAACTTGTTCATCCCCAGCCTTGGGCTCTTGTGAATAATTAACTTCAGTGGCTGGTTTAGCTCTGTAAATTCAAGCAAACAATACCGGATCTCTATATTTTGTTTATAGCCAGGTACAAATAATATTTTATAATCGGGACAAAAAAACTCCCTTACTTTGAATTCAGTATTGTTTATCATCTTCAAATTGCCACAAAGGGTGCCTTTGCAAAGGAAACATTCCCTGATGATAATTCTGGCCCTCACTTAGTGCATGGATGCCGGCCTGCTGTCCATCAGGTAAATTACCTCTGCCACCCTGTCCAGACTATCGCCCACCATATTTATAGATCACTGCCAGCACTGAGGAAATCTTTGTGCCTTCAGAGAAGCTGCCTCCACGGTGGGTCTTCTAAAGTCCCTGAAAGTTTGCTGAGCGGCTGTGATATTTCAGGCGGCCGTTAAGCTAACGTTTTTGTTTTTCAAAAACAAACTCTCAAGTGGAAATTTGTTGTTGAAAAACAAAAAATCTAATGAGCCTGACACTCATGGAGTTTTCTCCTAGAGTGTGGGGTAATTTGTAATTTTTTTCTGTTCGGGACCACCAGAGTTTTACTGGCGATCCCGAACTGAAAACAAGTATGTCAGATCTAAATAGGGCGGAAAGTCTGATGCACCTACACCAACTGCTCCAACTCTATTGAGGTGTCAATGTAGTGTTTCTGGCAGAACAGCCAGAAACATGACAGTCTGCCCAACTCTAAAGAGACCAGCCAGACCCTCAGCTTGACGGACAGGGTACTCCACGGAAATGTGCAGCCCTCAGTTTATCACAGTACGTTACATGGATATTTATACATTTTAGACATTCACAAACGTTTCCAAGAGTACTCTTAGAAACCTGCAACTGTTGCATTGACCAAAAGTACTCCTGGAACGGTTTTGTCAATTGTTAGTTGCTTGCCAAGAAGTTTCTGCATGCAAAGTTGTAAGTATTGTACATTTGTGCATAGAAAAAAGCCTTGGCATGTATGCGGCTAGAGCAGTGGTTCCCAAACTGTGGACCCCAGGGGTCCGTGATACATTCCCAGTGGGTCTGAATGCAGCAGTCTTAAAAGCACTGCAAACGTTCCTTGCACAGTCAGCAGTTTTGGGGCATCAATAAAAGTGTCAAGATAACTCCGGTGATTAAAGTATCTGCTGGAGAAAGATGGGAGTTTTGTCCCGTGGCAGCTTTGACTCATCTGTGGTAGCGCAGATGGTTATTTATGCTGGCTGAAAAGAACGTGTACCGTTTATTTAAAAAAACTGTATTTTATATGCATAGCTCAGTAGGTTACTGCTTTTATCACAGAGATTCTTTTGTTACTGTGCAGTTCATAAGTTACAATCGTAATCTAGCACAGTGAGATATGAACTGCCATCAAAGAGCTGCATGGTTCAAATCAGTAAGTTATGTTTTTTTCCAGTCTTTCATTATCCTGATGCTGCTAAAAAAGGTTTTTTAGGTAGAAATAAATTCTTATTATTAAAGTCAATGCTAACCACTGTGTTATGTTCTGAATCCTGAGTTTGTGCTTCTCTAGACCAAGCACTCTTTAAAGAAATGTCTACCAGTGTGGATATGTGAATCCTAGAACTTTGTAGTCCCCTTTGCCTTATGTAACATTTTCTATACACTCATTTACACACGTATAATTCATTGTCTCTGTATGTGTGTGATGTAAAGTGCTCTAACATCCTACACTGGTATGAGAGGAGCTATAAAACAAATGAAATACATGTGACAGAGGGGCTATAGAGACACGAGAGGCACTATTGGAGGGTGACAGTGAGGGAATCATTGAAGAGCCCGAACAAAGATCGTCATATCCTGGTGCACAATAAGGTCATCATTTACTATCCTTTAACATCTAATACAATTCAATATATAATGACAAAATGTAGAATGTGCAATTTTTTCCCACCCCCCAAGCCCTCTTTGTGGTGGTCAGGCTCGCTCGCTGCACTTGGTGTGCACCATACGGGGGGCTGGTCTAACAACATTTGCCAGAGTTGCTTTGGGTTCCCAGTCTGGCCCTGGCAGGAGCAGGAGCCTCGTACCATGAAATAAAACCAAACATTGAAAAGTTAGTCGCTGAGATGCAGCACCAACCATTCCATTAAAATATTTAGTGTGTTGCAAATTTTTTTTTTTTTTTTTTAAAACATATTTTATTAAGTTTCCCAACCTTAGCATCATACATGAAAAGGAATCAAGCATATATTTGGTATTCATCAGGCTTCTTCAGACCATCGATTACAAGTGCGTCCTTTTGGATTTTCGGACAACATATCAGGCATTTTGCACAGCAATTACAGTCATGCTAATTATTGCTACCAGTCTGAATTGTACATTTAGAGTCTCAAGTGGGCTACTTAACATTGTTACATTTGTACTGGAAGACCTGGGAAGGCGAAAATTATATTTGAGCTTCGAAACTATCCCCTCCCCGCCCTTAACTCAGCTGGCCCTGGCCCATCCCATCATTGTGATGCTGCACCTCTACTGCTAAACCGACCATCTCTCGATTAGTGTATGTGTGTGTGTATATACTGTGGTTTTGTTTTGGAACTCGCATATCCACATGCGTGAGTGCATTATGTTCGCTGGGGGGCGAGGGAGGGGTGGAGGCGGGGGATGGGCCACAGGGGGGGAGCTTCTACTGTTCTTGCGCTACAGGGACTGGCGCCGACTCGAGTGCCTTGAAGGCTTCCAGAACGACGTCCCATTCCATGGAGATTACTTTTTTGCGCAGCCCGCGGGCTTCCTCTCGCCTAATTGTCGCGCTTTCTGCACTACTCCATCTCACTACTTCCCCATGCCTGCCTTGGAGCGGTGGAGGTTTGGCTGATTTCCACCGCATAGTGATGGCACGTTTAGCCATGAGCAGGGCTAGGTCCACGAAGCGAAGCTGTACCTTCTGTGCTTTAGGACGTCGAGTGATGCCCAACAGGCAGTTGCCGGCCGTACTCGGCACGGGAATGCCCGCTGCCGAGGCAGTAATTGCCTCTGCCCAAAACCCAGCAAGCGCCGGGCACTGCCATAGCATGTGGATCAAATCTGCCTCTTCTGCCTTGCATCTAGGGCAATGATGTTGTGTGTTTGGGAACATACACTGCAGTCGATGTGGGGTGAGGTATGCCCTATGTATGACCATGTATTGAATAAATTTGAATTTGGCGTTCCGTGGAATTTGCCTGGGATATTCCAAAATCAAGTCCCATTCTTTGTCTGTCAGCTCTTCGTCTAGGTCCCTAGACCATCTGGTACGTAAGTCTGTCAGGGTGATGCCAGTATGTGATCTAATGCTTTTGTATAGCCATTTAGTAAGGTGTCGGCCATTTCCCATGAGATATGTCATATGAACCAATTTGTGTTGGGCGGGTGCTTCCCTGTGTGGGGCCCAATGTTTTTTCACATATTGAAGAACCGCTGCATGTGTGAGGTATAATTTGTCTGTGACCCCGTTATGCCTGGTGAAGTTACCATGGTTCATGAGGGTGCCTTCGTCAAACAATGCACCTACCGTGGCTACCCCGCCCTCAACCCAGGCCAGTATCCTCCGTTTAGTAAGTAGGCCCGTAGGGGTAGGAATTCCTACTAGTGGCGTGTTATCCGAGTATGGGGGGCAGCTGCGCGTGTAGTGTAGGGTTTTTTACCAGTATGTAAGTGCAGTACGTAGGAGTGTGGGGGCAGTTGGGGGCAACCTGGCCCGTGGTAGCAGGAGTGTGTGCAATTCCCCTCGGTCGAGCTCAAGGGTCGTGTAACCGATTTCATGTAAATTACGCCCTGCTAGCCAGAATGAGAGCCACTGTAGCTGGCTCGCGTAGCAATAAGCGCGGAAATCTGGGACCCCCAAACCACCCTTGTCCGTGTCCAGCTGTAGTTTAGCCAGGCCCACTCTACGGCAGCCGCTGCCCCAGATCAAGTCAGTATCTTGTTCAGGGAGGTAAGAGTGGTTGTTGGGATCACTACTGGTAAATTTGCAAAAAAATATAGTAAACGGGGCAGGACCACCATTTTTGAAATCGCCACTCTGCCCATCACTGAGAGTGGTAGGGACATCCAGAATGCGACCTGTGCTCGGAGCGCTCGGATAGTTTTGTTCAGGTTCCCTTCTATAAGGTCTGGTGCGTGTCTGTAAATTTGTATGCCCAGATATTTAAAGGTATGGGGGCAACCGTCAGGGTGAATTGTCCGAACTGTATCCCATTGGGCTTCCCTCCGGGTGGAAAAAGAAGGCCTGCGATTTAGTCTAATTTATGGTAAGTCCTGAAAGTAGTGCAAAGTGAGTAAAGATCTCCGGCACCGGTGAAGTCAAGTCATCTATATATAATATTATGTCGTCTGCATAGGCAGATAACACATGCGTTGTAGTGCCCAGACTGATCCCCTTCTGCTCCGCTGCTAACCGTAACTTGAGAGCCAGGGGTTCTAGAGCCAGTATAAATAATAAAGGGGACAGCAGGCACCCCTGTCGGGTGCACCTGCCAACGGGGTACTCCCGTGAAATGTGTCTGCCAGTGCGGGCCCTCGCAGTGGGGACTGAGTACAACAACTGAATCCATTTTAGGTAACCTGGGGGTATGCCAAATTTTCCCAGTACCCGGATCATGTAATCCCACCTAAGATTGTCAAACGCCTGCCTCCGGTCTAGAGTGATGCATCCTGCCGTATGATTGTCTGTGGGAGTGGATTTCATGACGTGGTACAGTCTCCTAATATTAAGCGAGGTGCTTCGCGCTGGCACAAACCTGCATTGTTCTGGGTGAATTAGCTTGTGCAAATAGGGGAGTAGACGATGCGAAAGGACCTTACTCAGTATTTTATATTCGGTTGTGAGCAGGGATAAGGGTCTATATCCCGAGATGTCTAATGGCGATCTGCCCGGCTTAGGGAGGGACACCACTAAGGCCTGCATTGTGGTGTAGGGTAGCGTTCCTGAGTCTATCGCAGCATTGTATAGTCGCTCTAGTTGTGGGACCAGGGCATCTGCATATGTGGCAAAGAACTCGACAGGAAGGCCGTCTAGGCCAGGGGCCTTATTTCGCGGGAGGTCATGGATGGCTTCTTTAATTTCCGCCCTTGTGATAGGGCCGGAGAGAACTTTTTGCGCTGCTTGAGTGAGTTTAGGGAATGAGAGGTCAGTTAAGAATGCATGGAGAGAGTCTTCCGCCATTGGTGGCGGTGGCTGGTATAGGGTTCGATAATACTCGCGGAAGGCGGTGTTGATGTCTTGATGTGTGTCTACGGTGGTCCCACTCACCGTGGTTATCTCGTGTATTGGGGTCTGCGGGGGGTCGTCTCTGAGTGTACGCGCCAGGAGTGGGCCAGCTTTGTCGGCTTCAGCGTGCTTTGTGTGCGTGTAGGCAGTGTAATCAACATGTCGTAGCGTTTCTAATAGCTCTGCATGTTTGATACGGGCTTCCTGTAGTGGTGCGTTCTTGGTAGGGTCTGCTGCTGCTTCCTGTTCTAGTTTATTCAATGAGTTTTCCACCTCTTTTACGTTGTTGTGTATTTCTTTCCTAACCCCTGCAGTGGTGCCAATTGCTATTCCTCTAATCACCGTCTTGAAAGCATCCCACTCCACCTGCGGCGAGGAGGCGGTACCAGCATTCTCCGCAAAGTAATTTGTAATTCCCGTAGATAGTGTACTGCGAAAGGCCGAGTCTTCGAGCATCTGGGGCCATAGCTTCCAGGTGGGAACTGGAGGGGGAATTCTGCCCCAGGCGAGCGTGACCTCTAAGGGGTTATGGTCAGAGAAGGTCTTTCCCAGATACGTGGCATGCGTTATCTGGGTAGTGGTAGGAATAGAGCATAGAATCCTGTCTATTCTGGTGTGCAGTTGGTGTGGATGGGAAAAGAAAGAGTACTCTCTACTGCTGGGGTTCTTCAACCGCCAGACATCCCCAAGGGACCAGCCCTCCGCCCATTTGCATAGTGCATCAGCCTGCCTAATTGCGCCAGCGCCTTGGAGGGGGGGGGGGGGTGTGACCTGTCCATACCTATATCGAGTACTGCATTGTAGTCCCCGCCTAGTATCCATGGGTATGTTGCCCAGGGCGCGAGTATAGGGTTGAGGCTCAGAAGGAATTTATCTTGATCAAAGTTAGGGGCGTATATGCTCCCTAGTACTATTTGTGTGCCATCTAAGGTGCCTCTCACTAGTATGTATCTCCCCATGGGGTCCACCCGTTGTTCCAGCATCTTGAAGGGAACCCCGCTCCTTATCCAGATGGAGGCACCTCGGGCGAAAGCAGAGTAGGATGTGGAGAAGACTTGGCCTCTCCATTTCTTGCGCAATTTGGCTGCCTCAGCCGCAGTGAGGTGAGATTCCTGCAGAAGGACTATATGTGCATATCGCCTGTTTAACTGTGCATGAATTCTATGCCTTTTGTATATGGATCCCAATGCCCTCACGTTCCAAGTTATTATTTTGTAGTTATCCTGAAAGTGTATATGTAGTGTACTAGTGTCCAGTGCATATCCAGCGAGAGTGGGTCAGCGGTGTGCAGAGTATCAGGGGGGGTGGGCCAAGCTGTACGAACGTTGGAACTCTAACAAAGAATACTAGGTCCAGCGGGAGAACTGTGCTGGTCCAAACCATATATACAACAGTGTTAACTATTAACAGTGTAGTAGTTGCTTTCGCCATGGGGTAAGTGGTTCTAGCAATCTAGCTATGGAGATAAAGGCGGTATGAGCTCGACGCAGCCCGGACCAATTTTAGTAGTATGCATCAAGATCGGGACGTCAGAAAGGAGGGTGCTCTATGGGTACAGAGATTATACTGGTTTGACGTATCTTGTATAGCGATCGTTCCTCCCTTCAACAGGCCTAGCCCTAGCCTAGGAAGCCTTCTGCAGTTTGAGGCGTAATACCACTAAACAACGCTATGCTGTTTTCAGAGTCTGAATGTACAGTGTGTTCTTCAGAGGAGTCCGAGGATATTTGGTGCGTGCCTTCCCGGAACATGCTAGCCATCACCAGTGCCTCCGCTCGTCCCCTCTGGGCCAGATCCGGTGGGGAATTTCTGTTCTGGGATGCAGTGCTCATCACTCGGCGTCGCAGTCGCCGTCTCCGTTTGGGCTTTGGGGCGCTAGATACACTCTGCGAGGAGGGCCCAGACTCCAACGGGGGGAACGTGACCTCAAGCCATTCCTCCGCCTCTTCTGGGGAGTCAAAAAACTGCGTTTTTTGATCGTGGATCACTTTTAACCTGGCCGGGAATAGCAGCGCATATTTAATGTCTAGTGCTCTGAGTTTGTTCTTTGCTTCCTGGTACAGGGAGCGTTTTCGTTGTACCAGGATAGTGTAGTCTGGATATAGCGATACCCGCTGATTTTCGTACTGGATTTGAGACAACTCTGGCTTTCTGTAGCAGGACATCCCTGTCTCTGAAGTTCAATATTTTAACTATCAGAGGGCGGGATTGGGCTCCCGCCGTCAGCCTGCCAGTGGGAATTCTGTGTGCCCGTTCTACACAGAAGAAATCTGAGAGGCCCTCTGGGGCCACATGGTCTCTGAACCAGCATTCCATAAATGCAGTTGCGTTCGGCCCTTCGCATCGTTCTGGCAATCCGACTACGCGTATGTTATTGCGTCTGGCCTGCCTTCCGCATCATCCACCCTGTCCTGGAGCCCAGTTACCTGCCGTTGAAGTTGCTTAAGTTGTTCCCTATGTTCTTTATGTTGTGCCAGCATTTCCGCCAATGCGAGGTTGTTATCCTTGATTGTGGCGGCGAGCTTGGTTTAGTCAGCTTTTAGAAGAGTGAACCTAGTTGTCAGAGATCCTATTTGTTGCTCTATAGCCTTTCTCGAGTCCCGCACTTCCTGCAGTATAAGGTCTAGCTTATCTGGTGGGTTCTCCAGGTTAGTTGGTGGAATGGTGTTAGTCAGTTGTGTGGGGGGCACCATGTCTTCTGTGGGTTGAGTTTCGGCATTGTTGGGATCAGCGTTCTTTCCCTTGGGGCGTCCCATTGTGTAAGTTGACCTTGTGGCGTTCCTGCAGCAGGGTATCAACGGGCACTGCACGGGATCCCAAGCGCCGGCCGCGAGCAGCCACCGCGGGCCCCGGAGTGGTGGGCCAAATCAGAGCAGGTATTGGGGGGCGAGAGTCCAGCTTGCGCTTATGATTTTAGTGTTTGTGGCTGATGTTGAGCTTGTGCCCATCGGGGGGGAGCCACCACGGCCAGGTAGTAGGCCAGGTCCTTCAGGCACGTGGGCGCCTGTGATAGTGTTCTCCGGGCGTGCCTACTGGTGCTACTTGGTGTGCCACGCTCTCAGGTCCCTTCCCCGGAGCCGCCTCAACTAGCGAGGGCCTGGTGTCTGCAGGGTAGGCACGGGGGGAGAGGGACGTGCTACTGTTTCCCCTTCATCCCCGCGCCATGCACTTACCGCCTGTCAGGCAAGGAGATAGAGTGTAGGCTTCCAGTCGGGTCTCTCTACCTTCGGCTGTGCCACGGCAGTTCCAAGCGGCTCGGTCATCGGACAGCACTCCACCGGGCCAGCCGGTCTCGGTTTCCCATCGTCTTCTGCTCTCGGGGCTCAGTTGTCCGGGGGCGCCCTCCTACCGCTCCCCACCACGGCGTCGTCCGGGCCACCGAGCAGCGTCCGGCTCAGTGACCACGATGCCCAGCCGCCACGAGCCCCCAGGCCCCGCAGCGCAACAGCGCCGGTATCACTGGCAATAGTCCGGGTGTTCCTCGAGGCGGTGCTGCCTGGTAATCGGCTCCGCTCGGGGTGGTCGGCGGCCGTTCCAGGAGTGCTTTTTGGGCGTCTCTGCACTCACGGCTCGCGGCTTGTCTGCAGGCCCTACGTTACAGTTCGCCGGCCCCGGGCGCCCCTCCGATGGCTCAATCACGCCCCCGCCTGCTTACCGGGGATCTCGTGTGGCAGGTGGCGGTCGGGGCCTCAGAATGCCATTGTGAGTCCACAGGGGGGGGGGGGGGCGAGCAGGCGGCAGGGCCGGGCGTTCAAGTTCTTCCACTAGTGCGTCGATCCACAGTTCGGCATCGGCAGTAGCAGCGCGGCCAGCCGGTCTCCCACAGCCTCCGGCGGTCTCACCTCAACTGTGGGGTTGGGAGCTCTTGTGCCTCGCCTCGCCATTCAGATCTGGCTATTCAATGAGGGCCGCCTCTCATCAGCGCCTGGCAGTCGGGGCGCCCCTTCTCCTCAGGTGTGGCCGGCCCGCCTCCACGCACCTCCGGGTAGGTCCCTGTGCTCATCCAACGCGGGGGTTGGGGCCTCCGCACCACTCAGCCGTTTTCTGGGAGGGGCGGGGGTCAGTCGGCTCGGCAGGCCAGCGAGTCGCAGTCGGTTGCAGACCTCCCTTCCTCCAAGCGCCCGTCGTCAGGGCCCCCACCGGCACACGGGGGGGAGCGCGGGAGCGCGCGAGCCCGTACCTCTGGGTTTGGCACCGGCTGCGGCGGCCGCCTCAGTGTACCCCGGCGCTTTCGGGCCAGGCCGCGGCCTGCACGGGCTCCACCCGGCCCCCAGTTCTTTGTCAGCTAAACAGAGGCTCCGGTCCATCGGGCCCCCATTTCACAGTCAAGTGTCCCACAGAGTTGTAGCAGAGCCCCCTCATCGTTTTTGGGGCCGATGTCGCCTGATCTGTGAGGATTGGGATAGGATTACTTTGGTCTGGGCGCGGAGCTCACTCACAGTGCGTCCGCCATGCTTGGCGGTTAGCCACGCCCCTCTGTTGCAAATTGTTTCAATATAAAATAATAAAATCTTTAGTAAGTGGAGTATTTGTTTGGTGTGCACTTGTCTGTGTATTCTTTGCGAATTACTGTTTTATTGTTTGAAATTTAAATCATACAAATTACTTGGGGGTTCCCGGCTTCCAGTAGTGACTCAATAGGGGTCCTCAGGAGTCAAAAGGTTGGGAACCAGAGGGCTAGAGAATCCCTTTCCCCTCTAGGCCCACAAATTGTCGGGTTCCTGATTACTTCTCTGGAAAGGGATTTATTACTACCATTGACAGGAGTAAATATCTAGTGGTTTCCACTGTGAGAATGTATTAATGAAATGTTTGAGAATACCCACAAACTCTCAAGTTTGCAAATGTTGCTAAACTTTCCAGGTTATCCCCGACATGGAACATACAATCTCAGCTCCTCTGAAAAGATGATATCTTTCCATTTGTTTGTGTGTATCAAGGCTTACCACTCATACATTTTGGTAGTGTTCAAGTTCACAGGTGCAGCATTCCCTACAGCAGTTACAGGATCTAGAGCTACAATACGCTGGATCTGATATTATGGCACTGGATCTTGTTGTAAGTGTTGTTACCACTGATCTAACGACAAAGTAATTTTAAAATATATAAGATATTTGCATGTGCTGAAACAAGAACAGCCGGATTACTGGGATTCCAATGTTGCACCCTACATGAGGTTTATGGGGTATTTATCGAGGATGGAAGATGTGAATCCTATCTGGTTTATTTTTGTTGAATACGTTCATATTAATCAAGATAGCTGAAATATTTCTCTAAGGTTCTTTTATGAGTTTTTACATTCCCCTTGGATTAATATTATACCAGGATCAAATGTGCACAATCTGATTGCTTGTTCAAACCATCTACAGCTGATTTGGCCTCATGAATCTATTTTTTCACGCTTAAACAGCACTGTCTCTGTGTTTTGTCCCCTTTAGTTTGTTTTTCCCAAAAATTACTGTATGTCGTAATCTATGTGGCCCTTTTCTATAAAGCCTGAAACCATAGGGTCTGTTTCTTTTTAGGTGAAGCCTACTAGACACTGAATGTGCTGTGCGTTGCAAGACATATTGTGGGCTTATCAAGAACACACAGCTGCTTGGAGCCCACCCTTTGCTTGCCATTGTTTGGCTTTCCTGCCACTCTCATTTGCTTGCTTCTTACTGGATGGCTTGCCTTGTCCACCTTGTATTTCCCCCCCCTCACCCCTTGAGCATTGTCCCATTACTTGTGTTCTTCTACTGCTCACTTTTATGAACCTACTTTTTTATTTTGACTTTAACTTAAGCACTCCACAAGAGTGCATGTATTTTTCAGCAGGTGGAAGATATGTGGGCAACACTACATGTGACCTTTTCCATTCCCTTGCCCTATTGATAACTGAAGCTTCATCTGTATTGCTGTGCTGGAAAGTGGCGTTGACAACATGTTAGTGTGTTACAAATCAACTTAATAAATACTGTGGTAGATTCTTGATTTCCTTGAGGACTAGAAATCTACACCACTCCAAACACCCCACTGCCCTATGAAACCCTCAATTTGGATGTCCTGGAACGTCTCACCTTTGCCAGCAAGGGCTCTCAATCTGTCAAAATTGGTAGATTTCAAAATTAGACTATTTCCAGTCTGTTGTTTGGCAAAGTTGTGTGACCTTGGAGTCTTGGACACAGTTCACCAGCAAGATTTGCTAGTAGCCTTAACCTATGGTCATGTAGATGGCATGTCATTGGCTTATCTGTATCATGACTGAGAATTCTGCATTATCCTGAGTCATGGGTTCTTGGCAAGAACTAGTCTTGCAGGGCATTTATGCCCATACCCTACATATCGCAGATTTAAAAAAGGCATCTCTGTACAAGTATTGCTTGCTTTCTGAATATTCAGTTTTTAACTTGGAGATTTTGTAGCAGTATCTGATTTTTAAACAAAGCGTCTGAGCTTTTCTCCCAGAACATAGGATTTGGGGTTATCAAAAAAATTATTCTTGGTTGCAGCTTGAATTATTCATGGTTGCAGTAGATTTCAGGTATTTAAGACTTGTGTCCTACTGCGTTTTTCTGATTCAACATTATTAACCCAAGCTGGAATAACATGAAAGGTGCGTATGATATCAGCAGGTACAAACATAGCATTCTTTGTCATGGAAACTGGTTGATAGATTCCTAATGAAATCTGTGCCCAGTTGTAAAGATATTTAGAAATAAATCTGTTGTCACGGATACTACATTGGTAGCTCACACACAAAAACAAAAGGACTGCGGAAAGAAAGGCATTATGCAAACTCCTTTTAGGATTACACTGACCAACTTTCTTTTAATTCTAGCATGCTTGTTCTTGTTATGTTATCATGATTTGTATATTGCACTAATCACCCGAGATGGTATCCAGGTACTCGGGCAGGTGTGTAGGTTTGTGGTTCCAAAGGTGCTTATACGAAGAGCCAGGTCTTCAGCTTCTTGCGAAACTCAAGAAGTGAGGAGGAGGCTCTGATGTATTGAGGGAGATAATTCCATGTCCTGGGTGTGATGTAGGAGAATGAGCGACCGCCAGTTTTGTTTTTGCAGATGCAGAGAATGTGTGCGAGTGTGTGAGAGGCGTAGGAGAGCGTAGGTGTCTGATGGGTTGGGGAAAGTGTATACCGCTTTTCAGTTATTCTGGTCGTGTGTTGTGTAGGGCTTTGTATGTGCGAGTGAGAAGTTTGAATTGGCTGCGCTTGTGAATGGGAGCCAGGGAAGCTTCCTGAGGTGTTGTGTGATGTGGGTGCGGCACAGGAGGTCGAGTATGAGTCTTGCAGCTGTGTTCTGGATGGTCTGGAGTCTGTGTTGAAGTTGTTAGGAGATTCCAGCTTAGAAAGGTATGCCGTAGTCCAGCCTGCTGATGATGAGTGCTTGTGTGACAGTCTGTCTGGTGTTCTGAGGCAACCATTTGAAGATTTTTCATAGCATGCGTAGGATGTGGAAGCAGGAGGTGCACACTGTGTTGACTTAAGCCGTCATGTTGAGCTTGTCATCTAGGATGATCCCTAGATTTCTTGTGTGGTCTGTGGGTCTTAGTCCTTGCTCTGACGCCCACCAGGTGGAGTCCCAAGGGGAGGTCTTGTTGCCAAAGACCAGTACTTCTGTCTTGTCGAAGTTGAGCTTCAGGCAGTTGGTTTACATCCAGTCTGCTACCATGGTCATGCAGTTGGTAGATTGATTCTGGCGTGGTTGTTTTGTCCCGTCGGGGAGAGGATGAGTTGAGTGTCATCGGAGTAGAAGGTGACGGTGATGTCTTGTGATCGGATGATGTTGGCAAGCGGTGTCATGTATATGTTGAAAAGGGTGGGGCTGAAGGACGATCCCTGTGGGACTCCGCATATCAATCCCTTGGTCTCTGATGTGAAGGGTGGCAGCCTTACCCTTTGGGTTCTTCCTGTGAGGAAGGAACAGATCCATTTGAGAGCGGATCCATGTATGCCAATCTCGTGGAGTCTTCTGATGAGGGTGTTATGGGAGACAGTGTCGAAGGCCGCAGAGAGGTCGAGCAAGATGAGGGCTGCTGGTTCTCCTCGGTCAAGGATGTGGGCTTCTTGAGGAGGGCGCTGATTTCTGCAAGTCTCCATTTATCCGGGAAAGTGGCGGATGTGATGGAGGTGTTAATGATATGGGTCAGGGTAGAGCTGATTGGTGATGTTCCCAGGTTGCAGATGTGGTGGGGGCCTGGGTTTGTTGGGGCCCCTGAGTAGATGGTCTTCATGATTGCTGCTGTCATTTCTGGTGAGGCTTGTCCCTTCGATCAGGCGGCATTCTTTGTTGGTGGTGGGTAGGTTAGCAATGAGTTCTCTGGGGTTAGGTTGGTGTGCTAAGTTGCTGTAGTTATTTGCGATTTTGCTGGGGAAGATGTTGGCTAGGTTGTCCCAGAGTTGCTGGGAGGCAGCGATGTTGGTGACAGTGGCTGAGGGTGAGGTGAAATTCTTAACGATCAAGAAGATCTCTTTGCAGGTGTTGTAGCTTTCTTCGATGAGGTCTACTAGTGCTTTTATCTTGGTGTTTCTTATTTGCTGGTGATAGCGTCTGATTGCAGCCTTGTAGGTAGCTCTGTCAGTGGTGTTGTGGCTGGCTCTCCATTTCCTTTCTAGCTGTATACACTGTCGTTTGGTGTCTCGGAAGTCTTCTATGTACCAGCTGGACTACTTATATGATCAACTATGCTTGTTGGGTTTGATGGGTGCAAGGGAGCACGCAAAGTTCTTGATCCAGTAGTTGAATTTGTTAATGTCCTTGTCGCGGTTGTTTGTGGAGCTAGGTTGATCTGTGCTGAGGGTGCTGAGCCAGTCTGCTTCTGTGATTTTGCCCCAGCTGCGGCTTGGAATGCTGAACCTGTTAGGGGTGTTGACTTGAGGTGTGTTGATTTGGAAGTGGATGATGGAGCGGTCGGTCCATATGAGCAGTGTGGTGGAGTTGTATTTGATGCTGTCGCTTGTGGTGAAGATGGGGTACAGTGTTTGTCCTACGGTGTGTGTTGGTTCTGTGACGAGCTGGGCGAGTCCGATGTTGCTCAAGCTTTCGAGGAGTACTGTGGAGCAGGGGTCGTTTCAGTCTTCCTAGTGAAAGTTGAGGTCACCAAGGACAATGTAGGCTCTGGTGTCAATGGTAATCACAGCGAAGAAGTTGGTGATGAGGTTGGTAAAGATGGCTCATGGTCCATGTGGTCGGTAGGGAGAGGTTCCGTTCAGGGTGAAGTTTTCTGAGATTTGTAGCTTGAACTGCAGGTGTTCCATGAATGGTGTGGTGTTCTCTGTGGTTGTGGATTTGATGGATTCCTTGTAGATGATAGCGAGTCCTTCTCCTGGCTTGTGAAGGCGGTCCTGTCAAGCGATCTTGTAGCCCTCTGGGATTGCTGTGGCGATGTTGGGAGCTGATGAGTGGTTGAGCCAGGTCTCTGAGATAAAGAGGATGTTGAGTGCGTTGCTACTTAGCAGGTCTCATATTTTGGTTGTGTGTTGGTTGAGTGATCGTGAGTTGAGAAGCATGCAAGTGAGTTGGTGTTGACGTTTAGTTTTGCTGTGGTGTCGGGTGGGGGTGAAGGCGTTGTTGGTGTTTGTGTGTTGGGAGGGGGTGTTGTTAGTATTTGCATGGGGTGGGGTGTTGCATGTAGCAGTTGGGGGAATGGCGTCTGGGGTTTAGCAACCTAAGGAATGCTGCAGTGTATCGCTGGCCAGTGATCGTACCAGGGTTCCTGGTGTTGGGCGCGGTCCAGACTCGGACAGGCACAAATGGGCTTCCCTTTGGCACGACCCCTGCGTGTCTGTTGCTACTGCCATCAAGTTGGTCCTGGGAGGGGGGAGGAGTGCAGAGTGTTGGTATGTCATTTCCTGTGCTGATGGGTGATGGGAAATGAAGTGCTCTTGCTTAGCTTCTTCTTTTAAAGACGGTTGTGGTGGGAAAACCAGTAATGTCACTTCCTGTCCAGATGTATGATCGGAAATTCAGTGATGTCACTTCCTATTTAGGTGGATAATGGGAGATCCAGTGATGTCATTTCCTTTGCTGATGGGTGATGGGAAATGAAATCCTTTTGTTTGGCTTCTTCTTGTAAAGACCCACTGTGATTTGATATAGGTCGATGTACTTCTCCTGTTTTGAATGTACTCTTAAAAAATCTATAAAAACATTTTTTTTTAAATCCTTGTTCTTCCCAACAAGAGCTGGCATATCCTCTTAAACCAAAATAATAATAAATTACATTGAAAACATAGAAGGGTGTGAAATGGCCCAGCTCTCGAGTAAGGCACCCTTACCAATGCAGTCAAAGATACAGGTCATCCGTGATTTTACCAACTCCTATTAATTATCAGTCATCCCCAAGCATATGAAATGACTGCGTGGATTCCATTCTAATTTTAGCTCAAAAGTACTAAGAATGGAACCTAAATACATAAGTGTTAAACTACATCTGATTACTGTTGGAGGCTCCTGCCTTGGATTTATTTTCTACTAAATAAAATGAAAAATAACAGGAATGTTGTATTTTGATTGCCAGCCAAATCACTGATGGAGAAAACATCTTCTTTGAGCTAAACTAGAACATTTCTTTCATATTTTCTGCTTCATCTCCTTCAGTGAATGTTATAAAAAGTTGAGATATGTTTCTACTTCTAATTCTAAAAATCCCACCTCCTTAACTCGTAGGTATTTCTATGGAACCTCCTGAACAAACCTAGCCTTCTCTCTCAGAAAAAAGGGCATAATGAAACATAAAAGTATAGGTGGGTAGCTGTCAGCATCCAGGTTGTTTTAAACCAATGGGTTCCAAGTGACATGTAGACAATGAGAACAAAGCGGAAACCTCCATGTTATTAGAATCTACCCATTTACATTTTTATGTTGTGTATACCACCTAATCTTGATCCAATGTATCAGCAGCATAGAAGTAGAAGAGTCAGAAGGAAGCCATGCACAACAGGGCATCCACTCCCTGCCTCATCTTTTTCATTATAAAATTACATACTGTAGATGTGCTGTACTGAAAATATGGCCACTCCTCTTTAAAAACATAATTGTAAAAAAGAATCTGTCATTGTCCTAGCCTCTCCCACCACCTAACCTTGTCCCATTCAAATATTAAAAATCTATACCTGATCTCTTGCTACCAACCTACACCATCCTCTGGCCATCCCTCTTGTCTCAAAAACACCTGCCACCTTTCTCCACTGCCCAAGGTACTGCTTTCTCCTGGTCACGTACAGACATAAAAAAATGTACCTGAAGCCCTGACACCTTCCCTCTCTCCAGCCGACTAACATGTTGTTCACTGTCAGCAAGAAAACGGAGCTAGTGTTGTGCTCAGCACAGTAAGTTAATGCCTGTGAGCTGCTGACCTGCATTGCCCAGTAACTGAGATGGAAGATGGTTGGTGTCACCAGACTGGAAACTAAGAAGTGTAAAATAAAAGAAAACATCAAGGCAGCAGGTCTTTTCCATCTATGCATGCAGGATCTGGAACAACATCCCTGTATCCATCAGCACCGTCCCAAAGCTGCTCCAATTTAGGAAAGAGTTGAAGATGCACATCTTTAAAAAAACACTACAACACAATGCAGTAACAGTACACTTCTGCTCCCAGAATCCAGATATCTCTATTATCATTTGTTTTAAATATCACGGTTTATTGATTTTTATTATAACAAAGGAAAAGGAATTATGTATCATCTTTTGTCCACTATTTCCATCGAACCATGGCAGCACACCAACCTCATACAACCCCACCAAACTTCACCCTACAACAGTATTCAACACAGTTTATTTTAAGGGACAGAAGTAACGATTTTTAGCATCCAAGGACTAGGTCGACTGATCACAAGGCTCCATCAAAATGCCGCTATACTGGACCCACTCTCTCCAGATTCTTTGGTGCTTCTGCAGGCACCCCCTGGCCAAAAAAGACAGTGGTCTACCCTGTTTTACAATCCTCCATAGACAGGGAGGTTTGGGTTCTTCCAACCTTGAGCAATATCCCTTTAGGCAAGCAATAAACAAATCCATAATAATGCCATTTTGTATTTATTGCTGTTGCGGTCCGGATTAATATGCAATAGTGTAATTTTAGGGTTCTGGGGGAGCCGCCAACCCAGCACCTCTCCCAGCGAAGAAAGCACCCCCTCCCAGAAGTAAGCTACAGACAGTGAACACAAGGTCTGGGATAGAGTGGTGAGTCCACCACCCCCATTCTCCACAGTCTATTTCTTGTAAAATATTTACAGTGTAAATATTTCAACTGAATGAGCCTAAATTGTGATCTGATTGCCGATTTGCAAGGGAAAGCCCAAACTTCCCTCCAGTCCTCTTCTGTTAGAGGACGCAAATCTTTTTCCAATGACTCGCACAAGCGAGCAAAGGAGTCAGGGGTATTATTTACAAGTGAAATGTGAAATCTTGTGCTCCTGCAGATTTTCTGTTAAAATCTTATCCTCCGTCTGCCTGAAGTCTAAGAGTTCTACCAGCCCCGTGACATAAGGCCCCAGACTTGTGCTGAACCTGTAGATATCTAAAGAACAGACTACGATGAAGGTAGAATTCTTCCTGTTAAGCCAAAAAGGATTTCATCCTTGTCCCAGACATACTGTTCCCTAGTCTAAAAATCCAATGGCAACCCATTGTTGGAACCCCTGCAATCCTGCCACTTGGTGAAGGCACCTCCCCATCCCCAGTGGGGTCTCTCTAGTAAATTTGTGTTTCCAACCCAAGGCTTTATTTGTATCGTGCCAAATTTGGAACACCACCTGGAAACTAGTCTAGCCCGCCTTCTCAATTTTGACCAGCGACGTTAAATCAGTGTATATCAGCCACACATGTGCTCAACTTAGGGCCAAAGCAGGAAAAAACAAGTACTCCCACCCTCCCAAATCAAAGGCCTTTTCAAAATCAGTTAGAAACATTGAAAATGGGCCCTGTAGTCTAATCTCATGGGCGAGTACGATATAAACACGTCTGATATTATGCCTAGTGGCTCGCTTAGGATTGAAGCCAGATTGGTTCAGTCTGACTAATGAGCCCATTTCCTTAGATCGCTGGTTTACTAGGGCGTTCTCTACTACTTTTATCTTTACATTTAGAAGGGACATGGGGCGGTATGACTAACAACGGTCAGGTAGGCTGTCAGGCTGATCAATGACTACTATCTCAGCCGGATGCATATAATGTGGAAGTTTTCCACACTCCAGTGTTTCCGAAAACACTCCCAACAGTGGACCAGTGAGTTTGAACACTGAGAGCTTAAAGAATTCTGCCGGGAATCCATTTAATCAAGGGGTTCTTCTAGATTGTAGTTGATGCAGGGCTTTGCTTAGATCCTCTTCTGTGATGGTCCCTTCTCGAAGTTCTCTCTTTCCTCTATCTTGCACCCTGATTGTGAGATTTCTTATAAAGTCAGCCATGTCAATTGGGTCTGGCGGGGTGTCCTTCAAGCACAAGGTTGCGTAGTAAGTTGCAAACTCAGCTGTATTCAGGTCTCCACTAATCTCACACCCCACATTACCTTCAAGGATAGCTATTGGATTTCCTCTGACTGTGCTAGTACATAGCCAATGAAAGGTTTTACTGGCCTAATTAACCTATTGGTATATCCTACTCACGCCTCACTTGCTTTGTGTAGTTGTGTATGTTTAAGAACTATCTGTGTATGAAAGGAATTTCTAAGTGTTATCACTGAGGGAGAGCCCTAAATATTGTGCTTTCAGTTCCAGTGCTCTGGCTTTGAGCTCTGCAACCTCATGTTGCTTTCTCTACTGCGAACCAGCCTGATAGTTTATGATCTCTCCTCGCATTGTGGCTTTAAATGCTTCCCGTGGAATAACAGGAGATTCAACAAAATCCTTCTTTATCTCAGAATAGGAGTCAACTGCCTCTACTATATGCATCCTGCAGTCTGGGTCAGCCAGCCACCAAGTTTCCAGATGTCATCTCCTCTTTGCGAGTCCCAGGCCAAGCCACAACTTGAGTTCCAGTGGTAAATAGTCTGAGAGACCCCAAATCAGGATACGAACCCCAGCAACTTAATGCATTTTAGAATTGGCTAGTAGAAAATAGTCTTGGGGTGGAACCGTTATGTGGTCTCCTTAAAACTATCTAAACCTTATCTCCCGTAGGTGGAGGGAAAGTTTGGCATCTGATATGGCCAGAACAGAGAGAATCGGTGGACTGCGATGCAGACCATCCTTGCCGCTCGAATGATCCCAAACCCAATCAGTCACCCAGTTCAATTCCGCTTTCAAAATCTATGGCCTGGGTGGCAGTAGGCTGCTAACAGACTCGAGGACACTAGCCATCAGAATAGGGGTGCATATACACACACAACAAAGATACTGGCGTATCATGCAGCTGCCCTGACACCACTACATAGCTACCCAGGGCATCTTGCCACACTCGATTGATCTTAAGGGGAAAGTTCTTGTGAATGTATATTGCCATTCCTCTAGACCACATGGTAAAGCCAGCAAGAAACACTTTGGAGAAGCCCAAATGTGTCAAACAGGAATACCCATTTCTCACCAGATGGGTTTCATGTAGGAAAAGTATTTCAGGATCATGCCGTTTATCCACCTGTAAAACTGCTCCCCTTTTAATGCTATCTAGAAGACCATTAACATTCTAGGTAAGAACCTTCACCTGGCCCTGCTTCACTGCTGAAACATCTGCAACTGGGTTAAGAGTGGATCTGAGCATGGAGGTGAAGTGCTGTGTTTAGTGAGACCCAGCCTACCATGAACCTCCATGAAATAGGTAATTTTAAAGATTTCTCCCCTCCTTTCCAACCCCTAGAGCCCACCCCCTCCTTATACTTCTAAAACATGAAGAATTTGTTGTGGAATAAACTTGAGACCAGCACCAACTGGCCAACAAAACAACAACTTGGTCCCATTGCACCAAACTCCCATCCCCACAACTCATGACCAAATATTAAACCTCAGATAAAGATTCACCCTCGATATAGAGAGAAAGTCGGCTCACTTCCTCTGAGAGCAAGTTATGAGTGCATAAATATCCATCCCCCTGTCCTTTGGGTTCTTGAATAATCGCAGTACATTGTCTCCCTATATCATGAATGTTTATAATGTTTAAAAGGATGATTGTCGGGGTACCTGGCAATGGTGTACCATGAACTTCTCAGGCTTTTAGTGAGGAAAGTGAAGAATTATCAAGGGCTAGGGATCTCCCTTCGATATGCATGAAGGGAATTTTTCCTCCTGCTCTCACGTCTTCACACTCCGAGCTAGAACCAAGCAGCGCATCCATGAGCCCTCACCTGCCAAAGTGAGATCTGTTTCTGTTATGGGATCGGTTGCATGTGTTCTTAAAAAGTGAGTCTCCATCCGGAACCCCCTTTTTTCTTCCCCCTCCAGAGAGGAATGTTGGTACTGTTGCAAAAGGTGTTGCTCCTCCATCCACTCCCAGACCGCTTCTGGGGTTTAGAAAAAGAAGGTACTGAACTGGAACATGGCCTTTAACTTTGCTAGAAATAGGAGAATATATCGGATGTTCATAGATCACAGTTTTCTCTTACCTTGTCAACGAATTTGTTGTTTTGCCCATGTTGAGTACAATCTAGAAAGACCATTATTGACTTGAGTCATAACAAAGTTGGCTTTGGTCTCAAGCAGAGAATTTCATCCCTATCTTTATAGATCATGAAATTGCGCAATCATCGGGCAGCCATCAACTGCAGCCATCCTTCAAAGAAAGGTGCCAAGTACGCGCCCTTGCAATTCTCTGTAAATCCCACAAGTCTCAGGTTGCTTCAAGTGGTGCATCCCTCTGAATCCTCCTTCCTAGTTTCAAAATTTTTAACAGTTGCTGAGAGTTTAATGAATATATATTTCAAGTTTTTGTTTTAAGTTTTTAACTGTCCTCCATGATTCATATTCTTATCTCTGCCTCCGTAATCCTATCAGCAGCTTGGTGCCGGTCTTGGCTCAGTAGTGTGACAGCAGAGCGCACTGCACTTATTTTTACCTCTAAAGCATCCTTAGAAGCATTAATGGACTTTAGAACAGTGGCTACCTTGGAGGACGGGTTGTCGCTAGACCTTGGGGCCCTTCGAGTGGCATCGCTGCCTGTGCTTGTCCGCCCATTTGGGCTGAGTGTATTTGTCCAATGTGCCCTGCTTACTAGATGTTAGGTGCTTATCTTTAGCCATCTTAGGGATTCAAATATTCTCTGTATACATCAAAACTCCCAGTTCCACTGTACCCCACGCAAAAAAGGCCTGATTTCAGGTCCCTGTTAGGTCAATGGGCCTGCCTCTGGTGGTGAATCTTTTCATGTCAACTGGGGATGTACTATTGTCCCCATAAACACTCCACAGAATGAGGGAGCAGGAGAGGGCAGTGAACAGACAGCCACAGTACTGCGTCTCCCGTTAATCCAACTTTGTGCCCTTCAGCTTACTAAACAGAGAGAAAGGGGGGGGGGGTCCATTCTCATCTTCCCAACCCCGGGTTGGATCCGCAGCTTCCCGCCATGGACGATGGAGAAAAAAGGGGGTTCTGAGGGCAGCTGCGTGCCTGATACACTTTCAGTTCAGCTGACATTCACCAGTCCATGTTCCTAGCCATAGAGTTGATAAAGTCTAATAATTAAAATGCTAATTATTTAGTTTAGCAGCTTAATATGCAACGATTAATGTAAAATTCAAAGCTGAGATGACATGCATTTAAAATGTGCCAAACTGCAATAGGCAGTTATGGCTATTTGTATAGGCCATAGAAATGTTAAAAAGCAAGTTTCCTTTAACTAAAAGTGAACCTAATATTGCTAAATAGGTACGATGTAATTTAGAAAGCTTGACTTTAAATTGACATAGCTGCCAAATATTCTGGTTTAACAAATGTATTACGTTTCATAAGCAACATATTATTTGTAAATAACAATGACTTCCCATTTTCTCATGTCTCACATAATGTTTGAATAGAATAGTTGTACATTTTAAACAATAACTCTTGATTGTGGTAAATAAAATGCATTACCTAACAGTGACTTTTCAAGCTGACCTCTCTTATATTTTTATAATTCATTGTTCTTGCAGTGAAACATTTTGAATGTAGAAGGCCAATCTGTGTTCGAATGCCTAAGGGAACTAAGGCTCATGCTTCCAGAATTTAACAACTAAAAAATGTCTGTTACTAACTTGTGATAAAAATTTACAAGCCGCATGTTATTTCGTGGGAAAGGAAGAGCTGAACCTGCTCATCGATGCGTGCTGCCAGTCGATTGGTCCAGAGAGGAAGAAGCCTGCTACAATGTTCGCAATATGTATTCATGACTTTTATGTTCGTGCTTTTTCCTAGTTAGTGTGTGGCTTTTTCTCCTATTCTCTTGTCCTAGGCTGACAGTTGTGGCTACTGCTGCTCCTGTTCATCCTTACTTTATTTTGTTGCTTAGTTTTACAGATTGCTACTGCAACTGTATAATCATTTGCTCATAATACTAAGGCTCGGTTGAGTTTCATGAACTACTCTTTATGGGAAGTTCTGCTGCTTAAATTTGTGTTTTGAGCTTCATGCTCCTTTAATCTCACTACTTTTTCTTGAATTTGAACTCTTCATGAGTTCTCCTAACTCTGAAATTCCTGTCCTGATCTTTAGAATAGGGTTTGATTCCTTTATGGAACATGCTTAATGCAGTAGTTGATTATTTGCTTTAACCAAATCTTTTTGCGAGATTTCTGTAAACTTACTTGATTATTTGACTAATTTGACTTAAAGGAAGAAAAAAAACGTACTAATCTCTTAATGAGAATAAAGGTTTTGAAAACGATTCCAAACTCTCATCATTGACTGAACTTAAACTGTTAATGCGAATTGATTTGAAATGACAGAATAGCTCCTTGATTCAAAACACAGTAGCAAAGGTCCATCACCTGGTTAGAAGAAATTAGCGCGGGAACGGGCCCTTACTTAGCTCAGTAGGTGATGGTAAATTAAAAAAGATGAACCATAATATTTAATTTTGGGTCCCTTTCGAGCTATCAGAGTCATTCGTGGAGACTCTCCACTGCTCCATGCCAGTATAATGACCCTCCTAGACACCATTAGTGATATATTAGAGAACAAGAGCAAATACTTCAACAACGTCTGCTCCCCCTAGATGCCCAGGCATACTGTCTGCGCTGTTAGACAGGGTGCCCCACTCCCTCCTCCAGATGCCCCTGTATGATCTGCCAATAACCCCTCAGTCTCAGGCATTCCTATAGAGTATGCATCAGTGGCCCCCTTTGGAGGCAACCCCTAAGGCACTTGTCGCTGGGGAGTCTGCCCACTTTGTAAAGCCTAGTCCAGCATGCCCTATGCAATATCTTGAGCTGGATGAGGCAGAAACGGCTCTTATCGCCCCCTCCCTCGGGTACCTACAAGCCTCCGTTAAATCCGCTTCCTTAAGTGTGCCCAGTTCCTCTCCACATCCATATTTTAGCTTGTCCAGATGCCGCTTGCAGTTCTGGACTAGCATTGCATAGATCACTGAAATCCCATGGCAGTTAAGGTGAGCTGCCAACAGTCTGTATTCCAGTGAGGGCCTCTTCCACTATCTTTTCTTGGTGTCTGGTGTAACTCTTCTGGGTGTCTGGTGTAACACTGTAGGGCGTGTCTGACCTGCAGGTAGCGGAATCTCTGGGATTCCGCAAGCTCATATCATATTGGACCTGGAGACTCTCGAATGTCAACATGCCCTCACTTCCCCCAATTTCCCCCACCTTGGAAATTTTGATCTAATCCCATTGTCTGAAAGCTTCTAGCTTTTTCAGATTCGCCAATACATTGCAGTCCCCCAATGGTGTTTTAAAAGTAATTTTCCCCTCACATCCAATTACTTTAGTTGCTCTCTTCCATGTCTGAATTGCTATTGCAGTTGAATTCTGGCACCGCCTGTATGTTAGTACAACTACAGAGTACCCACAAGTAACCCCTTCGGGAAAGTAGTGCCCCATCCTCCATAAAGGCTGGATCTTGTTGCTCTGCAAATGCTTAATCATTGATCACCTTTAGCTGTGCCGCCCAGTAGTACAATTTAACTTTAGACAGAGGAGTGGTGTATTCCTTGGGCGTAAAATTACCTAATAACCCTGCCTTACCACTGATGATAGAACCCAAAGCATGCATATAACTAAAAAAAAACCTACTGCTGTTTAGATGGGTGATCTCACGCCAGGAGGAACTTTTCTGTCTTTGACACCACTAAAGGCTAGGACAAATGCTATACCTTAGATTTTTTAAATATATTTCCAGCAATGGGGCTCTAGGCAAGCAGTTTACCCTTCAGACCCCTTGAGCCCTGAATTAATGTTGCTTGCTCTTATCTAATAAGCACTCCTAAACCTTTGTGGCAGACACAGACTGCTTCATTTTTATTTTTTTTAAATATTTTTTTTATTTTCATTTTGCGTCAAACAAAAAACAAAAAGCAGCGTGTCACATTTGGTTACATTCGTGCCGACATGTACATATATAATCCACATCACATAAATTCCCACCTCCTCCCCTTTGCGGGCTGTATGAATCTGTAAATCCCACTCAATCATTGATCCTTGCAGCAGCGTCCCCCATGTTGTCCTCTCCCAAAGTGTCCGAAGACAGGCCAGCCGGCCATCTTGACAAAAATACAGTGCAGTCCCCTCCACAGGCCAACTAATCATCGCCCAGTCCTCCATCCAGCCCATAATATTTCCTCCATTTACCCCATACCCTACGGAATTTTCGCGGGCAACCTCTCACTTTGTATGTGACCCTCTCCGCCGCCATATACATATCCAGCCCCATCTTCCATTCTCGAAGCTGGGGGAGGTAACGCCGCCCCCCATGCTCTAGCTACGTCCCTTTTTGCTACTACTAGAGCCAACATGGCAAAGATAAGCTGCGGACGGCCCAGATCTACATCCCCGGGTATGCCCAGCAGTATGAATTTGGGGTCTAGGGGCAGCGTCTCTTCTAGAACCCTGCTCAGTTCCCCCAGCACCATTTCCCAATATGACTGTATGACGGGGCAGTCCCAAATGGTGTGGTAAAATTCCCCCTGTGCCTGGCCGCATCTCAAGCAATTCGGGTCGCTGGCTTGGCCCATGCGATGGAGTTGGGCCCTGTCATAGTATACTCTGTGTAGTATTTTGTATTGGATGAGGCGGAGGCGGGATTTAATGGCCACCTCTCGGTGGTGCATCAGGGCCGCCTCCCAGTCAACGTTTTCTAGAGTACCCAAGCTCAGTTCCCACGTCTCCCTCAATTTCCCCAGTCTGTCCGGTGTGTTATTAATCAGGGTCCGATATGTTAGTGATACTGCCTTTTGTGAGTACGTGTTCTTGCAGTAGGCGCCCCTCCAATGGTGCATACTCTGGCAGTGAGGAGGATAGTGAGCTCTCCGCTAGCCAGGCATGTCACAGCTGCGCATATTTAAAAAACTGGGAGGCGTGCAGCCCAAAATCTGTCTGCAGCGCACGAAAGCTTTTGAGTTTCCCTTTAGCCACAATATCTCCTATGGTGGAAATGCCTATGGCATCCCACCCCCCAAAGCCCCTAAGTTTGTGGAGATCCTTTAACCAGGAACAGTGCCAGAGGGGTGTCTTCGATGCTCTGTCCCAGACCTCCAGCGTGACTTGTGTGGTCGGGAGTAGGCGTCCCCTGCCCCGCCCTCCATAGAGATAAAACATACACGTGCGAGTCGTCATAGTATCTCTTTCTAACCTATAGGTGGGGTGGTCTGCCGTGGCATGTATCCATTCATTCACCGGGGTCAGATGCTCCGCCCAGTAGTAGGCTTCAATATCCGGTAGGGAGATCCCCCCCCATTATACTGGTTGCGACGTAATGTGGTGAGTGCGATCCTCGGCTGTTTCCCGAGCCATAGAAGGGAGCGTAGTTCCGCATCCATCACTCTGAAGGTCTGCCTAGAGAGGGGGAAATACTCATTCTGGAGGGCATAAAGGAGACTGGGTAAAGTAATCATTTTAAACATAGCCGCCCTGCCAAGGATAGGGAGGGGGAGAGCTTTCCACCTCAGTGCGTCTGCGGCAAAGTTAGTGATGACCCGTTGGATATTTTTCTGGTACGAGAGCCTTCTATCTGTAGTGAGATAAATCCCCAGGTACGTGAACCCAGTCTGTGCTATCTGTAGGGCCCCAGGGAGAGTGGGCCAGACCTCCGAGGCTCGTGGGCTGTATATGACCGATTTGTGCCAGTTTATGGCATATCCGGAGAACGTCCCATACCGGTCCATAAGATCAAACAAGGCGGGGATCGTGGTGGCCGGGTGGGTAACATACAACAGAATGTCATCCGCATAGAGCGAGATCTTTTCTTCCCTCACATCTGTCGGCGTTATTCGGAACCCTCGAATCTCCCCCCGTTGCCGGATCTCACAAACCACTATCTCTATAGTGAGGGCAAAAAGTAGCGGCGACAACGGACAGCCTTGACGGGTCCCCCTTCTAATAGGGAAATCTCCGGATACCTGGCCATTAACCTTAACTCGTGCACGAGGGTCCGTGTACAAGAGTCCCGTCCAGTGCCTAAACTTGGGACCAACACCGAACTTAACCAAGGTGGCCTCTAGAAAGGGCCAGTGCACCGCGTCAAACGCTTTTTCTGCGTCTAAGGACAAGAGCAAATGCGGCTCTTCTCGATCCTGTACCTCCATGAGCCAATTGTGGGTCCTACGCAGATTCATTCTGGTCGCCCGGCCAGGCAGGAAGCCCGTCTGGTCCTGGTGCACCAAGGTAGTGATGACCTGGCGAAGGCGCATAGCCAAAATCGTCGCCAAGATTTTTACCTCTATATTTAGGAGGGAAATGGGGCGATAGGAAGCACAATCAGTGGGGGGGTTTCCCTGGTTTGTGAATGGGGATAATTGTGGCCATTCGGAGATCCGAGGCAGAATCCCCTCCTGGGAGGCATCCTGAAACAGCGCCAGGATGTGTATTGCTAAAAGATCTGCGTATCTCTTATAGAATTCTGCTGGAAGGCCGTTCGGGCCCGGGGTCTTCCCAGGACGCAATCTGGTTATGGCTTCCTTGATTTCGTCTACCGTTATATCCGATTCTAGGCCTTCCCTCTCATCGTCATCTAAGGTCGGGGTCCGAATGGCTTCTAGATAGGCTAGAATATCCGACGGAGCCCCCAGATCTCGGGCGCCATAGAAATGCTGATAGTAGGATGCGAACGTCTGAACTATTTGTGCATCCCTCGTCTGTTCCATTCCCTGAGGATCCACTATGCTCGTTACCCAGCGGGATTCCATTTCTTTATGGCTAAGCCATGCCAGCAGTTTTCCCGACTTGTCCCCCACATCATACAGCCTATGTAAGGTCGCCTGCGCCTGCCCCTTGGCCTCCTGTGTTGCTAGGGCCCTGCACTGAAGCTGCGCATCCGTCAGCTGCCTTAGGACCTGTGGGTCTCTGCTCGTAAGGTACCGCTTTTCCAATGCAAGGATTTGGGTCTCTAATGTGGCCAATTCTTCCTGAGCCTTCCTCCTCTCCCAGGCTATTCGATTTTGGGCCCTGTCCCGCAAGACCGTTTTATATGCTTCCCACATCACGACGCCCGACTGCACCGATCCCAGATTTTCTGCGAAGAAAACTTTGGTGTCAGCCCGGAGCCCCTGGAGCACCTCTTTATTCTGTAGGTCCCATACCGACAGTCTCCAACTCCCGCGTCCGGCGCGGGACCTCTCCCCCACTTTAACATATAAAGGCGAATGGTCAGACAGACCCCGGGCCATATATTCCGCCTCATAAGTGTTCTCAATGACACCCCGAGGGAGCAGCACATAGTCCAATCGCGAGTGGACCCTGTGAGCCCCAGAGTAGTACGAGTATTGTCGCTCTTCCGGATGCAGGTGCCTCCACACGTCCACCAAGCCCAGGGCAGACTGCTTCATTTTAAATACATGCACAAAATCTAATACACCTTTGTAGGACTGTGAACCCTCATCATGCGGGTAGATGCCAGATGCTTAAAATGTATCCTTCAGGGGCTGACTTTCCTCACTTCGCTTGGCCTTGCCCACCTATTCAGGTTATTTTGGAGGAATATCTTTACGTAGCTCTCATTGATGAGTGATTGCCAGCTGACTATTTCCTCACAATATGGGCTGCTGGGACGTATTTGAGATGTTCTACAGTCAATTAGGACATTAGCTGTGCTGAAGTTGGCAAAGAATAGCGAGAGGACGTTGATTGAGGATTGGGGCCAGTGTTGGGTGTAGAGGAATGAGGAAAGGTATCTGGTCTTCTGCGACAACACTGCAGACGTGTAAGCAACTCTCTTCCCAAGCAGTGCCTGTCTCACTAATATTTGGCCTTCAAGAATATGTATTCCAAAAGAGCGAAGCTGGGACCCAGAATCATTTATTTTAAGTAGAAGTAGGGCATGTCTGAATGTTTGACTCATGAGTTGTAACATGGGGCCAGATGCACTAAAGCTTTTTGTGGTCGCAAAGTATCCAATTCGCAAAATTGGACTGCTTGCGACACAAAATGGCCTTTTGGTGAGACCCAAACACAAATTTTGATTCTGTAACATATTACCGAATCGCCATTTGGGTTTGTGACTACTTACTGAATCGGTATTTGTAAGGGTTGTGTAATGGACCACTTCCTCTTTATGAAAGATGGCTATAACATTTTTATGAAGTGGTTCCATTTTTTAAGTCTAGGACTCCTGCCTAGTCTTAAAAAATGTGTGTAAAACCTTTCATCTTTATTTTTTGTTTTTTTAGACAAACAATCATGAAACTTTCCAAAAAGAAGTACATCCGCTTTGGGTTCTGGCAAGTTTCGTGCAGATCTGACCAGCTTGACCAAAAAATAAGGGAGGGGTGCCAAAAGTGACATTTTTCTTTTTAACTCCCATAGGAGTAATCCAGGGTGCAAGTGGGGAGTGGGTCTACCTTCTGGATAAAACCTAAAAGGGGATGTAGAATTACCCCAGCCTGGACGTCTGAGACACTCGCAACACTGGTGTGGGCAAACAACCGGGGTTCCGGAGTTCTTGCGCGTGGGACCTACCCACGTCCGGACTCCCCACTTGCACCCTGGATTACGTACGAATCCAGATTTCAGGGACGATACTTCCTAGGACACTCTCTAGACCGTCCCCCCTACTTTAGAGTAGATGAGGATCCCCCTCCAGTCCTCATGAAATGCCACGCATCCTATTGGAGAACTTTGGCATGAAACATGTCGACCTATTGACCACCTTCACATTTCACCTTTCACCTTGAGCTGCAGCAGGTTGTATTCTCCTCGCCAGCCACGAATCTTGTAGTCGGTTTTAATCATAGCATCAGTATCCAGCGAATAAAGGATTTTTGGACACTCATAGCTATTTTTAGACACACTTTCACTCCCACTCTACTCATCACACATTCGCTCCAACACCCCATCTTCTAGGGCCTGTCGGCAAACAACACAGAAGACCTCCGGCAAAGAGCCCCCCTGCGGGGCCCGTTGGGCATTGCAGCGCCGGCCCAACGAGGAGCTGCCCTATGATGAAGCATGACACCTCTCGGGGTGTGTAAGGGCCCTTGCTCCTTATTGGAGCTACCCCCCCCAACCTTCCTTCCTTTACCTGGAGCCTCCTTACACGCCCTTCGGCCAATTGGCCCTTCACCCTTTGACCTTCCGGCCCCTCTCCATAGGAACTGCATACCTCTTGCTTGACCATGAGACTCTGAACCTACAGCAAGCTTATGGACCCATGCTGGCCCTTGTGCAGGTTCCACAAGTGCGAACAAGGTTCGCAGACCCCACGAAGGATCTTCAAATCCACAAAAAATTTAAAAATACAGAGCTTGTCGGGGTTGGCAGCAGCAAGAGTTGGCAGCCCAACCTTCACTGCATGTGGCCAAAGGCTATGTGCGGTGGCGATTGGCCGCCTGCAGCGGCATGGCACAGGTTTTGCCCTTGGGGCAGGCCTTGTAGTCAACTCACACTGTGTACAGCTTTTGACTGTGGACAGCAGGTGTTAGTCACCAGGTGCAGGTTGGTGCAGGGCCTGGCCATAAGACTGGCCCTCCAGCGAACCCTCGAAATGCACACTGCCTTTGGCAGCTGAAGTTTGCCACCCACAGCTGGTTGGGTGCAGGACTTGCCCTTTAGTTAAGATTATTTCCCAAGTCCGAGGTGAAAGTACTTTTCACAGATTTTATCAGAACTTCAGATACCTCACTCACAGCTAACTTTAGTATCATCCTTTTGGTGTTCATTTTTGCCTGCGCTTAAAAGAATATTGAAGCTACATTATAGATTGCTTGTAACAGGGATTCATAATCAGATATGTTGCCATGTATAGAAGCAACTAATAAACAGGTGTTCCAGATATGGCTAACGTGCACGTTCTTCATTACTCTATAGAACTTCATGTTAGTAAAAATTGACAAATCAGTTTCTTAGCTAAGTGGAACTCATCTACTCAAAACGTAAAGTTTCCATATTAATAAGCCTGTGTTCTGGCTTTAATATCCCTTGCATGGTATAGGGATGTGTTCCCTTGCCCTGAGTGACACGAATGCATGCATCTTGCCTTTGTTTTTGGGCCCAGCTAGCATGCTAATTTACCAAATGTGCTGATGTCTGGATAAAGCCAATGTCCAGACCCTGTTCTGTGGCCTGGATGGGCGCACCAAGCTTGCCATCTTTCATGACATGGAACTGCCGTCCATGTCCTGGGTTTTTGATATAAAATGGTAGTGGCAATTTACCGTTTTTTTTTTGTTTTTTTTAAGATTATTGATCCTGAGCAAACCTTTTACTGTTCAAGGAGGGAGTGCGACCTACTGGTCTGCTTCACCATAATACTCAGACGCTTGTGCTGACATTCTGTGTGCATGTCTAGTATGTGTGTACATAGTGTATGTGTTGCTCATACATGACAGCGAGTCTGTGTGCAGCGCATTTTTCCTGGGACCAGTAGGATACATTTTGGTATAGACCCTGGGTTAGCATGGCACAGGATGGGGGGTGGATACAGCTTCCCCGGACAGTGGAAGTGTATTAACTGCATTCCTGAAGCCAGAGAATGGAGGCCCAGGAAACAAAGTGAGGAAAGATGGAGGCAGGGTACCTTTAAAAATTCTATGAGGACCTGTTTGCAAAGGATTGCTGATTAGATTTTCCTGAGTGACTGCTGTTTGCTGGATGGCAGGGGAAGGAGTGATTCAGCAGATTATGTTGTTAAAAGTGGTAACGTTTCTATGCAGGCCTGCCCTTCTGTCTCTCCTTGATTGCTACTTCAGAAAGGCTGTTGACTGCCATTTGCAATGTCTTCACACTTCATTATGCACACGTTTTGGAAAGTGGAGCCAGCATCATCACTTTCATTGCTCCATGCATCTCTTTTTATGCCAGTTGGAAAATGTCAATAATACTAAAAGCCGTAGGTAGTTATTATATGTACTGTATTTGGATACTTATTATATTCAACTGTTCGACCCTACCATAGCATTTATCAAAGTATGTAATATAACACTGTCTTCACATGCAATTTATGTTGTTTCATTCTACACTGTTGCATCCTCAAATTGTATACTATCTCTTAAAATGTGCTCTATAGTCCTAAGCTCCAGCATGAAAAACTGGTCTTTACTTAGAACTTCTAAAGGTCCCACTCCGTTTTCCTTTTGTATTCCTCTCTTCTTTCTTTCAGTCCTCTGCATGTCTTCTGGGTTTTTTTGGTCCTCATTCTGCCAACTGTCTTGCTGGATATAATTCTAGTCCCTTAGAGACCCTCTGGGATGAAACGTGGAAAGGGAGGAAAAATAATCCCTGCAAGCATACTGCTGTTTCCGCTTCCATCTCCTTCGCATACTAAGACCCTCGGGGAATAGGAGATACCGTGGCCGACAGCATGTTTGGCTTAATCATTGGACCCACTTGCCTTCTCTCTCCACTCCACCAATGGAGCCCAGATCTTGTCTTTACTTCTTGGATCGCAGGCCATATCCGACTCACTTGTGTATATGATACTCTTAGGACACTCGGCAAAGGAAGGGGGGTTTTCAGATTTCCATAACCTACAAATTTCCCTCCTTGCCAATAAGATTACATAGAATATAAACTTGGAACTAACCATGTTGCTCCGTACTTCTTCCTCTAGGTTGAGTCCGTAGAATATGAGGCAGAGGTCTACCTTAATCTGTTTCCCAAGTATTTCTCCAATAAAAACGCACACCGAACGCCAATAAGATGTAATTTTTGGACATTGCATAAACAACTGTAAGTCATCTGCTGCTGCATACGTACATCTTGGACAATTATAAGTATTACCCGTAACCTTGGGCAACTTCGCTGGAGACCAATAGACTCTATAGGTGGTAAACAGATGGTTGCGTTTAAGTGTTGCAGGCTTTACCACTGATCGTAACATACCGTATGAGTCATACCACAATTGTTTCAGATCTTCGTCCCCAAACTCCTCTCCCCATAGATTTAAAATTTCAATTTCGATCTTCTCGTCTGTCTCCAAAAAGGCCCCATACCAAAAAGAGATTTCCTTTTCCACTGATCAGTTCTCATCACCTGATCAAATTTTGACTCCCCTCCTCTTGTGCCCAATCTTGTGTTGCCCACCAGGAACATAATTGATAGTACTTAAACCTCGTTAATTGTCCCTTTGTACATTCACTTAGTACTTCCCAGCTCACTAAATTAGAACCTATTTTAAGATCTGCCCAATACCTTATACCTCCCGATTTTAGAGGCTGACTAAGTTGATCTCTCAGGCATTCCGGGGTACCCGAGGATTCCCAAATCGGAGCCCATGATGAAAAATATGGGACGCCCAAGCATTTCCTCACATACATCCAGGTTCTTAAAGCAGACCTCAGAGTCTTCAGCCTCACCTTTTTAAAAAACTTTGGGTCTCCATATTTAAAAAGAAAGTGTTGCTGGCCTTGAGAGATCTGCTAACATGGCCTCAAACAGTAAACCCACAGATGTCTTATCTGTCTTATTTGCCAACATACGGACATTCTTAAAGTGGAAAGCATAACAATAGGCAAGCAGGTCCGGTAACGCCAATCCTCCTGCCTCTAGTCTCCTTCTTAATTTTTTCCAGGCTATCCTAGGGCCCTTTGACGCCCAAATAAAGCTCCCTATTTTCCCCTGCAGTTTAGCTATGTTCTCTTTCTGAAAAATTAAAGGAACAGAATTAAAAAGAAAAGTAATTTTCGGGAGGATAATTATTTTTATAAGGTTTACCCGACCATAGATGTTTAAGGGTAGGTTCGCCCATTTCAGCAACATACTCACTATCTCCTGACTGACTTTCTTCCAGTTTATTTTAGTAATATCCTCCAATTTCTGAGTGATCAGCACCCCAAGATATCGTATTTGTGTTTTTCCCCCTTGACTCTTTGAACTCTGGTTCCATTCCATTATCTCGGTTTTTCCTGTGTTCACTTTATACCCCGAGATTAAGCCAAAATTCTCCGCCTTTCTCATCAGATTAGGAATAGCATTTTGCGGATTACTGGTAAAAAGAATCAAGTCATCTGCATATAGAGCCAATTTAACTTCTAACCCAAAAGATTTGAAAGGGAGAATGGTGGAATCTGCCCTTATCACATTAGCTAATGGCTCTATATACAAATTAAAAAGAAGCGGAGACAGGGGACAACCCTGTCTTGTTCCTCTTGAAATGCTGAACCAATTTGACAATTCTCCATTTACCAGTACCTTATCCTTAGGGCAATAGTAAAGATTTTGCACGGCCTTCACTACATTCTGCGGGAACCCAAAATTGCTTAATGCCTCCCACAGATATACCCAGTGCACCTGGTAAAAGGCCTTAGCTGCATCTACTGCTACTATGGTTAAAGGTAAGTTCCATACTTCCGCCATATCCACAACCCCTATCAACTGAAATGTAAGTTCGTTTAACTGCCTCCCTGGTATGAAGCCTCTTTGATCGGGATGGATGACCCCTTTTATAACCTTAGCTACACGTGAAGCTATAATCCCAGAAAAGATCTTGTAGTCCGTATTTAAAAGGGATATTGGTCTGTAAGAATCCACTTTCTGAGGATCCTTGTTCGGTTTTAAAATTAATGTAACCGTAGCCTCAGACCAAGAACTAGGGATCATTTCCCCATCCATATATATCTCATTAAATATTGCTTTTAAAACTGGAACTACAATATCCATGACACATAGAAAAACCTCAACTGGAAGACCATCTGGTCCAGCTGCCTTTCCCCTTGCCATTTTTCTACACTGCGTTCTAATCTCTTCGTCCGTAATCTCTCCCTCTAAGGCTTTCCTCTGTTCATCCGTTAATTGTGGGAGTGCCGCCATTCTTAACCAATCTTTTATACTTTCCCGATCGGGTTTTATATCTTCACTGTACAGATCTCTCATAAACCTTCGAGCTTCTCCACATAGATCTGCATTGGCATATAATACTTCTCCTGACTCCCTACTAATTAAGTCACGTACTGTATTTCTCGCCTTATCTGCTTTAACCTTCCAGGCTAACAATGAACTGCATTTCTCTCCGTAAGCAAAGTGTTGAAGCTTACTCACTTTCCATCTATCGAGTTGCCTTTTATCCAACTGCGCCTGAAATTCTGCTTGCAACTTCTCCAAATCTTTACTAAGTGTCCGAACACTATCCAAACCTTCCATTGAAGCTTTCTGTAATTCTCCTTCTTTTACCTTAATTCCTCTGATTCCATTCTCCTCTTCCTGTTTCGCTACTCGTCTTTTTCCCACCATTATGGATCTTAAAACCCCTCTTAAATACGCTTTAAAAGCGTCCCAAACTATTTGTCTCTTTGCCGATCCCATATTGGCTTGAAAATAGTCATCAGATTTTCCCCCCAGATCACGGACCACTTCTTCATCCAGTAATATAATTCTGTCCAGCGTCCACCGTCTCTGCCCCTCTCTTTGGTGAACCCCCAGAGTCATAACTACTGCGGAGTGATCTGACAAAATTGCTGGAAAGTGGGTTTCCTCTTCCACATCCCCATACAGCTCCTGATCTAACAAAAAATAATCAATACGGGAGTGATGCCTGTACTTTTTACTATAAAAGGTAAACTCTTTAACTTCCCCCTTCTTACTATGCCAAACGTCAATCAAATTAAATTCTCTCATCATGCTCTTCAGTCTAGAGAATGTTTTTGGAGGACTAATGTATTTAACCTTTGACGTACGATCCAATTCTTTATTCATCACTAAATTAAAGTCCCCTCCTAATACTATCGGTACCGTTGTTTCTAATAAACCGGATTCAAGCTTTGTAAGAGCTTCCGGGTTATCGTTATTTGGCCCATAATATACTGCACACACCAAAGGCTTACCTTGAATTAATAGAGTTGCCACTAACCATCTACCAGAATAATCTGATTCATATTTAACTCCTCTTATTCCGGAGTTACTTCTGATAATGATGGCCACTCCTCTAGTACTCCCTCTCTGGTCAGAACATACTACCTCCTGAACCCATCGTACCCTACTAAGACATTGTTTACACTCACTTCTTTCCAAATGGGTCTCTTGCAACAGTATAATTTGTGCGTCACTATTTTTTAATAATTCCATAACCGGGAACACTTTCCTCCTGTTTCTCAACCCATTTACGTTCCATGTTAAGAACTTCACTACTTTTGATCTATCCATTCTTATCCATTTCTATGGCACCACTTCACCTTCTTGAACATTGAACCTTGGTCTCACCTCCCAATCCTTTTAGATCCAGACCTGCCCTTCAACCCTTCAGCAAATAGCCTAATGAGGACTAATTTTTTTTCTTTTTTCCCAATGCTCCCCTCACCCAGTGCCCCTCCCCCCTCCCCCGGGAAACCCCCTTTCTACCTCTTGGGCGATACACTCAGCCCTTCGTGACCCCCCCCCCCTGTCCCAAAGTGAGAAAACCACATAAAATTGAATAAATAGGTGATAAAGACAGCCTATCCTCTATATGAGCCAATCATTAACAACATCATTACCAACATCTATTCCTTAAATACCCCCACTCACATAATATAGTATCTCATCCCTCCATCTGTGTTAGAAAAGTATCAACTTCCTCTGGATTACTGATGTTATACATCTTGTTTCGCCACATTATCTTTAACATCGCTGGGAATTTCACCTGAGCTCCCCTACTTCGTAGCTCGGTCATCCTGGTCCCCAGCTCCCACTGTCTCTGGGCCGTCCTCTTTTCTAGATCTGATCTAATTTGATAGCTAAAATCATCATATCTCAAAGAACCTTCCTTCAAGGCACGCCCCAACACCAGCTCCTTTGTGGCATATGTGAGGAAGTTTATCAGACTTTTTCTGGGCATCTTCCTATCTGGATTTAACTTGAAAGGGTCTCTGTGTACCCTCTGTATCTCTTTCTCCAAATCGATTTCTGGTCTGTCCTTCAGAATTCCCTCTCTTAAAAGAGTACACACAAAGGTCTTGATGTCCCCTTTCTCAGCCCCTTCCGGAATTTTTAGAACTCTCAAATTGTTACACCTGGATTGTGTTTCCAGCCTCTCTAAATCCTCCTGCATCGATTTATTCTGTAATTTTAGCATCTCTATATCTTTAGAGTTCCCTAACATCGCCACTGTCAGTGCCTTCACCTCTCTTTCCAATATTCCCGTACGCTGTGCAATATCATCCAGCTTCTCTTCCAATACACCGCATTTATCCTGAATCCCTTTTTGATTTGCTTCGAATATCTCAAATCTCATAAAGATATCTCGCCTTAGATTCAAAATCATCCTTTCCTTCTGATTCTCAACTCCACCTCCTCCTCCGCCTTGTGAAAAGTCATCATTCGGGTGAGGTGACTCTGTACTTAAAGTTGGAGCCAGACTGGGAGATACCTCCAAACTCAGGTTTTCAGTCTGCTCATCTCCGCTCTGTAGACTCCCTGCCAGCGGGGAGAATCGATTTTCCAAAGGCAGCGGGGCTATCTGGGTCTGGATCTGTGTAATAACCTTGCCCCCTTCCCTTGTGGAGTTATAATTTGCTCCATTATCTTAAAGTATGACTTGAGGGAGGGTAAGGGCTTAACCGGTACACGCGCCTCTTTAGGGCCACAGCGTTTAGGTTTCCCTCCGGATTTCACCACCGCCTTTCTTTTTGGGGAGACCACAACCACCTCCCTTGCTGTCTGCTCCCTTGTTTTCCCCCCTTTAGCTTTACTCTTATCCTCTGGGAGTGGCCGTAGCTGGTAACGACTCCTGACTCGGGTCTCCCTATTTGCAGGTAGTTTATCTACAGTACTTTCTCCCTTCTCCGTATTGATACCTGCACCTGATTCCGTACTCTTAGTAGCACTCTCCCCCTCCACCTTCCCCCTCTCTTGAGCAGAGTATGAGGCTGAGTATGAGGCTACAAATGGAGGCTCTTTTTCCATCAGCCTCGATGCCTGCTGCGTACACCTCTGTACCAATACTCCCCTTTCAGTCACATCCAGTGCCTCAAAACCCCCAACTTGCAGCCCAACTTGCGTGTTCCAGCTTGCGGGCCGTTCCTCTTCACTGCCGCGATTCCCTGGATGTCTCTCCTCCAGTGGCCAGCGTCCTGTGCTGTCTCTGCCTCTGTCTACCCGGAAACCGACCAACACTATTGCCGCTCGGGTCCTCCTCCAGAGACCTGCTGCACGCCGCCAGATCCCACGCTGAATCCCCGCTTCTAAGCCCATGGGGACCAAGTAAATTATCTTAAAATACTATGGGGGCTTTCAGATTTAGTTTCCTTATATTTATTTCCTAATTTCAGCTGCCTCTCCCCGTGAAACTTAACTACATCTCTTCTTTGGTCCGGGAGGCCCCCACGACCGGCGTCAGCTTGCCGCCATGTTTCCCCCCGCATGTCTCTTAATTCTGAGCACAACCTTCTCTAAGTCACATGAAAGTTTGCCTTAATCTCTATTAATGTATTTCTGTAAGTTGCCCACAATTCATTTTAAGGATCACGACCGCTCCCTTTTTTTTGGGAAAGTAACCTAACACTACCTAATCTCCTCTAACTCATCTATCAACCCCACCAAACATCTGCATGAACTTGCATATCCCCCTTCCAATCACTATTACTTTTATCTACCACAAAGAAACTGGAATGAATGCATGGAATGGCTTGCTTGAGCACACAAGACTAATCCCAATTACACTGGACTAGCCACTAACCTTGGTTTCTGTAGGAGTGTGCTGCCTGGAGTGAAGCGCTTCGAAACCTCGTCAGTAAATGTACTGAGATGTAAAACATATGGAGACTATCTCCTAGTAACATGGCTACCATATGAGTGGTCAAGCCAGCTCTTAGTAGTTTGTTCATGTAGCATTTAAGAATTATGAAGAGTGAATTAATCAACAGCCCAGGCCGCCTGGAACAAAAGGATTTCAACCGGTGACAGGAATTCAAGATATTAAATACAATACTGATGCTTTTAGATACCAACTATGACAAAGGACCACCATCTGTATTGTATTTATTGGTATTATGATTAGGCCTGCAGACACCTCAACGTATGGCAGAGAGTTTGCTATTTCCCATCAAGCAGTGGCACAATGCATCATCTTGAGCTACTTGGCAGAATATCTGAGGGATTGTCTGGACCATAATACCCATTGTGTGCTTACTCCCAACCAGTTACACTGAAAAAGGGAAGCAAGAAAACTGATGTTTGGTTTAAGAGCTCTCGATCATAAAAGAAATTAACTCAGTCTCTGTAGATAACTATGATATGGAACAAAAAAATCTGTAAAATCTTGGAACAACTGATGCATTATTTATTGCTATTGCAGTATTTCCCCTTCTGGGCCCACTTTGGTTCGCCCTTGGTTACACGTATTAGCAGCTTTAGGCAGCCTTTGCTTTGTGCAGTCACAGATAATGTTTGTTTTTGTGATATGATATTATTTTAGCACGCTATGCTTATTATTTGTTATTCAGTGACTTTTCCTGGGATTTAGTCTGAACATTTTGTACAAGGTCGAACAACATAATTACTGTTTTTCTTGTGCCCGGTCAGTAACATCTCTGAACGTTTCTAGACATAACACGGTAGCACAGCTGCAGGTTTTCTAACACACCAGTTTCTATAATATAAACTGTGTCTCGACCCCTTAGCGGTTAGAGGGGAGAATACCAGCAGAGGGATGAGTCTTAGCATAGAGGCAGCAGCCTTGCGTAAACTCAGTTTACAACTACGATGCAAACCATCTAACTACACACACCAGGTATGGGGTTCGGCGCTAATCCCAGAGATCACTAATATATCACGATCACTGTGCTCACATAGTGCAGGTAGGCTAAGATAGATATATTAGTTGCCATGGTCTGGCTGTAGTTTACAGTCTTTTAGTAATCTTAATTACTTTTCTTAGTTGTATTTATTTACTAATCGTAGCAAACCTGCTTCAAACTAGACTACGATAGTTTCAATAAATATATTGTAAACTTATTTTGTTTCTTTTTTCTATTTGCTATGGACATAAATGAGTGAGAACGAAAGGTGATGATCTTTTTTCATGGTTCCTTTGAGGACTAGAGGTTCATGTTCTCGATTTGCCAAAATAACCTGTTTCTCTTGAAGGTTAGGAGTGCAGGTGAGGTACTGTGAGTTAGTCGGATTTGGGCCTAAAGGTACTGATGTGGTTGTGAGACTCAGTCCCTGCATCCTGACGTCCTGTTCTTCCAAGGCACAGTTCTGCTTCCAAACCGAATCCCTGCAACACTATGTTTCAAAATCAGGGTTAAAATATATTCCTGAGTTAATTTGAGGCTCCTTCTGCTTTGCAGGGTTCAACTTAGTACATTTAGAGCCTCATTACCAGATGCACGCAACTGGCAGGGTTGTAAATCCGCATACCAAATTTGCATTACATTGCAGTAATACAACACCAATACAATCAAATTACAAGTTCAACCCCATGGAGTCAGAAATTGAGTGAAACACTTTCTACCAGTCACAAAAGCACACAGAATACCTAATTAGATGGGGGTCAGGGCATACATTAACCACCTACTATGAGCAGGTGGTAAATGTATGCAAGGGCCTCTGTGTGTGGTGGGATGGATTGAGGGGTGCAGAGAGTAGGTGAGGAAATGGGAACATAACACCTGGCTGGAGGAGTACTTGAATGCTCCCTCACAGTAACATAAAACAAGCATTGGCATAGCCAATAGGTCTCGCCTTTGGGACCTTATAAGTGTTTAGCCATGCAACAATTGTGCTGCATAACTGACACCTGGTTAAACACATATACGGTCCCAAAGGCAAGACCTATTGGCCTTATAAGTGTTTAGGCAGAGCTAATGGCTTTGCCAATGTTTTTAAGAGCATTGTGGCTGCTGTGCAGCATGTTGAAAAGTTATAATAAAAAAGACATAAGCATTTTTGTTACTTTATATATAACTAAGACGACATTATGTACAACTGAATGACCCAATTAAAAAGAATAAACATAAGAAAGGTCTTGTCGTTTATTTTGTCGTTGCAATGTTGGCAACTTCTTCCTGCCTATTCTAATGTTGAGGTGGTGCTTAGTGATGCTGAGGTGGTGCTTAGTGATGCTGTGGTTGTGCTGAGTTGTGTTGAGGTGGTGCTTAGTGATGCTGAGGTGGTGCTTAGTGATGCTGAGGTGGTGCTGAGTGATGCTGTGGTGGTGCTGAGTGATGCTGTGGTGGTGCTGAGTGATGCTGTGGTGGTGCTGAGTGATGCTGTGGTGGTGCTGAGTGATGCTGTGGTGGTGCTGTGGTGGTGCTGTGGTGGTGCTGTGGTGGTGCTGAGTGGTGCTGTGGTGGTGCTGTGGTGGTGCTGTGGTGATGCTGTGGTGGTGCTGAGTGGTGCTGAGTGATGCTGTGGTGATGCTGAGTGATGCTGTGGTGATGCTGAGTGATGCTGTGGTGGTGCTGAGTGATGCTGTGGTGGTGCTGAGTGGTGCTGTGGTGGTGCTGAGTGATGCTGTGGTGGTGCAGAGTGATGCTGTGGTGGTGCAGAGTGATGCTGTGGTGGTGCAGAGTGATGCTGTGGTGGTGCAGAGTGATGCTGTGGTGGTGCAGAGAGATGCTGTGGTGGTGCAGAGTGATGCTGTGGTGCTGCTGAGTAAGGCTGTGGTGGTGCTGAGTGGTGTTGTGGTGGTGCTTAGTGATGCTGTTGTGGTGCTTAGTGATGCTGTGGTGGTGCCGAGTGGTGCTGTGGTGGTGCTGAGTGTGGCTGTGGTGATGCTGAGTGATGCTGTGGTGGTGCTGAGTGATGCTGTGGTGGTGCTGAGTGATGCTGTGGTGGTGCTGAGTGATGCTGTGGTGGTGCTGAGTGATGCTGTGGTGGTGCAGAGTGATGCTGTGGTGGTGCAGAGTGATGCTGTGGTGGTGCAGAGTGATGCTGTGGTGGTGCAGAGTGATGCTGTGGTGGTGCAGAGTGATGCTGTGGTGGTGCAGAGTGATGCTGTGGTGGTGCAGAGTGATGCTGTGGTGGTGCAGAGTGATGCTGTGGTGGTGCAGAGTGATGCTGTGGTGGTGCAGAGTGATGCTGTGGTGGTGCAGAGTGATGCTGTGGTGGTGCAGAGTGATGCTGTGGTGGTGCAGAGTGATGCTGTGGTGGTGCAGAGTGATGCTGTGGTGGTGCAGAGTGATGCTGTGGTGGTGCAGAGTGATGCTGTGGTGGTGCAGAGTGATGCTGTGGTGGTGCAGAGTGATGCTGTGGTGGTGCAGAGTGATGCTGTGGTGGTGCAGAGTGATGCTGTGGTGGTGCAGAGTGATGCTGTGGTGGTGCAGAGTGATGCTGTGGTGGTGCAGAGTGATGCTGTGGTGGTGCAGAGTGATGCTGTGGTGGTGCAGAGTGATGCTGTGGTGGTGCAGAGAGATGCTGTGGTGCTGCTGAGTAAGGCTGTGGTGGTGCTGAGTGGTGTTGTGGTGGTGCCGAGTGATGCTGTGGTGGTGCTGTGGTTATGCTGTGGTGGTGCTGAGTGTGGCTGTGGTGATGCTGAGTGTGGTGGTGCTGAGTGATGCTGTGGTGGTGCTGTGCTGAGTGATGCTGTGGTGGTGCTGAGTGGTGATGCTGAGTGATGCTGTGGTGGTGCTGTGGTGGTGCTGTGGTGGTGCTGTGGTTGTGCTGAGTGGTGCTGTGGTTGTGCTGAGTGGTGCTGTGGTGGTGCTGAGTGGTGCTGTGGTGGTGCTGAGTGGTGCTGTGGTGGTGCTGTGGTGGTGCTGAGTGATGCGGTGGTGATGCTGTGGTGGTGCTGTGGTGGTGCTGTGGTGATGCTGTTGTGATGCTGTGGTGGTGCTGAGTAAAGCTATGGTGGTGCTGAGTGATGCAGTGGTGATGCTGAGTGATGCTGTGGTGGTGTTGAGTGGTGGTGTGGTGGTGCTGAGTGGTGCTGTGGTGGTGCTGAGAGATGCTGTGGTGGTGCTGAGTGATGCTGTGGTGGTGGTGAGTGATGCTGTGCTGGCTCTGATTGATGCTGTGGTTGCGCTGAGTGATGCTGTGGTATTGCCGAGTGAGAGATAGAGTGAAGATATAATGCCCAATTAGAGAGGGTGGTGAAAGAGAAAGAGAGAGAGAGAAAGGGTGTACATAGAATAAAGAGTGGAGTGGGATAGAGAGAGAGAGAGAGAAGGGGAGAGAGAGTGAATGAAGGAGTTTGAAAGAGAAACAGATAAAGGGGTGAGAGAGAATGAAAGGCTAAAAAGATAGAGAGGGAGAGTTAATTAAGTAGAGAGAGAATTAGAGAGGGGAGAGAGAGAGAGAAGGAGAGAGACAATAAGAGTGGGGGTGTGGAGTTTAAATAGAGTGAAGAAGTGACGCGGAAAAAGTAACCTTAAAGATAGCTTTGTGCGAATAAATATTTTTTAAAAACAGTGAGAGACAAAAATACTGGTAATTAGGCTGTGACTCCCAATATAAAACAAATAGCGATATAAGGTGAAATCAACCCACCGAAGCAATATTTCTAACTAGACAAAAAAAGCTTGCATTTCAATGCTAATCGCTGTTGTTTTTCATGTGACTGTAGTCCAGGGCCCTCAGTTGGTAATGTGAGCTGCTGCTGCGATTGAAACATCAGAGTCCAGAGAGTTAATGAGCCATGACGAGGAAATGAGGAAGAGATAGGAAACAACAGATGGCAGCTGCGCGGTGCACGCCATCGTGAACTCAAGCTGGTCGCCAGCCGAAAGCCAGTGTTTGCACTTCCAAAACCCGCTTACTAAAACTCTCGGCCAGACCAGCGCAAGCGCTGGTGCAGGCCGAGACCTAAAAATCGTGTAATGAGGTTTGGCTGCTACAGCCAAAATCGAATGCTATTTTACTAGGCAGATTTACCACCCAGTAAAGTCTGGTTGGCGTTTCAACACCAAGAAAATCCAGGTGCAGGACAATCAACACTCTTAGGACCAGGCTGAGCAGAGTTTCATATGGAAATTCTGCTCCACTGACAAACGTTACATTGCGGTATGGATTTCTTTATTTTATTTAGTAAATATGGCCGGCAGTATTATTGCTGTAGCATTGACACAGTAGCACTGATGCCAGCATGAGTCGAAGCTGTTTGTTCATGAACTGCCCTAATCAGATCTAATCTAGAGATATGTCTATCCCTTACTCCAGGTATGAAAGCCATAGGAAAATTATATTTGGTGAGACTGTAAGAATATTTGGAAGTTAAACTGTCAGGATGCTTTTCACCTTTCAATGTTGCCTGTATTTCCATCATGATGTCTGCATTGATCTTAGTTTGAGATTTGAGTCTCAGCAGTTACCTTAAATGTTTGGACCACTGTCTTTTACAGCTAAATCAGCTGCTTAGTTCCCGTTAGCAAGAATTCCCTCACTTTTACGGGCCATGATGTGCTATACATTGACTAAAGGAAGGTTGTCCTGCAGAACAGCTACCTTTCCCCAAAGCTGCTTTGCTTTAATCAATTTGCCTTTTGAATCTCTGTATCCATTTGGGCACCAATATGACAAGTCCATAGCGTAACCCTGTATGCAGAAGGCTGAATCCGACACAATTAGGGGCTTATTTATGAGAGGCTTGCGCCTCCGGAGCGTCACTTCTTACGACACTCCAGTGGCGCAAACCTCTCAACCATATCTATGAAGCCATGCAAAGCCACTTTGCTTGGCTTTGAATGGCCTCATAGTTATGGAGTAAGACAAAGCAGCGCAAGTCGCTGTGTTACCTTACTCTGCGCCTGGGAGGCGTTCCATGGGTGTTGTGATTGGTTTTCCCACTCAACACCCATGGATTTGATGCTGCCTCAGAATTACTTAAACATGTAAACCTGTGTAAGTGCCAAAACCTTACGCCTCCCTAGGGGAGGTGTAACAAGGAGAAATATTTGTATTTCTCCTCGTTCTTTCCTCTTTCCATGTGGGCTGCATTCTGCAGTACACATAGAAAGAAGAAAATGCCTCTCGGGATTGTTTATATGCAGAAAGGTGCCCCTTCCTGCACAAAAACAATCCTGCATGCAATGCAGCCACCCTTGCACCATGGTGCAGGGGGACCTGCGTTGGCAACCAATTGTGTGCCGGGGGGGGGGGGGAGGACAGGAATGCCCCGCATCGCATAAATATGATGCATTCCTGCCAATTCACATTGGCGTACGGCAGCACAGCACGAAGACTAGCAGCACGTTTTTAATTGAGTTTTGCAACATAACCAACAGTAATGCACGACATCTTATAGCATATTATTTCAGTATGTAACAGAACGAGCCAAGACTTTAATCCGATGTGCATTTGCCAGGTAGCAATGTGGGATATTTATAAGTGTTTAAGATCACCCCGCCAGGAGTGTTGAATACGGTTGAGCTGCTGTGGCAAGCATTGTTGTGGTGTAACTAGGGATGAACGAAGAGGGCTTGGTGAGTGGTGATGGGCGGGTTGGCGTCCATGGCAGGAGGTATAGGGTGGTGTGGGTGACTGGGCGTAGGGCCTGCAGGTGGGTCTTCCAGTGGGCTGGAGGTGCTTAGCTGTGAGCAAAGGTGTAAAGTGGGTGCTTGCTAACATGCAGCCCTGATCGGGGTGGTGTGTGCTGCGTGTGTGGGAGGGGCCCGGTGCTTCATGGGGGTAGGTCGTTTCCCGCCTCCTGTAGGAAGTGTGCCAGAAGGATGGCCCAAAGAGGGGACATGGGTAGTCTGCGCAGCCGGCGAACCTCCTCATATTGGAGGGCGTCCTCCTCAGCTGTGCCCTACTTACGCACCGCCCCCCTCCAGGCCTCTACTGGGAGAGCCGCAGGAGAGTGCCAATGAAGTGTAAGCACGCGCTTGGCTAGCAGTAGTGCCAGGTCTGCAAAGTGGGCCTGTACTTTCAGTCACTTCTTGCATTTAAGTATGCCCAGGGAGCATGCTTCCCATGTGTAGATGTCTGGTAATTCTGTGACCTCGCGTAGAGTAGTGTGTATTGAGTGCCAATACTCCTGGAGAGCAGGGCAGAGCCACAGCACGTGCATGAGTTCTGCAGCGAGAGCTCAACAGCGCGGACACTCGAACAGTATCTCAGGGAAATAGCGATGAAGTTGAGCTGGAGTCAGGTAGGCCCTGTATAGTTTGAAGAACTATATATTTTTAAAGTGCGAGTTGTGAGAGACCTTTTTGGGGAACTCTAGCGCCCGCTCCCATTCCTTATCATGTTGTACCCTCCCGAATTCATCTTCCCACTTTTGACGCAGTGCTGTGAGGGGAGCAGCCATCAGTTTGTGTGTGGCTTTGTAGTGCCAGGTAATCCGGTGCCGACCAACGCCCATAGCCAGGACGGTCTGAAGCACTGGGTGCACTGCAGGTTCATCCAAGAGGTCCCAAAGGGTGTGGCATGTATGACCTAGCTGTCGGTGTAAGAGGAAGATCATTCACCTCTGCTAGTTGGCCGAAAAGGAGAAGATGGCCCTCGGCAAATAGGTCTCCCGTTGTGAGCACCGTGTGGTCAGTCCAGTCCCTCAGCTCCCCTGTAGTGTAGAAACCTGGGTTGCGAGGTAGGCCTACTAGGGGCAAATTCGGGGAGTACAGTGAATCGTCCGGGAGAGTCGATGTATCCTAGCCATGCATGTCTTTGCTACCGTTACTTGAAGGGGCCAGGGTACGGCGTGCACAGCCTTCGGTAGTAGTAGGTGTCGGATCGGGAGGGGCCTAGATTCAATGCTGGTTTCGTCCAGGTAGCGCCCAGCCGTCCAATGGGACAACCATTGAAGCTGTGCTGCAAGGAAGTATGCCTCAAAGCATGGGGCTCCTAAGCCCCCCTAGGATAGTGGCAACTGCAGCTTAGCGAGAGCAATACATCAACGCCTGGAGCCCTATATGAGTGTGCATAGTATAGACTCTAGTTCCCTGACGAAGGAGCGTGGTGGTGTTACTGGGAGATTGGTAAAATAGTATAACGGGCGAGGCAAGATGACCATTTTTGCCAAAGTCATCTTGCCTATGGGGGTCAGGAGGAGAGACCGCCAGAAATGCACCTGCATTCGGATTCCTTTCAGGGCTTTGCAGAGGTTCCCCTTGTACAGGTCCTGGGGTCTGTGATAAAGGTAAACCGCCAAGTAGCGCATTGCCTGTGCGTGCCAATTGAGGCGGGTGTTCCCGAGATAGACGTCCCACAGTTGTTGGTCAGGGTGGATTACGCCCAGCTAACCCGAAGACTTATGTCTTAAATGTACAGGAGTAGGTCTTCCGCGCATAGAGATACTGCGTGTGTCCTACCTGTGAGCTGGATGCCCCATTCATGACCCTAGATAAAGGATAAGGCAGACTGACTGTGGGAACCGCCCTTGTACCTGGTCCTCTACATGGAAGAGGCCACGAATATCTTGCAATCGGCCAAGACCTTGCCCGGGATTTTGTATTCGGCTCCGAGGATGGCAATGGGTCTGTAAGAGGCTAGCAGTGTGGGGTCTCTGCCTGGCTTGGGAAGTGAAACCAATAGAGCCTCACAAAGTGAGTGCTGGCGTTCACCGGTGTTTAATACCGCATTTTACATTGCTGCCAGGCACGGTGCCAGGAGGAGGAAAAGGTGCTGAGGTACTCCAATGGCAGGGCGTCTAGCCCCTGTGCTTTTGTTTCAGGCTAGGTCGTGGATGGCCTGCAACACATCTGTAGATGTGATCTCTGCCTCTAGAGAGAGCCTGGCGAAGGCTGGAATGCATGGGAGGGTTATACCCCCTAGAAATCGATCCGCTGTGAATACTGAGTACAACTGATCTGCCTGCCGAACACGAGTGAAGATAAACGAATGAAAAAGTCCGTTTGCAGTCCACCGCCAAATCATTGATATCAAGCATACGAAGATATGTAGCAGGTACTAAGCAGTGCGTGTGGCCTCAGTTCACCCCCTGTCAGCCACAAATTCCAACAGCTTGGAGAAAGTTGAAAGGGTCCAATACCAGCGTAATTCTGAATTTTGAGTAAGCTATTCTGGTCCTGATGAGAACCCCCGAACTTGGAGGGGTTCGAAACGCGTAGACCGTTGATTTAAGGCCAATCGTAGATAGAACTACAATTTGTTTAGAATTGATGGAGTTAGTCCGTTTGATGGCCTTTTAGTTTATTGTTTTTTCTCAAAGTGACCGTGTTAACATTTAAAAACAAACGCGGGTTTGTGTGTTCGTTTGAATGGGAAAAAGGGTATGAGAGGGAATGAATGCACGATGAGGTTGAGTGAATGGGGTGTAGAAAGTGGTATATGTGATGTTGATGTGTAAATATGTAAATGTTTCTATTGTATATTTATTTTTTGTTTTGAGAATGCTTCTTCACAAATTGTAAAATGTTTGTAATATGTTGGTGGTGAAATTCTTGATAAAAAAAGAAAAGTTTTTTGATTAAATCCAACGGAAAAAGTGGTTATTTTTGGCATTGTTTTGTCTCAATGCTTAATGATTAAGGATCGGAGTAAAAAAGCAGCATGGGCATCTTTTTGGTTTTTCGAGGTACTCCAATGGCAGGGCGTCTAGCCCCTGTGCTTTGTTTCAGGCTAGGTCGCGGATGGCCTGCGACACATCTGTAGATGTGATCTCTGCCTCTAGGGAGAGCCTGGCGAAGGCTGGAATGCATGGGAGGGTTATAACCCCTAGAAATGCAGTGTCAAGATATGCCAATATGTTGGGCAGGGCATTCTATACAGACGAATAATATTCATAAAAGACCTGCAGTATATCAGCCTGCGTGCGAACTGTGAAGCCTGCTAGGTTGACCACTTCAGTGATGGGGCGGACCCCAGACTCCTGCCAGATAAGCCAGGCCAGGATCCTGCCGGATTTGTCTCCATCACAATGGACTTTCTCCGCGTGGGCTGTGAAGTTATAATTTCGCAGGTTTTCTAGTAGGGTGACGTAAGCATTTTTTGCATCTACGAGTCGGTATCCACTGCTCTGCTCAGCTCCGCCAGGGTGTGTTCAGCTGACGCTATTCCTCCCTCTGGATGCCAGAAAGACCCTGGTACATGCACTTGTTGTGAGCTGGCTGGATTATGGCAATGCTCTGCTGGCAGCTACCAATAAACCACTATTGTCTAAACTGCTGGTCGTACAAAGCACAGAAGCGCAGTTGATCTGCAAGCAACTGCCCGGTTCGGCCTCCGCTCCTCTCTTAAAATCTTTACATTGGCTCCCAGTGAAGAAAAGAGTTGTATTCAAAATGTGCTGTTTAACCTATAAAGCTCTGCAGGGTAAAGGTCCCACATGCCTTAGCGAGAGACTGAAACTTTATCATCCCACTAGGGATCTGCGTTCCAGTGAGAAGGAGTTATTGGTGGTCCCTCGTAGTTGACGTGTTAGATGGGGTGGCAAATCCTTTTCTTATCTGGCCCCCACCCTTTGGAACAAATTGTCATTCTCAGTTCGAACCTGCCCGGATTGCAGTAAATTCAGAAAAGCTTTAAAAACGGCACTGTTTTAGGACTTAGACTTTATGTCCAGCCAATTTGTGCTTGCTGACGTTTGATATACGAATTAACAACGTAGCGTTTTCTGGTGTAATGCATGCCGCGGATGTTCAGAGTGAGGAAGCGTTCGTCAGTGTGGACCATAGTGATGTGCAGGTGTAGCGAGTGCAAACCACAGGGGAGCTCTGGCCTGGTCGCAGCGCCCGTCACGTCGCCTTGCCCACACCCAAGGATCCATGGAAAGCCCTCCCGCCATGGTGATGCAGGGGTATGGTGAAAAGTGTTCCCCCAGTTGACTGTTTCCCTTGAATAAAGTGTCCCAATACTGGGAGCCTACCACAACCGGTGGTACACCCAAACAAGGCATGCTCGCTGTACCCTAATGTAGTGTGAGGATGGGGTTAGCCACTAGGGTGCAGCGGCGCTGCTGTAGCACCCTTCAATGTCAGATAATGGGGTAAGCTGGTGTCTACAGAGGGTCATGACGATGCCCTCGAGGGGAGATAGGGGATTGTAGAACGTGTAATATGCAAGTGTGAGAGCCCCCTCTGGATGGCATCCCTGCAATGGGAGTATGTTGCTTGGTGTTGCGAGTGCATTGGACTATCCCATGATGGCGTGAGACAGCATTGAGAGCCAACGGGGAAATGTTCAGATAAGGTTGCTTGCTGCCAGCGGTGTCAATAGCGAAGGGGGGGACTGCAACCCATCAGAAGAGTCTACAGTCTGGGGAGGGGGTCTGTTTCGGCATGGTGCTGTGTATACATCGAGAAACGCCATTATGACAAGAGACAATTAACCTTGAAAGTGTATGGAAAAATAGTCAAATACGGTTATCTGCCGTCTGCGGTGTCACCAGCAGGGGTCTGTGATCCAGTATGAGAGTCATCAGACTGGAGAGTGTCTTCTTCGGAAGAGAAGATATGTGGACCCTTATCCTGATCTGTGGCCATGGAGGTTGACCCCAGTTTTGCTGCCGCCTGTATGGTCTGCCTGCAATCCGCAGTGATTTGTTCCAGGTAGGGGGAGCTGGCTGAGGATATCCCAGACAGGGGTCTCACCCACAGCTTCCCCTGCAGCCTGCTCCGAGGCGCACTGATGTTCGATTTAAGCTTGGCGCGCTCCACCACGGATTCTCCCTGGTGCTGGTCAGCCCAGTCCCAGGCATTGTTTTTTGTCTTTCACCTGAAGGGGGCCCACCTGTCTGGCCATGAGGAGTGTAGCATCGCGATCCTTGAAATGCAGGAAGTTTGCCAGCATGGGGCGAGGTGGGGAGCCTGATGGTGGGTGCCTCACCGGGACGCGATGTGGTCTCTCCACGAGTAGAAGGGATTAAGGTCCGAGGCCGGAGTGAAAGTCTTGAACCAGGCTTCCAGGTAGGCAAGCGGGTCCGTCCCCTCAATCCCCTCCGGGAGCCCCAAGAGCCAGGTGTTGTTCCTTCAGGAGCCCCCCTCCAGGTCCTCGGCTCTGCTCTCGTGATGGGTGACCCGGCCCAACAGATCCCAGATTGCTGACTGTCCTTTGTGAGCAGCTGCAAGGCGGACAGTGTCTTCTCGCCATCCGAGACACTGTCTGTGAGCTTATGATACTCATCTCATTGAAAATTAATGTCTATGGCTAGGGAGTCGAACCTGGCTTCCATGGAGATCCGGGAATGTTCTATTGCTGCCAGGACCCTATCCAATATGTCTGACATTGAGAGGGCCAGCGTGCCCTCCAGCTGCAAGGTATCTGGGACTGCAGAGGGTGGGTTTGCAGAGGCCGATGGATGGGCCTGGGAGCTGGATCTTAGACTACCCATGGCTGAAGGGCCCTCCCCAGTGTGTGGAGGTGTCGTTTAAGGGATTCACAGGTGGGCTCTCTATCACTTGTTGAGGGACACCCCACCCCCTGTGTTGTACTGAAGGTTGCCCAGGCGGGGCACTGTCCCTATCAACTCTGACTGTGTACGTAGACGTGTTGTGCCCTGCCGAGAGAGGCCTGGGTGGAAGCGGTGCACAGTGTTAGGAACTGGCTGCCAACAGTTTGCTGTGCGGCTTGATGGTGACGCTGATGCGCGGCAGATAGTAGGCGGGATAGTACGGGCCTTGCTGGCATCATATATTCTGGAGGGTCTCTGGTATATCTCCGGCATGACGGGCCTCCTGATTTCTTCAGTTTCAACCTCACCTCCACGCGCCCTGGCCACCGTCACCGCGCCGACACGGTGGCCCAATCACCAGGTGACAATGCCAGTCTATATCACCCCCTGGGGTGGCAAGCCAGGAATCAGAGCGCCGAGGCTGAGGGACCCCGCAATGATGTTGGGCACCGAGGGGGAGAGGTGCAGCTTGGAGGAAGGCTCTATTCAGCTACAATTTAGCCCCCTGTGCACCTCCGTGATGGTGCCGACTGGGACAGACTCTGGTGGGAGAAAAACCCTGTCTGCCAGGCACCACCTCTCGCGTCACTGCCAGTCTTCACCATGCAGCACGCGCCTCGATTATGGCACCAACGGCACTGAGCAGGGCGGTAGTGCAAGGGCTCCTTTGCGGCAACATCAGGGTATTGTCAGTGCTGGGCCAGGTGATGAGATTAGGGCCCCCACACATCACCGCAGCGAATGGCCCGCCTCAGTTGCTGAACCTTGGACACACAGTGTAGCAGCACAGCATCCCCTGCCGCCCAGGGCCAAGGCCCGTCTTGCAGAGGGCCATGAGAGACTGGGCCCGCAAGGAAGGTGAGCAGCCTTGGAGAGCATCTCAGTGTGCCGCCACGGCCCCATCAGAACCTCTAGCCACTGCCCCCCCCACGCCTCTATTATGGTGCCGACCTGGGGCAAAGCAGGAAGGCCTCGGATGCCGTACATCCCCTCCACCGACGCCGCCTCTCACCTGCTGCCTCTGCCGGGGTCCCCGGTGCAGCCACGGATCAGCAACCTCCGGCTGACAGGCTGTTGTTGCTTTCAGGTACGGGTCCATGCTTTGCGCCTTTGCAACCGGCCCACCAAGGGTCAGCACACCCCACGCGCACCTCATTGCCGGTGGGGGAGGCGGTCCTATGTAGAACCCAGGGGCAGGGGACCCCCTCAGCACAGGGTTCTCCACCTTCTTTCTGGCAACAGCAGGATTCAGTGTCAAGGCAGGGATTAAAGACCACGACGCTGGCTGCAGCTGCTCGTCGCCTAGCTGCGGTCTGCTCAAACTGCCGCCGGGTCATCTGTGCACTTCAGTGTCTTCCCCGTCATACCACCGGCCAGAATGAAATGCGATTGTTGGGCGAGCTGCCAGAGCACTAGGGAGTTGCATCTACCATCTTGGCTGGCTTATCCACACACCCCCACATAAAACATTGGTATGTGCACAGTGCCTTGAAGATGCCGTTTTCAACGGTTACATACACTGAAGCACAAGTCATGGAATATTTTTGCTTAGTGCCAATCATGGGCTGAGCAGAGCCATTTGTGTAGAACATGCTCTTTTTTAGATATCCTTGTTGATAAACTGTAGAAAGATATAAAAAACAACCATCCCAGAGGTATATATCAATATGGTATGCAATGCATAGAAACAATCACAGTCGCCAAGCTTATCAAAGTTTCATGAAGTATTTCTCTCCCCTTCCCACAAACTAACTATCTCTCCCAACCAGCTATATACCGGCTCCCTTCTATTGCAAAGGTAAGAGTAGGCTAATCATGTAGCACATATAAATCTATTGTCTATTTCCGGCGAACTAGGCATTGTGACAAACATTGTAGTGTTGTACTCGTCATAAATAACCGAGGTTCAGGTATTGACTAAAAGTGGAAAAACTGGTAGACTGCTATAACTTTGTGGGGTGGTCAGGGGGGACGCGTATCGTTTTTAATCAAATCTAAAAATTTCTCAGCCAACAAAGCCCAGTCTTGGGCTATTAGGTATTTACGTAAGCCCGCTCTCTCCTCTCTATTTAAGTGGACGCTTTCAGATAGCAGCCAGGAAGTGGTAGCCGCTCCCCAGGACTGCATGGTCGGTGATGCAGGGTTCTTCCATCGTAATGTAATATGGCACCTCGCCAGTAAAAGACCCAAGTCGACTAATTTTGTCGAAGCCGTGTTGAAATCAGAATGAGGAAAAAGGCCTAGTATAAGCATCTCTAAGAAATTGGTTAGACGAAGACCTGTGGTTTCGTACAATACTGAAACGACTCCATCTCAAGTAAGCCCTCAGCAGTCCGCACTACCATAACATGTGTGGAAGGTCACCATCAGGAGAACAATGGAGGCAAACTGAGGGCAAACCTGTATACATCTTAGAAAGATGATTGGGTCGAGATAGGCCCTTTTTAGAATATTGCCTTGAATATTTAAAGCGCAAGTTGTGAGACCGTGTGAGGGTAGGATAAGACTCCGCGCCATTCTAAATCATCTGGCGGGTGGCCAATGTCCTTTTCCCATTTTTCTCAAAAGGAAGTTCTGGCACTATCCCAATGTTGGAGGTGAGCTTGATAATAGTCAGTGGATAAATGTGTGCTATCCCCTAATGTATAGAGTACTTGTATATCTGTGTTCGTAGGGGGTTTCATGTCTCTGAACAAAAATATTGTTCTCAGCACTTGTTTGAGTTGAGCATAAGTGAGAAAGTGGCCAGAGGAGGATCGTATAGTCTGTTTGGAGTGTATCAAATGAGAACAGTTCCCCATTAGAAAATAAATCAGAGAGAGTGTTAATTCCCTGTGCAGCCCATTCCAGTAAATGTGGCTTGGGTATAGAGTCATTGAAGGCTGCTACCCCCGACGAGGGAATCGCTGAGGCATATAGAAATCTACATTTGTAGCGGGCCCATGAACGTCTAAGGCAAAATAGGCCCACAGAAAACAGCAGGCAGGAAGCCTTGGGGAAGGGTAATGCTGTGTAAGGAGGTCGAGATTCATCCCTCATCAGGGAGGTGAGCCTCAATGAGAGAATGTCCTGCTATCCAGCGAGTCGGCCATTGAAGTTGGGCCGCATGAAGAACACGCTCTTCTACTCATTAATGGTAAGATGTCTGGAGTTTGTGGACTGTTTTGTGCAGACTGTAAAAATTATTGAGTTCAAGGTGTCGGATTGTACAAACTTTACTTAAGTCGCATTGTGCATTGCGGTCCACTGCCCCCAACAAAGGTGTAGGGCACGCGCATTTGGGATACTAGCTTTAGTATCTGCCTCAAAAGTAGGTATAGGGGAAACAATAACAATTTACTTTCCCTTTGCAAGAGCACGCTCCTTAAAAAAAAAAAATGTAAGTCGGTTTTTATATAGCGCAGCTACTCACCCTTACGGGTCTCAAGGCGCTGGGGGCCGTAGTGGAAATTAAGTGAGCTATTGCCCAGAGTCACATGGTGCTGAGCTGAGCTGCCGCCGGAGCGGGGGATCGAACCGTGAACCCTGTGCTCCGAAGTCAGCTGCCCTGGCCGCTGCACCACACCTCTCCTTCAAAATAGCTGTCTGCACTGCAGTGAGAATTTCCTCTGTAGAGATAAAGCATTCCTCTGCAGTGTAGTATACATGTGATCTGTCATTTGACCTTCGTTTTAAACTACATATGTGTAGTCTGAAGTGCTGAGGATAACTCTAATTACTAGGTTTGTCTTGTTGCCCCACGTCTGTAATTATTCCATCTTAACATGTCTGCTTGCAGTCCACGTAAGATAGCTGTGTGTGTTTTGTCCATTAAATCATATGTGGCTTAACCCGCTCAGCAAATACTGGCAAGTAAGCTCTTCCAAAGTCCAAAAACCCCACCAGGGCTTGCAACCTTCTCCATGTGTTTGGAGATTGCAAAGTAGCACACTTTTGTAGGAAGTCGTATGCTGAACCTTTACCCTCGGTGAATAATCTATATCTAAGGAAAATCATGTTAAGATACGCAATCTAAGATTTTTGTAAGTTTATTTTGTAGCACTGTTGGGCTAATATAGTCACTGTTATGTCTATTCTTACCAAGTGTTCTGTTAAGTCAGATGTGATGTCATTCATTTGTTTTGTATTTTTTCCTAAGTTTGTCATCAATCCAGTACTTTGAGCGTTTTTACCACATGTATGCATGTATGTTCATTTATATTTCTATAATCTAAAACTGTTCTATATGAATCGCCTGGTTTCAACACTGAAAAAGGGGAATGTTTGTGGTGTAATGACAAGGCACTATTATCCCTTCATACTGTAATTGATCCAGGATGGCCCTTGTATCGCGGCTTTGCTTTTAGGTTTAATGGGTGTTGAGCCTGGACTTGGGGCTCACTTTGTAAGGTGAATTGCATGCGGCACAGAACCTGTGAATAAAAGTACACACACATGAAAACACATTATGGGGCCGATTCCGATCTCGGTCGGAGGCGCACCCAATACCATTCGGTCGAGAAAAAAGCCATGCGAAAGCCTGTTTCCCGACCGATCCGTACAGCACACCGAACGAGCAAGTACGATGCGCACAACAGCAAAAAATCCGGCCGAGCCGTACTCACCCAAACCAGGTCCTGTTCTCCGACCGAGGCGAATCCGGAAACGCCGAATCGAGTCGCACGGAAGGAAAAATGCAGCCCCGTTCGGCCGGACAAGTACGATGCGCTTTCCGTACGCGCCGAACCCGTCGCTACGCACGGCACGTCAAAGCATCCGGGAGAGGCGCACATAAGCTCCGATTCGCGCCACAACACGTTCCACGGCTACGAGGCGAACACGCCAGCAACGAGGACGACGCGAAGCGACGAGGACGAGGCGAAGCGACGAGGACTACGCGAAGCAACGAGAAGGACGAACGACACGAACCAACCATGAATCCCTTCGTCCCGATCATACCAATATTCTACATTTACTACCGGAACAGGCACGGACGCGTACGGCGCAGAAGGTAAGCCAGACACCAACCACAAAACACATACAACACGTACACGACACATCTCACACACACACACAGGGATGCAGAATATACTTACACCAGCAACAGCAGCACCATAGGGGCGGGATGCCCATCACCAATGCCACATATGCACACAGGGGCCTGAATGCGCACCACCACCCCTACCCAGGGGTGGCATGATGCCTACCACCACTACCACCCTCACCCAGGGGTGGCATGATGCCTACCACCACAACCACCCTCACCCAGGGGGGCAGGATGCCTACCACTACTACCACCCTCACCCAGGGGGCAGGATGCCTACCACTACTACCACCCTCACCCAGGGGGCAGGATGCCCACCACTACTACCACCCTCACCCAGGGGGCAGGATGCCCACCACTACTACCACCCTCACCCAGGGGGGCAGGATGCCTACCACTACTACCACCCTTAGCCAGGGGGCAGGATGCTTACCACTACTACCACCCTCACCCAGGGGGGCAGGATGCCTACCACTACTACCACCCTCACCCAGGGGGCAGGATGCCCACCACTACTACCACCCTCACCCAGGGGGGCAGGATGCCTACCACTACTACCACCTTAGCCAGGGGGCAGGATGCCTACCACTACTACCACCCTCACCCAGGGGGGCAGGATGCCTACCACTACTACCACCCTCACCCAGGGGGCAGGATGCCCACCACTACTACCACCCTCACCCAGGGGGGCAGGATGCCTACCACTACTACCACCCTTAGCCAGGGGGCAGGATGCTTACCACTACTACCACCCTCACCCAGGGGGGCAGGATGCCTACCACTACTACCACCCTCACCCAGGGGGCAGGATGCCTACCACTACTACCACCCTTACACAGGGGGCAGGATGCCTACCACTACTACCACCATCACCCAGGGGGCAGGATGCCTACCACTACTACCACCCTTAGCCAGGGGGCAGGATGCCTACCACTACTACCACCTCACCCAGGGGGGCAGGATGCCTACCACTACTACCACCCTCACCCAGGGGGCAGGATGCCCACCACTACTACCACCCTCACCCAGGGGGCAGGATGCCTACCACTACTACCACCCTCACCCAGGGGGGCAGGATGCCTACCACTACTACCACCTCACCCAGGGGGCAGGATGCCTACCACTACTACCACCCTCACCCAGGGGGCAGGATGCCTACCACTACTACCACCCTCACCCAGGGGGCAGGATGCCCACCACTACTACCACCCTCACCCAGGGGGGCAGGATGCCTACCACTACTACCACCCTCACCCAGGGGGCAGGATGCCCACCACTACTACCACCCTCACCCAGGGGGCAGGATGCCTACCACTACTACCACCATCACCCAGGGGGGCAGGATGCCTACCACTACTACCACCCTCACCCAGGGGGCAGGATGCCTACCACTACTACCACCCTCACCCAGGGGGCAGGATGCCTACCACTACTACCACCCTCACCCAGGGGGGCAGGATGCCTACCACTACTACCACCCTCACCCAGGGGGCAGGATGCCCACCACTACTACCACCCTCACCCAGGGGGGCAGGATGCCTACCACTACTACCACCCTCACCCAGGGGGCAGGATGCCTACCACTACTACCACCCTCACCCAGGGGGCTGGATGCCTACCACCACCCTTAGCCAGGGGGCAGGATGCCTACCACTACTACCACCCCCACTCATAGGATGGACAATGCATGACACAACCAGCACACCACAACCTAGGGAATGCAAGAAGAAGACATCCCCCAACACCATGACAAGCGTGTGTAGACTGTGTCAAATGCCTACAACACCGAACATGACTTTGAACATACAATGTGACCCCTAGCACATGTGCCACACATATATGTGTGTGGCACCCACAATGCAAGCAGGCCATGACCATTGTGGCAATGGGGTCCAAACCCCATCATCACAGTGACCAAAATGTAAGTGTGGGGTCCATAGCAGAAGCACATTTTGAACATTGTGGCAATGGGGTCCAAACCCCCATCATGACAGTGACCAAAATGTAAGTGTGGGGTCCATAGCTGCAGCACATCTTGAACATTGTGGCAATGGGGTCCAAACCCCATCATCACAGTGACCAAAAGGCAAGTGTTGACAAAGTAAGAGGTGCAACTGCCAAACTGCATGGATGATTCCTGGTCACAGAACAACAAACACATCAGTGGCAAAGTAGTGTATGTGTCCCATTGCAACATAAATTGGGGGAGCCAAATCCTGCAGTGCAAATAAGACATAACTTTGGCCATGTGCAGACAAACAACACCCATGGGGGCTGACACCGTCAACAATCATCAATGACACAATGACAGAAGTGACCATCCGAATGCAGACCCACATATTTGCACCAATGGGCACACACATGCAGATACCCTGTGGAGACTGCAGATGTGAGGCGAACAGATACCATACCATGGCAGCAATGGGACACACAATCAACAATTAGCAACAAATGAGGGCTCCCGTCCCATCAGCCTGGTCATGGAAGTGCCAACGGAATCATCAGCACAGATCCAACACACTTGTATAGCAATGTTGCACTGACAACACAGATGAGTCCTTCCCCATTGATGCCCAAACCTGCATGTTCACTGGAGATGGCCACACGGTCAGGGAAGTAGACGAATAGAACAATGGCAGGCACAACAGATGTGCAGGGATGGAAGCCACAGATGTGAAGTTGCCAATCTAAGTAGGAAATCTCATTGCCAAATACTGAACACATGACACCCTCAGATGCTGCTATGGATGACATGGATACACCACAGGATAGGACACATAACCCCTGGACCACATGGGTTCCTGCACAGTAACACTTCATTATCATGAGACCAAATATCACCATCACTGCAGCAAGGGCATTCTTAGCATCATCAACATCATGTACATCAGAAGCAAAAGCACTAGAGAACAGAAAGTTGCTTTATTCAGCATATGTGGCATTAAAAGTAGAAGTCCGGTAGAACATAAACAAAGGCCAATGGCCAGTCCATCAACAAAGTCACAAGTGGGTGACAGTGGCAGATGCCACCCTACACATGCCTGCACAAAACCAGGGACAATCCACTAGGAGGGGCAACCGGGGGGTAGGCCAGGCACCGCAGGGACAGGATCAGGGCTCACCAGGAGGAAGCAGGGAAGGGGTGGTGGGTGCTGGAGAGCCACTGACAACTGCAGTGGAGGTGTCTGACATGGTGTGTGCCGGCACAACTGGGGGGCATGGCTCAGATGTTGTGGGTGCCGGCACGACTGCAGTGGACCCTGCAGATGGAGTGGACAGGTCCGCCACTGCAGTGCCCAAGTCAGACAGGGTGGTAGTGGACTCCACTGCAGTGCCTACCACCAGGGGAGGAGAATGGGGAACAGGCAAGGTGGGCTGGACAGAGGGGAGGACACCCTCACCACATCAGTGGCACAGACCAGCGCAGCGGGGGTGTGGTGCCGGGAGAGCAAGTGGCAGGGGGAGAAGGCCGGAGCCTCTTGGGGATGGTATATCTGTGGGTGGGGGAACCTGGGGCAGGGTGTGGCGGGGGCACCTGTGGAGTGGGGGCCTGAGGGATGGAGGAAGGTGACCTGGTGCTTGAGCTGCAGGGCGGCGGCGGGGTCTTGCTCTTACCACTCCGGGGGACTTGCGGGTGGGGGCCTCAGTCTGTCTGCGCCTGGGGGAGGGTGTCCGGGGGCGAGGGGCACTCTGCTCCGTGTGGGGGGCTTCCTCTTCCCCCTGGATGCTGGGGCAGCTGGATCGGAGGGGAAGAGTCCGAGGTCACTGAGGAAGAGGCGCTGGGTCTTTGGGGTTGCAGGTGAGGCAAGGGAGGGTGCTTTGGAGGGAGAGGCAACTGAGGACTGCGCAGTGCCCGTGGATGCGTGTGTGTGTACCAGGGCCCCATCCCCTGTGAGTCTGGTTTCAGTCCCCTGACTGTGCGTGCGTGTGCGTTTAGTTTGTGGCGTGTGTGTCTGTGTGCTGGATGTGTGTGTGCTGGTGTGTGCCTGTGCCGGTGTGTGTGTGCTTGGGACGGGCAAGGTGCTGGGGAGTGTGGATGGAGCAGAGGCAGGAGGGGTGAGGGACTGTCTGAGGAGGGACACTGCTGCCGTCAGGGAGGAGTCCATGGACCTGTTGCCCCTCTGTAGGTCAGACATGCCCGATGAGATGCCCTCCATGAACGACACCAGCTGAGTCAACAGTGCGGTGTGCGCATGGAGGACACTCAGCATGGCTGTCTGCCCTACATGGAGCTGGCGAAGGAGGTACACAGACTCCTCACTCAGGGCAGCAGGGGACACAGGGGCAGGGGGTGCGGTGCCTGGGCCAAAGGAGACACGCTCCCGAACATGGGAGCCTCCACGGACCTGGGGAATGGGAGCCGATGGGAGGGCGGTGGTGGTGCTGGTGGTGGCGGGGACAGCAACACTAGCTGGGGTGTGGTGGCTGCTGACACCCGCCTCCACAAGGGAGTCATCCTCCGAGTTGCTCTGGTCCTCAGCTGAGGTGGATGGTGCTGAGGATTCCTCGGTGTGGCTCCCCTCGCCCTCCGTGCCACTGGGTCCCTCCGACCACTCCTCGGCTGCTGACCCAGTCTGGCTCTCTGGCTCCTCCTGGTCCGTGGAGCTGTCCCCTTCCGTGGCCGTGGATGTATCTGCAAACAATGGGGAAACAGACAGACATCAGTCACCTGCACCAAACGCACACACCACTGTGAGCACAGCACATCACAGAGCAAGCCCTGGCATCATTAGTTGTACATTGCTAAAAGTGCCCTAACTGAACAGGAGAAGCCAATTGTCAGTCTGATGCCAAGCATGGCACTCACATCCCACATGGCCTTGCACCCATCTGTCTGGTGTCTGTTGGATTGCAACACCCCAGTGTGGACACATGCACCAAGTACACAGTAGTTGGACAGTGCAGAGGACACGGTGTGGACACATCACAGCTCTTGCCACTGAGTCAGTACAGGTTTCCGGATGAAAGGGATGCCCAGAGTCAAATAGGAAATGCATGTGATGCATACCAGCGACAGACACCATGATGCACCCATGTCCTGATAGCCAGCGCCACTATGGTGTGCATGTAGCACATGTCACTCCCCTGCAGGACCACAAATAAGTTGACACATGCCATGGCAGAGGCATGACTGTTAAGTCATACATCACTGTCTCAGTGATGTATGACTTGGCAGCCAGACAACAACACTATGCACTGTGTCACAATAGTAGGTCATGGGGAATGCAAGTCCTGGAGCTGCACAAGTGCACATGTACATCCCCCACACAACACATCATCTCAACCCTCATCTGTCCAGGTCACACCTATTGGACATATGGGAGACCTGTGACACTACCCTCTGAACCTGAGCCCCTCACAATTTGCTGTGAATGGGGAACAGCTGCCTGAACATCACATTCGCATACCCCAGTCTGCACGGGCAGCTGATCAAACACCTATGTGACACACAAGTATCGTCTCCTATGGTCACATCTCCAGGGGCATGCTGAGCCCCTACCAAGAAACACCACAGCAGTCCTGGCAACTAATCCACAGCACACTGACACAGAGGCAGACACCGGAGGGGTCAAATCACTGTGCACAATGTGTCAGCTGATACACGGGAGTGGGAGTACAGAGTGCATTGCATGGCCTGGAGTAGGCATGACTGTCCTGCTCCACATGAATGAGGGATGTGCCCTGGACAGTGGATAGCTGGCTATGTATGTGTGACACACGTAATCTGCACACTCCTGGGGCACAAACATTGTTCCCACCCGCTGCATGGGCGTGTGCCACATACCCCAGGCACATGTGGTGGCTCAGCTCAGCAAGTGGACCGCATATCAAAGCAACACGCAGATCACATGTCCAAACCCAGGCGTTGTGTGAACAATGGACCCACCCATGATGCCCACAACAGAGTTAGGGAAACAGATGCTGTCCCCCACCTTTAGTGAAGCAAACTGCAAGGACACAGTCCCAAGTGACACAATTCCCTGACTGTAAGGGCCACACCTGGGTATCAGATGAGCAGTGGGCAGTGCACAATAGAGGGACATGGCTCCTGGACAACATGACTGCTGCACTGTGGCAGTTGAACCAGGCCAGAGGAGGGCACAAAGCATGTAATACAGAGTTCACAGTGCAGTCTTTGACTCACCCCCTCCTTGCTGCTGTCTGGCCTTCAGCTGCCCATCCAGGTCTGGAAAGACCACCGCCAGGATCTGGAGCATGTGGGGGTCAGGGTCCGTGTTCTGCCCCTCCTGCGAGGAGGCGACAGCTTCAGCTGGACCCGTGCAATCCTCCGGGTCCAGCCCCGAAGGTCCTGCCACCTCTTCTGGCAGTTGCGGATCCGGCGCAGCCGGACAGCCCGGACGATGTCCTTCCAGATTTCCTGCTTCCGATGGGCATTAACCTGTCAGGATGACAAAGTGAAAAGGCCATTACCACACATGCATCAAGGGAAAAGACAGGCTAGACCAAGCATGAATGTATAGAATTATTGCAGGACATCCAACACTAAATCAGACGACATAGTGCTTGATTATTATCAAAAATATATTTTTATTTTATATATTGTTTCATCATTCTTTTCTTTAAATATCATAAAGATATGATTCTATATATTTAATAGTCACAATGTATCAACAACATATATTCACAATGCATTAACAACATATAACACGAATCACATAGATTATAGATTAAAACAAACACTGTGCTGATATAAATTGATACAGTATCCTTTCTTTTATGTTTCCAATAGAGTCCAGATCAACATGGACAGAAAGGGGTCGGCGGTAGATGAGACTACGCGCGTTTCGGCAAGTTGCCTTCCTCAGGACACCGTCTCAACTTTCACTGCATTGGACACACATCAACACAATACATTGATTTCATGCACTCATGCCGATTTATCACTATACTGTTGATGTCCTGCAATGCATTTGTTTAATATGTTTACAATAAAATCAACTTAATTATTTAAAGGTTCAGTTGTATAGTGTTGGGAATCTCTAAAGGTTAAAAACTGTGCATTTAGATAAAATGACAACCAGGTTTATGAAAGGAAAATAGAAGAAAAAGGGGTTAATATAATAAAAAGAGTAATAGAAAAAATGCTGAGATAATAACACCAAAAAGAAGAGAAAACAGTGTGTCAGAATAGTGAAAGTCTCCACCCATATTATTTTAATATGTATATATTCAAGGTACCTACTTTGGCCCATATAAGAAATTATTCTTATTGGGTGCATTACATATTAACATAAGGTGAAGATTTATTGGTGAAAAATAGTGTTGATTTACCATGCATCAGAAAAAGATAGTGAAGCGCAAAATAGTATATTATTTATAATTACCTATTTGATTTAATTGGACTAAGAAGTCAAATCAATTTCCTTGTTTATGCTTAATATGCTTGATGAAAAGCACAGAGTCCCTGAGTCTATAGAAAAAAATACACAACATATATCTAATTAAAGGCAAACTCAGAATATATGGCTTCAAAGTGAATTTCTATGGGCTTAATTTTATACCTTATTTTGTAATGGATATCCGTTTGAAACCATTCAATATTATGAATAAGGTTGATACATCTCTAAGATGTGTTGATATTACTTGAAGGTTAAGTGCAGTCACCGATATATTGCTCTAAAAACGAAAGACCAGAACAAGGCTTACTAGTTAGGCTCGTTTTAAGTTTTCTGATTACAAGCTGATATTGAGCTTATGTTTGGTAAAGGTAAGTACCTGTATGTGGTCCCTATATGACCAACCGATTATGTTCAATGTGCTCAGGGCATCTATGGAAAAAACATAAAGTCCTATTAGAAAATGTCTCTAATTATATATTTTAGAACAAACTGAACATATATCTATATATATATGTGGGTTTAGACTAGCAGTTCTTATTTGTGTGGTGTGTTCCTTAAAAATATTTACAATACGTTCCATGCGACCTTCTCACCTCCATAAAGATTGAGAAATGCCAAATGAGCCAAATTATATTAAGGGCAAAAGGATTTTGCAAAGAACAACCAAATAATGTAGCTGTCTCTTTCAATTCTTGATTTAACGTACCAAAACTAAGTAAATTACCATCTTATAATGAGAAGTGAAAAACGCCTCATATAAATACAATGCTGCTTTATTTTTCCTCAACTAAAACAAAGCTGTTTTGAAGCATGATTGCTAAAGGACAGTCAGAATGAAATGCTGAAGTTGTTAGCATGTTAGGTGACCAACCAACACGTTTATAAAAATGCTTAACCGTCATCTAATGGCACCTATTGCTTCATGTATTTTATTTTAGAGAGCAAAATGCACGAAGGCAATGTTTTACAAACAGTCATTATCGCGTATGTTGCCAAACGATAAAGGGAAAAAAAGGCGAAAAACGATGGGAAAAAACGAGAAGGGGCAAGGAATGGAACATGCTGTGCATTCCCCATTGCAGCCCTACACATAAGATACATATTGCTTACCGTGTGCTAACAAAACGCGGTCCTTCTGTGATAGCGTGCAGGTACCTCACGGACTAATACATCTAACTTCCTCTTTTTTAAGTAGTTGTCTCTTCTTACGCTTGGAGTGTCCCAATTGGATACCTAAGGCATGTGATTGCACGTACAAGACGTGCTATGACGTATATAACAAGCGCAAATGTAGATTCAGAGAGATAGAAACAGGACTGCATAAAAGGATACGATAAATCTGTTATTTAGTGAGCCTCTACCGCCACGGTAGAGGCTCACTAAATAACAGATTTATCGTATTATTTAGTGAGCCTCTACCGCTACGGTAGAGGCTCACTAAATAACAGATTTATCGTATCCTTTTATGCAGTCCTGTTTCTATCTCTCTGAATCTACATTTGCGCTTGTTATATACGTCATAGCACGTCTTGTACGTGCAATCACATGCCTTAGGTATCCAATTGGGACACTCAAGCGTAAGAAGAGACAACTACTTAAAAAAGAGGAATTAGATGTATTAGTCCGTGAGGTACCTGCACGCTATCACAGAAGGACCGCGTTTGTTAGCACACGGTAAGCAATATGTATCTTATGTGTAGGGCTGCAATGGGGAATGCACAGCATGTTCCATTCCTTGCCCCTTTCTCGTTTTTTCCCATCGTTTTCACATGCCGTTTTTTTCCCTTTATCGTTTGGCAACATACTGCGATAATGACTGTTTGTAAAACATTGCCTTCGTGCATTTTGCTCCCAAAATAAAATACATGAAGCAATAGGGTGCCATTAGATGACGGTTAAGCATTTTATAAACGTGTTGGTTGGTCACCTAACATGCTAACAACTTCAGCATTTCATTCTGACTGTCCTTTAGCAATCATGCTTCAAAACAGCTTTGTTTTAGTTGAGGAAAAATAAAGCAGCATTGTATTTATATGAGGCGTTTTCACTTCTCATTATAAGATGGTAATTTACTTAGTTTTGGTACGTTAAATCAAGAATTGAAAGAGACAGCTACATTATTTGGTTGTTCTTTGCAAAATCCCTTTTGCCCTTAATATAATTTGGCTCATTTGGCATTTCTCAATCTTTATGGAGGTGAGAAGGTCAGCATGGAACGTATTGTAAATATTTTGAGGAACACACCACACAAATAAGAACTGCTAGTCTAAACCCACATATATATAGATATATGTTCAGTTTGTTCTAAAATATATAATTAGAGACATTTTCTAATAGGACTTTATGTTTTTCCATAGATGCCCTGAGCACATTGAACATAATCCGGTTGGTCATATAGGGACCACATACAGGTACTTACCTTTACCAAACATAAGCTCAATATCAGCTTGTAATCAGAAAACTTAAAGCGAGCCTAACTAGTAAACCTTGTTCTGGTCTTCGTTTTAGAGCAATATATCGGTGACTGCACTTAACCTTCAAGTAATATCAACACATCTTAGAGATGTATCAACCTTATTCATAATATTGAATGGTTTCAAACGGATATCCATTACAAAATAAGGTATAAAATTAAGCCCATAGAAATTCACTTGGGGCCATATATTCTGAGTTTGCCTTTAATTAGATATATGTTGTGTATTTTTTTCTATAGACTCAGGGACTCTGTGCTTTCATCAAGCATATTAAGCATAAACAAGGAAATTGATTTGACTTCTTAGTCCAATTAAATCAAATAGGTAATTATAAATAATATACTATTTTGCGCTTCACTATCTTTTCTGATGCATGGTAAATCAACACTATTTTTCACTAATAAATCTTCACCTTATGTTAATATGTAATGCACCCAATAAGAATAATTTCTTATATGGGCCAAAGTAGGTACCTTGAATATATACATATTAAAATAATATGGGTGGAGACTTTCACTATTCTGACACACTGTTTCTCTTCTTTTGGTGTTATTATCTCAGCATTTTTCTATTACTCTTTTATTATATTAACCCCTTTTCTTCTATTTTCCTTTCATAAACCTGGTTGTCATTTTATCTAAATGCACAGTTTTTAACCTTTAGAGATTCCCAACACTATACAACTGAACCTTTAAATAATTAAGTTGATTTTATTGTAAACATATTAAACAAATGCATTGCAGGACATCAACAGTATAGTGATAAATCGGCATGAGTGCATGAAATCAATGTATTGTGTTTATTGTGTGTCCAATGCAGTGAAAGTTGAGACGGTGTCCTGAGGAAGGCAACTTGCCAAACGCGCGTAGTCTCATCTGCCGACTCCCTTTCTGTCCATGTTGATCTGGACTCTATTGGAAACATAAAGAAAGGATACTGTATCAATTTATATCAGCACAGTGTTTGTTTTAATCTATAATCTATGTGATTCGTGTTATATGTTGTTAATGCATTGTGAATATATGTTGTTGATACATTGTGACTATTAAATATATAGAATCATATCTTTATGATATTTAAAGAAAAGAATGATGAAACAATATATAAAATAAAAATATATTTTTGATAATAATCAAGCACTATGTCAGTCTGATTTAGTGTTGGATGTCCTGCAATAATTCTATACATTCATGCTTGGTCTAGCCTGTCTTTTCCCTTGATACATTTTCCCTACTAGCTAGCAAGTATACATTGTTAATGTAGGGGTCCCCACATTTTTTCAAACCATTACCACACATGCAACATATCCGTGCATGACACAGTTGTATATACATGTCTCAATCACAGGGGCACATGATGTACACAGGCAGTGCAAAGCTGACCATGGACAGTTTGCCAGACGTCACTACATGGTATCATTGCATGGGAAGTAAAACCATGTTCAAATGCACTGTCACTGCACCATACCTGTCCAGTGCAAGTCACTACACACTATGGGGGTGACAACTACTCAGTGAGCCTGCTAGCCAGTGGCGTGCAGACTCTCAGCCTTGCTAGCCACACAAAATGCACATTCAGAAAGGCAGTGCACAGAACACTCACCTGCTCCCCTGGTGTCCCATACAGCTTGCTGTACTGTGGAAGTAGGCTGTCCAGCAGGGCCTGGTTCTCTTCAAGGCTGAAGGCTGGGGCTCTCTCCACAGTACGTGCCATTGCAGGGTCCAGAGGGGCAGAGACAGCAGCAGTGCAGTGGCAGATGTCGTCTTGGAGCATGTAGTGCAGGCAAGTGGGCTCTCAGGGGAACAGCCAGCAATATATATGTGCTGGAGAGGCAGATACTGTCCCTTGTGTCCAAAGTGATAGGTCCAAGTCGTTTGCATCTTCTGAATCTGGCCAATCCATGGAATAGCAGCACCAAAACACGCCCACAGCATCCTTCAAATCTTCAACTTCATGACATACATGATTTTGCAACATTGTTGTGGGTGACCAACTGATTTTCCAGCAACCGACTCGTTCGAAATTCGAAAACGCGTCCGTTGCCAGGCAAGCCCATTGTCAATGGGTGCGCACCGATCGGTCCATTGCGGTACAACGCGCACAGGGGTACAACGCGTACCCGCGCACATTGAAAGCAATGGGCCGGCCGGAGGCACCGATCGGTCCATTGCAGTTCAACACGCACAGGGGTACAACGCGTACCCGCACACATTGAAAGCAATGGGCCGGCCGGAGGCACCGATCGGTCCATTGCTGTTCAACGCGCACAGGGGTACAACGCGTACCCGCACACATTGAAAGCAATGGGCCGGCCGGAGGCACCGATCGGTCCATTGCAGTTCAACGCGCACAGGGGTACAACGCTGCACCGCACACATTGAAAGCAATGGGCCGGCCGGAGGCACCGATCGGTCCATTGCTGTTCAACGCGCACAGGGGTACAACGCGTACCCGCACATACTGAAAGCAATGGGCCGGCCGGAGGCACCGATCGGTCCATTGCAGTTCAACGCGCACAGGGGTACAACGCGTACCCGCACATTGAAAGCAATGGGCCGGCCGGAGGCACCGATCGGTCCATTGCAGTTCAACGCATCACTGTACATGTGACTGGCATATGTCAGCATGCCTGTCTCAGATGGACATATGCCAGCCACAGATAGCTCCCAGGGAGTGAGGGGCACACCTACCACACGACAGCCTGTCCAAACTTTATCATAAGGCATGTAAGGCTGCATTTCCTATTGTGTGTATGTTGGTGTACATGTTGTCCTGTGGGTGTCACCTGTGGGCAGCCACCCCCAGGCTGTGCACGTGTTCATGGGGACAGGATCCTGGGTGTTACGTGTACGTGACCACTGTGATGTGCAACTGTTCATATCTGTGCATGTGCCATGGTCACATTTCACAGTGGTGTATGTGTATGTCATGTCACATACCCCGTGAGTCCCATGTGGGACGGTATGTTTGAGCCAGGGTGTCCCAGTGGCACAATAGTGATGGTCCTCCACAGTCTTTGTGCATGTGGTGTTTACAATGTCTCTGATTTCATGTGCACAATGGGAGACAGTCTCCACATCCACGTTGTGTGTGCATGGACTCTGATGTTGTGCGTGTGTGTCACAGACGTCCATGTCTGTCCTGCCGTGGCAAGTGGGGCCACTACCTGTGGGGGTCATGGTTGTTTTGCTGTGGTGTATACATGATACTCCATGTAATGCCAGTGTCCATGTGGCATTACAGGGTCCCTGGGAATGTACCTGTCGTTGAGCTGTGGTGCCTGGGGCACATCTGTCCTCACATGTCCCTGTGGGGGTTATTGTGACACGGCAGCAGGAGATGGGAACTGTGACACGGCCTCATGATATCCAATGGGCCAACCTGGGACTAATTGATGCCACCTGTTGGACCGTGTTGACAGATGTTGGCCATGTATGTACCATACATGTCCTTCCGGTACTGCACACTTCATGTAGTTGTGCCTCATAATGATGTATGTTGGGATCTTGAGTGTGTTCAATGCCGCATACGTGGGGTGACTGACAATCTTGCTTACTTCTCCTCTGCACTGCAGGGCTCCTGCTGTCCATCGGCCATTCCCAGACCTGGCAACGATGGTGGAACGGGACAGCATCCGACGGTACCGCTTCACCAGGCAGCTGATTGAGGATTTGGCAGTGCAGTTGGCCCCACATTTGCAGCCTGGCCGGCCGTATCCTACAGCGCTGACCCCCAAGGTGAAGGTGATGGCAGCCCTACACTTCTTTGCCACTGGTACCTTCCAACATACTGTGGCGACTGCTGGTGGGATGTCACAGACCATGTTCAGCCGTGTGCTCCGCGATGTTTTGGCGGCAATGTTGCTCTTCCTGAACCGGTACATCTATTTCCCTAGACTGCGACGACTCACTGACGTGAAGAGTGACTTTTATGCCCTGGGGAGGATGCCGCATGTAATTGGCTCCATTGATGGGACACATGTGGCTTTGGTACCACCACAGGCCCAGGAGCAGGCCTACAGGAACCGCAAGCACTACCACTCGGTCAATGCACTGGTGGTGTGTCTTGCAGACATGACCATCACACACGTGTGTGCCCGTTTCCCTGGTTCAGCACACGATGCCTTTGTGATGAGGAGTAGTCGCATCCCCAGGATGATGGCACAGATGCAGAACCAGCGTGCCTGGCTTGTCGGTGTGTACTGACTTTGTGCCATTGTGTGTGATCTGATCTGTAGTATTCCGCCCACTGTTCCAAGTCAGCTAATGTGCACTTGTCTGTCCGTAGGTGACTCTGGATACCCCAACATGCCGTGGTTGCTGACACCCCTCAGGAACCCTGTGACACCTGCCCAGATGCGCTACAATGAGGCACATGGTCGGACCAGGAGAGTGATTGAGCGGACCTTTGGTCTCCTGAAGAGCCGCTTCCGCTGCCTGGACAAGACCGGAGGGTCCCTCCCATATGCCCCTGCGAAAGTGTGCAAGATTATCATCGTCTGCTGCATGCTCCACAACCTGGCAGTGCGGAAGGAGTTGCCTCTCATCCAGGATGACAATGACCAACATCCGCCACCTGTGGAGGATCCTGGCCTGGACCACGATGCCAGTGACTGATGATGATGATGGTGATGGTGATGTCCGCACACAGCTCATCACCAACTTCTTTAGCTGAATGTGAGTATCCTGAGGTGTCATGTCAATGATGTGAGTTGGCATGATGTGTGGGTGGTGCTCTGGTGCTGTGGGAGTGTGTCCATGGGCCACTTGACTGGATGTGTGTTGCGATGTGTGCTAACAGGTGGGCTGTACTCCCCAACAGTGTTGACATGCTAACTTGGTTCTGGGTGGGTATCTTGTAACATGTATTGTGCATGTGTTTTGCTGTTCTGTCCTGTACTCCATTGCTTTTGACTGTGTGTCATTTCTGTCCTTCACAGGGTACTTTCAGATTCGTTTGGTCAACTGTGTCCACCGACGACGTGATTGCACATCCAGGCTGGTAGCTGTTGTGTCCCTACAGGTGATGTGCGCCACACCCATGGACTTCCTTCCGTCTACAGTTGTTGACTGTGTGCCCGCTGCCAGGTGGGGTTACCTTGCATCTGTAGTGGTTACGGCATGTTGCAACTGTGTAATAAACCTGTGCTTCACTTTGTGATGTGCGTTGTCTGTGGTCACATATTTGACTGCCATTTGCTTACTGCACCTGTGGGCTACTTGACTACAACTGGGAATGGGTGTGGTGTCTGTGCATTGCACCGTCTTCCCTGGCAACATCAGTGTAGGCAATGAGTCAGATGGCCTAGGTGTGTATGTGTCGTGTAGCCCTGGTGGTGTGTCTCCCTCATGTGTGTCACGTTTCCTGTACTCACATGCCTGTGTTGTCCTTGCTGTTGCAGTTCGCATACACAGTGTAATTTTGCAGTTCATCATCCCCATAACAGCACCCACGTTGGAATCACGACAGAGGCAAGTATGGTGTATTAGTGTGTTTATTGTGATACATTTGTGTTAATAGTGCATAGGATGGGTTGTGCTGTACATGAATCTTGCAATCCCAAGTTCCTAGGTGAATTGAAAGTCCGGGTAGACAGGATCCCCAGTATCGGGGCCACAGTTGTCTGACACATTGGTCCAACTTGTACTCCCATGCAATGTGTGGGAGTAGTGTTGCCGTCAACAGGGTGAACAGTCTGTGCACAAAGGCGAACATCCAGAACAGGTTCAGGCTTCCTGGGAGTTGCGCTTGGCCATCGGCCTCTCACTTTTCCCTCCTCGGACGACCCCTCTTCTTGGGGGGGCCCTCAAGTGCAGGCTGCTGCGGTGCAGGGGACTCTCCGCCAGAGTCCTCCTCCCTCCCTGTGGCAGTTGCAGTTTGTTCGGCACCAGATGTTGTTGGCACACAGGGAGGTGTGGACTGGTTGCTGTTCATCTGGCGGAGGCATTGTAAAATGTCCCTGTGCACCGCCGTCATCTCATGCAGTGCATCCCACTTGGACTCCACGCGGGACATGTGTGAGTCCACACGGGACATGTGTGACTCCACGTGGGACATGTGGGAGTCCAAGCGGGCATGATGGGCAGCCTGCTGCTGTTTAATGTCTCTGAGGAGCCCCACTACCTGGCTGAGCTCTCCGGTGCTGGACTGGTACGCATCAGCTATGCGTACCAGTTGTGGGTCATCATGCACACCAGCAACGTCTGCAAGCAGCGACCTCTGTCTCCCACCCTCCCACCACCCCTGCTGACATGTGCAGTGTGTGCAGTGGCACGCACAGATAACCCTGGTCCACCTTGGGGGTTGGTGGTGGTGGTGGTGTCCATGGCCCCAGGTTGGTCCAGGGTCACTGTGCTGGTGTTGCTCCTTATTCTGTCCATGTCGGCAGGGATGGTATTCGTGGTGACAGTCGTTGTAGGGGTGGGTGCAGGGGGTGCAGCTGGTGGTCCTGCTGGTGCTGCAGCTGGTGGTCCTGCTGGTGCTGCATGTTGACTTGCACCGGATGTGCCAGGTTGTTCTTCATCGTCCAAGGAGGACAGAGGCTGTACGACGCCAGTGAGCTCGGCATCCTCTTGAGCCTGGGACTGGGACTCCTCAGCGTCTGCTGCTGTGTCCCCATCATCACCTGTTTTTGGGAGACACAAACAATGTATGTCATGTTTCTGCAGGCATCAATGGTTGACACACATGACAGTTGTGACTGTGCCTCTGGGTGCGGGCCTGTACATTGCATTGTCCTGAGTCGTCACAGTCAGGGGTTGATATTGGTGTGGCACATTGTCCTGCATTATTTGGGCATTTCTATGTATTTTCTGGGGTGTGAACATGGTCTGCATTGGTTGTGTTTGGTTGGCAGCCGGACCTCCTTCCCACCCACCCAGCCAGTCAGTTATCCCACCATGGAACGTGCTTGCGTTGCAGGGAGTGTAAGTTGTCTCTCAGGATGTCAGTCAGTGGTGTCCTGCTGTTTGTTGGTGCACAGTTGCCAGCAGGGCCTTGTGCTCCCCACAGCAGTAGCCAGTGTCAGCCATCTTGTGAGTCCTCCACTTCCTGTGATGTGAGCATGGTTCAGGGTGGTGTTGATGGGACAGTTGTGGGGGTGACCAATATCAGTGACTACGACTCCCATCATGCTATTGCCTCCACCCCCTTCCCAGCATGCCCATGCTTCCTTCCTTTTGACTCTGCTTCCCTGTGGGGTGGGCTGGCTGTGCTGACAGGATGGCTGGGAGTGTTGTCCTGGCAGTTGTTTGGCTAAGAGTCCCAAGAGTGTCCCTGTGCTTCACACAACATAACCCAGGGTGGTGGTTCTTTGTGGGATCTTGTGTTAGGATGGAGGGCATTGCATTCTACCAGGTGGGTACTGTGGAGTTTGTGTTGGGGGTGTGTGTGAGGGGAGGTGCTTGTGACTATAGTCAGTGCTGCAAGTCCCCCTTCCCACCCAGCCAGCCAGATATCCCACCATGGAACGTGCTTGCATTGCAGGGAGTGGAAGTTGTCTCTCAGGATGTCAGTCAGTGGTGTCCTGCTGTTTGTTGGTGCACATTTGCCAGCAGGGCCTTGTGCTCCCCACAGCAGTAGCCAGTGTCAGCCATCTTGTGAGTCCTTCTCCACTCCCTGTGATGTGAGCATGGTTCAGGGTGGTGTTGATGGGACAGTTGTGGGGGTGACCAATATCAGTGACTACGACTCCCATCATGCTATTGCCTCCACCCCCTTCCCAGCATGCCCATGCTTCCTTCCTTTTGACTCTGCTTCCCTGTGGGGTGGGCTGGCTGTGCTGACAGGATGGCTGGGAGTGTTGTCCTGGCAGTTGTTTGGCTAAGAGTCCCAAGAGTGTCCCTGTGCTTCACACAACATAACCCAGGGTGGTGGTTCTTTGTGGGATCTTGTGTTAGGATGGAGGGCATTGCATTCTACCAGGTGGGTACTGTGGAGTTTGTGTTGGGGGTGTGTGTGAGGGAGGTGCTTGTGACTATAGTCAGTGCTGCAAGTCCCCCTTCCCACCCAGCCAGCCAGATATCCCACCATGGAACGTGCTTGCATTGCAGGGAGTGGAAGTTGTCTCTCAGGATGTCAGTCAGTGGTGTCCTGCTGTTTGTTGGTGCACAGTTGCCAGCAGGGCCTTGTGCTCCCCACAGCAGTAGCCAGTGTCAGCCATCTTGTGAGTCCTTCTCCACTCCCTGTGATGTGCGCATGGTTCATGGTGGTGTTGATGGGACAGTTGTGGGGGGGCAATATGTGTGACTGCGACTCCCATGATGCTATTGGCTACACTGACTTGGCCAGCATACACAGAATTCCTTCCTTTGAGTGGTCTTCACTGTGTGTTGGTGTTGTTGTGGTGGCTACATGTGTGGATGTGTTTGTTAGTTCTATTTGTGCCACTGCCTAGCTGTAGTTGTGGTTGTGTTTGTACATGTGTTGGCACAGTTGGATGTGACTTTTTGATGGCATGTGTTGTGTTTATCTGACTGACATACACATTTTGGGATGATTCTGTTCTGGTTGCTGTGTAATTGCTATGAGTGCATGGTTTGACTCTCCCCTTGACAGTGATGTGTGTGTGTTTTGTGGCAGTATATTGTGTACATTTGTTGTGTACTCACCAGGCTCTGGGATGTCCTCTAGTCCATATACGCTCACTGGCGGAAGGATGGCCCGCACCTTCTCCTCCAAGGGCCTGAGGTATATTGGCTTGGCAGGAGGGCCACTGCCGGTGTGTTGGCTGTTGATGTAGTCTTGCTTCAGCAGGTACCCTCCTGCGCACGTCATACCACCTGTTCTGGATGTCGGTCTTTGTGCGCCGACATGGTGATTGGGCGTTCACCCTGTTGATGATCCTCTCCCACATCTTGGTTTTCTGCGACATGGGGGTCTGTTGGACCAATGTGCCAAACAGCTGTGGCTCTACCCTGAGGATCTCATCTACCAGGACTTCCAATTCACAATCTAGGAACTTGTGATTCTTCTTGGGGGCATGGTGATGGGTGGTGATGGTGAGTGATGTGTGTGTTGGTGTGCAGGTGAGGGTGTGTGAGTATGTGTTTTGCTGGGTGTATGTGAGGTAGGTATTTGTTGGTGTGCTGATGGTGTGTGGCTTGTGTGAGGGATGAGCTGTGGGTGTGTGGTTGCTTTCTCTTGGGTGCTGGCAGTGGAATGGCATTTGCAAAGGCTCATGGTAGTGATTTGTGTCCTTTATATAGGTGGAGTTGTGGGTGTGTCTTTGTTCTCTGTCCCCACCCCCAGTATTTATTGGCTTGGTAATTGCTTGTTTGGCCTTTTTTGGGTGATTTTTCCTTTGTGCTGTTTGTGTATGTTTGAAACGTTCTTGTGACCGAGTCGGACCCTGCATTGGTCTCGTACGGTGTTCTCCGTTTCGTTCACGCTGTGTTTGTGCAGTTTTCTATGCTGCGTACGCGTCGGTCGCGGTGTATTGTGTTGCTTCGGCTCGGTTTTGTATGCGTGTCGGTCGTGCGGCTTGTCCTCCGTCCGACTCGCTCGTGGTTTTCGCGCCTTGCATCGTACTTTGCGGTTTGGAGTTCGCGTGTACGTTTCGGTCGGATTTGTTCCGGGTGCGTGTCGGTCGGTTGGATTCGCGTGTTTTTCCGGCCGGATTGCTGTTTTCCGTGCGGCTCGGTCGGTCGACTTGGTTTCGGTACGTGTCGGTCGGATTTTTCGCGCCTTGCATCGTACTTGGCGTGTCGTGCGCCACGGGTACGTGTCGGTCGGTATTTTTTCCGGATCCGAGTCGGTCGGTGCTTTTTCCGGCCCGAATCGGAATCGACCCCAATGTAATTTATGACTTTATTGAAATCAACATCCTGATCTAGTGCATAATATGCAGATGGATGAAACTAACAAACTATATAATGGCAAAGAAAGCAATGAATAAACAAAATATTAACAAGAATTTTAACTGTTGCTTCAGAATTTCATTTAATGGAATGATGGAACCAGTTGCTCACTAACACCTGTGACTCCTCCACAATGGCGGAGTAGCGTCGCTCCACTGGCTCAGAGCCAGCAGCTGAAAAATAAAACAATATTTTATTATTGTTTTCTTTTTCAGCTGCTAGCTGAGCCAGCATGTGTAGGGAGGGGGCGGGACCGGTCGATGGGAGGGAAGAGGAATGGATTGCTATGTGCTCTTGTAAGTGCGCCTGTCTGTTTGGTCGTCCATCTTAGGCAGGCGAAACAGACTTGCGCACTTAGACAAGCTCACTTAGGTTTCTCTAACCCCGCTTTATTCCACAGCTGGGTGGAGAAACAGCACAGACTCTCTCTGCCTGAGCGAAGCGTCAAACCAGCCAGCTCAGGCCAATCCCGGCACTGCTCTCATAGTATGAGGGCAGCGTCTGGAATGGATGGGGAGTCTGTCCCAGGGCCTGCCAGGAGCAGCAGGAGAACGGAGGAGCACCGAAGCGCACAGCGGCCGCAGGATCAGGAAATTTTATTTTTTTAATTTAAACCCCGTCCCCCCCGCCGCCGCTGCTCTGCCCCGCCACTGCATATTGGCAGCAGTCGCAACTGCTCTCTTCTAGGTCTTAGAACATTAATATTCCCTTGCCATAAAAACTGCCTACGTATACTCTAGTTGGCATACCAAGGGCATGTTCTTCTAAATGGATGCCAGCACCAATCTTCTCTCAAGCTTTCTGCTTCATTGTTGGAGTTTCCCTGAGTAAATAGATGTGCTCACATTAGCAAGATCAGAACTAAGTTATTAAGGAGCAGCACAATCATTCGGCCATTGGTTTTTCAATTTGGTTACGCTGTTAAACACTCACATGTCCATTGCCGCCCAGAGAAGCTCAATGACCAAGACTAATCCAAGCATAAAATGTACACATAGAACTACTCTGGAATAAGTGCTTTAACTGCACTACCCGTAATATCAAAATGTAATTGCAGCTCAACTGTGAAAACCATATTACTTTGCAGCTCAGAGTTTGATATTTCAGCATCCTAAAAGTGCCAGTGAAATAAAGGTACATAAGTGTCTTTATAAACCTGATACTGACATCCACTGACCAAAATATTGAATGTTATGTTTTGGGGGAGTGGTAGATCACCAGATATGTAGGCTATGGGTTTCATGTCTTTCTGTGGCTTACAAACTCGGCATGGATTAGCAATATTTAGATTGTGTATGCATTATCCCGGTGTGTATCTTGCTCACTTGACATTCGAGTATTGTAGAAAATATGAGGTTATGAAAGGCCTGATACTGTAAAACATGTGTTTAAAATGGAGGCCCTAATGAAACTGAATTTCATGTCAGACGTCAGAATAATATCTGGTTTGCACCTGATGTTTTTTCAATTTTCTTTTGCAGATGGAAAGTGGTGGATCCTTGATGACGGCCTGTTGAACATCACTAGTGTGACCTTTGAAGACCGTGGTAAATACACATGTGTGGCTTCCAATGCCCACGGTAGTGTAAATAACACGGTCACCCTGAGGGTCATCTTTACCACTGGGGACATGGGCATCTACTATATGATTGTCTGTCTCGTAGCTTTCACCATTGTTATGATCTTGAACATCACCCGGCTGTGCATGATGAGCAGCCACTTGAAGAAAACTGAGAAAGCCATTAATGATTTTTTCCGTACAGAAGGAGCAGAGAAGCTTCAAAAGGCATTTGAAATTGCTAAGCGTATTCCAATCATCACATCCGCAAAGACTCTTGAGCTTGCCAAAGTAACCCAGTTCAAGACTATGGAATTTGCCAGGTACATCGAGGAGCTGGCTAGGAGCGTGCCGCTCCCACCTCTCATCATGAACTGCAGAACTATAATGGAGGAAATTCTAGAGGTGGTTGGACTGGAGGATCAGGGGCAGACCTCTGTGGGGCCCGGCCCTGAGGGGCAACGTGGTTGTGATGGGGTGCTGTCTATTCAAAATGTTTTAAAGCGCAGGGATTCTCCCACCACTGACTCTGATGCCTCATCGCTCCATGATGCTCCACCACAGCAGATTGCAATAAGGGTGTCGGTTCATCCATTAGTTGCACAAGATTCTCTTGACACCCAATCACAGCACAGTGCACAGTCTGAGAACAAAGAGGAAGCGATTGCACAAGCACCAGCACTTTCTTCGAAGCTAACCACAGTTGTGTCGGTTGAGGACTCAACTGCATGCGTTATTTATGAAAGCCATGTATAGTATCCGAAAAATCTATGCATATCATTAAAGTCAGGTAGAGCTCCTTATGAAAGTCAGAAGACCATTCCACTTAGCCTTATCAAAAGACTCTATCATATGTAAAGCATGCTGGAGATATATGTCAATGTTCATTTGGCAACATAATTGTGTCTTGTAATTTCTAGCCCTCAGAATTCTTTGTTAGAATTATTTACCTCTCGTATGCTTAGATGCGACTGATCTCTAGGCCAACAGTTTTTGGACTTGTCTTTGTCTGGGAAATACATACTTGTGAGCTTAACATCCAAAAACAGTTAATCTCATTTCACAGTCCATGCACCAGCAGTGTTTCATAGCACGCTATAGGCAACAAGCCATAAGGCACAGCCCCATAGGCAGCAAGTGGTAACGATTATCCCTAGTGATTACAAGGCACTGGTAGGAGCCTTGTAACTCATCACTTAAAGCCATCTTGTCACTTCTAGGGTGTTTGTGGTAACATGACATGTTCTTTTTAGTCTGTTGCCACCTTATTTAAATTTTCTTGAACCTACACTTCACAGTGGGAGAGCAAAAATAAACACTGGAATTATTAATTCTTGGGTATGTTGTCTAGCTCTCGCTCATTCCCTTCCTCATTTTACATGTCTATTTTGCTTTTCGGAAACCGCCATCAGGTTAAGCTAATGCACAAGAGGCACCACTGTGATGAGCACTGTGATAAGCGGGTCTGTTTGCCAAGAAAAGTTTTATAATTTGCACTGGAAACAATCATACAGCTTCTTGAGAAACAGATGCGAAGACATTAACTTGCTGTTCTACTCTGTGTGTGTGTGTGTATATAGCAGTAAATCCTCTGTTGCAGTGCCCCATGACTGTAAAAGAAATAAACTTGTAAAAGAAAGGAAGGACTGTAAAAAAAACTTGGAGGTCAAAAACCCTGGTAATATGCTCACATTACCTTATCTGTGTCCAGGCAGCACCATCTTTAGTGAGATAGAAATTCCACAATTGACATGTACAAATCTGGGTGAGGAGGATGCACAACCTGAAAGGATGCTAAAAGTAGTGTGTTTGCCAAGCACCTGTATATGCAATCCTGGTTAGACCTGGCCCCATTTCTAACAATCCCTTTATAGCAACCGTTTATAGAACCCCTCCTTCTGGTGGTGCTTGGTTCCTGCCATGTACCCCCTAGTGTATCCTAACTTGAATAGCTCCTCTATCTCCACCATTCATCGTGTTGGGATTGAAGTGCAAAGCTTGGAGCCTCTAATCCTGCGCAGTAGTCCAAAACGTCCATTTGGTTACATAATAGTTTCCCCTCCTATCCCTTTCTCTATGATTTTAACTCATTTAGGCTTTGGGATGTTGAGTGGTTCTACACGATCTGCTAATGGGTGAGATATGATCATTGGTCAGTGGTCATTTCTAATGGTCATACTTGATGGTGTGACATATTCACAACCAGTCAGTCTCTGGGTCTGAAACTGGTTATTGATCAACCAGCTTGTGTGACTCAGCTGTATTGAGAAACATAGCCAGTTATGATGCAACATGATACTGAAGGCTTTCTTGTGTATACTTCCTGCTACAATACCCTCATTAGAGTCATGTTATACAACATTTGAGTCATGTTATACAACATTTATGACTTCCTTCTGTGGTGTTGATGCACATGCATCTAATCACTTTTCTCAATGTCCAGATCCCTTTCGTTTCTCCTGTGAATGTTGTGTTACTTGTTTGTGGGATTGGTCCATTGATCATGACTCCTGAGAGCCTCATCATTTAATGCATCTGATGGTGCTGCATCTGACATCGTATCTGAAAATAAGATGCATCAGTCACTCATCAGTGATGCACTTGAATTACTAAGATGTGCTTTGAAGACTTAGCAAAGGACCTAGTTCATTTAGCGTTGCTAATCTTCAGCCCTCTGTACCACATTTTTTGTGTCCTCTGGAGCTTTTTTCTCGATGCTATTAACATCCAGCCTTGGAAGCGCAATTGTTTGTCGGCTTCTATAACAACCTAGCACACTAAGAAGAAATAGTTGAGTGCTGATACCAGTTGTGTTAAACTTGTAGAATATAATAAATTTAAATATGAAGCATTCATCTAGGACTTCCAGGATATATCTTCATAACATCATAAGACCAAAGAAATCCAGAGCTATAGCTCCCTAAACTCCTGATGGATGTTCTGGTATGTGCAGCATGACTGGATTGTCACCTTAACTGGTGCATTAGCACACATGATGTTCCTTCAACAACCTTTTCATCAGACCTTTCATGCAGCTACAGTTCACCTATGACCTTGGAGTGGCATGTCTACCATCTTCCGAGGTAACTCTTTAGGGATTACGATCTGCTCAACCTGAGGAGTATGCCACTGGAACCAACTGACAGTTCGCTCAGAGTGTTTACGTATGATGAAAGCTCTAAAGACTGAGATCGTGAAAGGCACGAGCCCCACTCAGGTGCATAATCATGCTCTTGATATGATATATGGAACCTAGATGCCGTTATTTTGTTTTTGATGACTTTGTTTACTTGCTGCATATCAACCCAAGGTGTAACCTTGCTGCCCTCGAAAAAAGGAGGTATGGAAAAAGCTTTTGACTCCTACATACTGTATCCTTTTAGAGGGGGTTATTGTTGGTGTCCACACTAGCTTGATCTCCCAGAACTAGCTGTCCAAAGGTGTAGTCACTAATCAATTTTAAAAAAAACACATCCTCCCATAGCAGTTGTTATAGGTATTGATTTGCATAGGTAACAATCAGATTTGTAATTACTACAAGTCTAGAAGTGAAGCAACAATGCTCGGACATCAGCTGAGCTACGTCTTGTGGTGAGTTTTTGATAGCTGTCCGGATGCAATGCAAAAATATGGAAGCATGGAGGTACAGGAAGTAAATGTAAACTAAGGAAAAATATTTTCAAGGCTTAGTCAGGAATGTAAATTTCGTGTTGCTACATTGGTCATCTATGACAATGGCATGTGCTTGAAGTTGGGTATCTCCGCCTGAACTCTACGTCCTAACGTATGATTTACAGTGTTTCTCTACGATTCTCATTGATGGGAAGAGAACTATTTAGTAATTTGTTCTTATTGCATTGTCGCACTAACCATGGAGAAGTTTTACATTGCAGCTCATAGACATTTTATAAATCATATGATGTCACAAAATACATATAAAATATATTTTAAGCTATAGATTTACCATTTCAGTGCAGTGAAGGAAATGAATATTATATAGGATAGGAAGCTTATTTCATAGGCCATAGATTTAACCACCACATTGTATGGAGGTTTATTTTACATCACAAGAGCACCCCATCATGAAAGGCCTGTTCACTCCATTTGTTCCTCTGAATTCATTGCACGTCATCAGCTCTATAACTAAAAAGGTTTTATCAATGAAAGCAGTACAACGTCATCCTAAAAAATCCTAGGTAAAAATCTTGACACCCCCTCCCCCAGACCCATCGTTTGGTGTATCATTGCATGATGGACTATTGTACATCTCAAAAGTATACTGAATTTTTTTTTTCTTATATACTCTCTGCATTCCGAAAGTATTTTTTGGGGGGGTGGAGGGGTCACTCCAGCTGGCTTTTTAGCCGCGACTCAAAGTGAAAGCCAGACCTACTGGCTTAGCCAGTGTTTAATTCTGATGTTGATAATATCTGCATAGTAACATCACCTTTGCCTTCCATGTGTTGTCTCGAAACAATGGCTTGTAGCTTCTGCATCTGGGTAGAGCAGCTCGGTTCGCAAATGTTTATTTCAGGCTTTTTCATCAGCTGCATACTATTCAGCGTAAAACTCTTCCTTTTTCGAACATTTCCCTGCCGGTTCTTTTTGAAATTGTAAAGAAGTGTCCTAAATTGAATTATACAGGTAGTGAGGACTCAGTTTACTGCAGGGCTCTAAAAGAACAGAAAAGATAGACCTACACTGAAACCCCCACACCCAGGAGTATGAAGCTGTTAATTCAGCGTCACTAGGTGTCCACACAGAGCCAGCACAGTGTTTTAAAAAGTACAATCGGTTTTATGATGAAAACCTGCATTCGGCTCTATGCTCAGGTTACAAAAATAACCCTTTTATTATATTCCACATGGATGTTTGCCCCTCACGTCACAACTTGTGGATTTAAAAAGCACTTTAAAAAAAGATGTTCTCAAATAAGCATAGTACAAGTGAATAAAAATGATGATTTATGAAAGTTACGTGTTCTATCTGTACATTAGACTTCGTTGGACTCCTTCCCCTTGTTCACCCTCAACCACTCCGCCCTCTCCCCGACCCCTTCCTACCCCGTCCTATCTCCGTCGGCGAAGCGCCAATAAAGATGGTGAGTGGCCTAACTTCCGTTGACAAAATACGGTCAGTGGGGGCTTTCCTTTTTGTCGCGGGGGGGGCGACTCAAGCCGATTTACTTTGTTTATGTGGTGTTTTGCTGTGCTTTGCGATGCCCCATGAGCGCCTAGATTAAGATCTAGAACCCTGCCTTGCCTGTTGCCGCGTGAGCGCCTCACCATACGCCGCACGAGTTCAAGGAGCTTCCATTCTGGACTTGTCGGGCACGCCACAGGCACGTATCTTTAAAGCATGCCGGTCGCTTCTGGCAGCTCGGAGCTGACAGGAATGTACGACCTGTTAGATTCTGTTTACGCAGTGTTTACTTTAATAGTGCGCCACTGGAATGTACTTTATGTAGCGCGGGAAACAGCAGTCGCTGAAGTGTTCACCTACAAAAAGTTGTTAAAGCCATTAAAAATCACAAACCAAATGATTGCTTTAATTCATTCTTTGGAGCCACTCACTGAATATGTATCCTTGCTGAATTGTCAGTTGATCATTTAAAAAATGTTTTCTGCTCTACGGCCATTTGCTGGCGGGGATGGGGAGGTTTAGACATCCGAGTAAGGGGGAATAACTGGGGAAGCGGCAGTATAACACCGATTTCTAATTTCTGCGCCTTTCCCAATTTAGGATTGTTGCTTCTTTCTGGAGGAAAATATCCAGGAGTGCTGTGTAATCCTGAACTAGCCAGCGACTCGCTCTACACGCCGCATGGAGATTATCTGCTCACACATAATCGGTAACACGTTGGAAAAAAATGGGACAGTGAAAACTGGAAGATGTGATTTGCAGCTAAAAACGGACATAATCGCCCCCTGTTGGCAAAGCCCACACTGAGTAACATGTAAAGAGATAACTGTACAGAACTTGCAGAAGGGCTGAGGCTATGCCAGGCTCTAATGCATAACTGTATAAACACACCCACATCCCTGTGATTATACCAATCGAGTCAATGGGAAATTTCACACATGGGCTCAAACACCCAAATCAAATTCTCAAATGTGATGCATAAGACTTGAAGCCTCTAAATCCTTCCAAAAGTACGTTTAACACATCCAGAAGTAACAAATGAATTACCCCATACATGATAAAAGAGAGAATCGTAGGACTCGTGCCATTAAAATGCATGTTTTGAAGGCAAAGGAGGGATGGCAAGATACATTATTTTGTATCTACTGAAACAAATGATTTGTATAATACACAAAATCCTGACCCAAAACACATGAACTGTGTATTCAAAATATGGCACGCGAGAACCACCTCACCAAACACATTTAAACTGGAAGAGAGGCCTCACGAATGCTCATCACTGCACCGCTTACACAAGCACAGTGGGGAGATGCTCTCATCTCTCGTGAGAAACGCCACAGCTCTGTCACATTGGAAAGGATCATCCCCTGGCTCTTCTCATTGGCAAAGTGAAACGAAGGAGTAAGGAACACTGCCAAAACACATTTAAGCATCAAACAACTTTGCTGACAATGAATGCTCCCGGCGGTATCACCTAAGGTCCCCATCAAGAACATACGGCACATAATATCACACCCCAAAAGAGGACATCGGAGGCTATGCCTGCAAAGATTAAACCTTATGGGGCAAATTTATGAAAAATTCAAGCAACGCAGGGCAGCACGTCAATTTGTGATACGTTGCGTAAAAGGGAGACTTCAGAAATGTGCCAAATTTACAAATATTTGTTAATATTTCCGCTGCCTCCTTGCCCTGGTACCCCATGTGCTGCCTAGGGCCAATGCAGGCACCCTTGCACTAGAGTGCAAGGGTGTCTGTGTTGCAAGCAGGATTGTTTTTGTGCTGGTGGGGACACCTTCCTGCATAAAAACAATCCTTAAAGGTATTTTCCTTTTTCCATGTGTGATGCAGAATGCATCACACATAGAACAAGCATTAGCAAAGCCAATAGGTTTCGCCTATGTGGCTTGGCCAATGTCTTTTAGCCATGTTGTATAGCAGTGTGGCTAAATGTTAGTGATGTGACATAGAGAAGAGTGGCATAGACGAGAGTGGATTGGTGTAGGGTGGAGTGCCGTAGAGAGGAGTGCAGTAGAGTTGAGTGGTGTACATTAGAGTGGCATAGAGCAGGGTGGTGCAGAGTAGGGTCAAGTGCATAGAGAGGTGTGAAGTTGCGTAGAGTGGGGTGGAGTGGCGTGGATTAGAGGGGAGTGGCGTAGCATGCATTGAGTGGCATTGTGTGTGGCTTGGCCAATGTCTTTTAGCCATGTTGTATAGCAGTGTGGCTAAATGTTAGTGATGTGACATACAGTTAAGTGACATAGAGAAGAGTGGCATAGACGAGAGTGGATTGGTGTAGGGTGGAGTGCCGTAGAGAGGAGTGCAGTAGAGTTGAGTGGTGTACATTAGAGTGGCATAGAGCAGGGTGGCGCAGAGTAGGGTCAAGTGCATATAGAGGTGTGAAGGTGCGTAGAGTGGGGTGGAGTGGCGTGGATTAGAGGGGAGTGGCGTAGCATGCATTGAGTGGCATTGTGTAGAGTGGCGTAGAGTAGGGTGGAGTGTGGATTACAGTGGAGGGAGGTAGGGTAGAGTGGTATGGAGTAGAATGGCATATAGCGCAATGGAGTAGAGTGGAGTGGCATGGAATGGAATGAAGTAGAGTGGAATGGAGGAACATAGAGTAGAGTGGCATAGAGCGGCGCAGAGTAGAGTGACGTAGAGCACCATTGTGTGGAGTGAAGTGGAGCAGTGTAGAGTGGTGTACAGTTGAGTGGCATAGAGGGGCGGAGACTGGAGTGGTATAGAATGTAGTGGAGTGGCATAGAATAGTACAGTTGTGGGTGTAAGTAGCTAGAGCGTGATAAAGACAGCAGCTAGGGTTAAAGAAGCCGTAAAACAGTCAGACATGCAAATACATGGTGTGTCATGAACTGATTAATTGTAAAGAAAACCCAATGTAAAATAAAAGTCCATCTTTTAAAAGCAAGAAAACCGAAAATAAAATTAAAGTGCATCTTTGGATTGTGTTCTTCAATTAAAATAAATGATTCTTTTGAAAGCATTCACATTGAATGTCTAAAAGAACAAAGACGAGGAATAACAGATGTACTTGGTCCATGCTACTGGGAGGAGATAACACAAGAAAAGAAGGGAAGCTAACAGCAGCTAAGCAATTCAAAGAAGGTAAATGAGAGTGGCAACGAAAAAGAACAATGGTATGGTATGGGCGGGTTGTAAGCCTACTAATTAGTAAATAACACGTCTCGAGAACAACACATGCATTGTGTAGGTGAGAATTAAAAAGTAGAGTGGGGTTTGTACTCAGTTTGTTCAACTCGGCTCCCCAGTCAAATTGGACTAGCTTTCTCCTTTGTAAATGCTGAAGGAAAAGCAAAAGGAAAAACCAGGAACAGGAACACATTTTCAGTTTCAGACCTTTCAAAACGAAGCCCAATGGGAATTTTGATGAAGCTCGTGGCTTCTTGGAGAGTTCAAGTCATGGGAAGAAAGACTGGGTATACAATGTTGTGAATTTGGATAGCAAAGGGACACCACAGTTGAACTTAAATGGGCAAATGTTTACTTTTACAGATGCAAATCCACTTTTGGCATAAAAAGTTATCAGGGTATTTCTATTTTTGAATAAAGCTGCTCCCTGCGGTAAGAATGCCCTGACAAATTTGCTTGCGGATATACACAAGCTTTCATTTATGCATGAAAAAAAACTAATTTAGAACTTCTCCTAGGGGCCTGTGACTGTTGCAGCCTACAAAGAGTTCTCCTGGTGTCAGCTGTGGATTTAAAAACAAATTCGAAATTTGACTCAAAACTAAAGTGGAAGTCAAAAAGGACTAAATTACCAATTGTTTTGATAGGATCAAACCCTATAAGTTTGTCTCTTGACCTAAAAATATGAGAAGATCGAGGGGCTCAGGCAAACAGTTTAAAAACCAGCCTGACCAAACCAAGCTTCCGCTCAGGAAACAGTGTAAACACTGTGGACATGATTCAGAACACATTACTGTTGCTGCATGCATGGATTTTGCACAAATACCCACAAGCGATAATCACATGTCCGTTGTGGATGAGCTAGGAATAGAACAGTCAGAAATATGATCAATTTACCTTGATCCTGGACTTTGGGCAGTACATTCTTGAAACATTAAAGGATTTAACACCATTGCCCCTGCACTGCCCCATAGTCATCTTTTGCTTTAATTGACTCCATGGTGGTGTGAGTGAAAGGACACAGTACTCTGTCTCCTGAACCATGCCTACTGTGCAGCTCAATTATGGTCCAGCACTCCTGTCCCACATGAGCACTGCTCCGTGTTAATCATTGGAGGTCACAGCGCCTGTCTTAATTTATCTATGGATCCCTTAACCATCCACTATTGTGGAAATACTTTTCTAAATATTGTTATTCATTGCAATTACATCACAGGAGGGAAAAACAACATTTATTTTCCACTGCTCTGTAACAATAGTCACTGTTTATTCAAAGCCAGTTTACTGATTTATTTCTATTTGATGCATTTGGGACCAATACACGACGTAAAACTGTATATGGTGCCACCTCGAAGGCTCGGAGTTTCACACCCGTTGCCTATTTGATGTCACTGAGAACGACTCATTGAAAAATATCCCTGTTCTTTCCAGTTATCTCTCTGTAATTCTATGTCTTCTGCATTGCTTATGATGGCAGATTGACCCTATTTCGTTCGTATGCCTTACTATCGTGGCCACTGGAATAGTGCAATCAAGCAGCCACAGTGTTTTCCACATACTCATGGATTTGCCACATAATACAACATCTGTTGCTTAATTTGCAGATTTTACAAAACAAAATGTTTCTAGTGGAGAAGTGTGGCTCAATGGTTAGAGCGGCAGACCCTGATGCAGAGATCTGGCCCGGGACCAGGGTTCAATTCCCGCCTCGGCGGGTCTTGGGCTCAATTTCCTCGGACCTGATAATTCTCGCCTCGGTGCCTATTCTAATCATGGGTCCCACTCTGCAACTCTGGGCAATACCTTGCTTAATCTCCACAACGGCCCCAACAGCGCTGGGATGCCTGGCTTCACCCTGGGGGTGCCCAGGAGTGGACATTTCACAGGGAAAAGCCAGGAAGGGTTCCACAGCGGTATGCGTACAGCGCCTGGACACCCCTTTGGGGGTATGGGTGCGCTTTACAAGTACAAATTTAATTTAATTTAGTGCAAACGGATCAAAAGCTACTAGGGGAAGAATGTCACATGCATACAGTGGTATATCCTTTGCAAAGGTTAACAGATCATTTTTTTCAGTTGATGATTGTTGTTTCCAGGTGTTAAACTGGTATTAAAAAGGTGTAACTTGCCCAGATAATACTAGTAGTTGTTAAAATGCTAAAATAGCGAAACAATACGGCTACAGATTAGGCCGCATTATTTGCCTTTTCTTGCATCATAATTTTGTCAACCATGCGGCATAACTTGACCGTCCACTGCCCCATAATACTAGTGGCCCTGTTTATGATGTCACAATGCCCCCAATCTGTTCAATCTGTATCACTCAAGGTTTTTACTAACCCTGGGCGGAGTTGGCGTAGTGCCACTACGCGGAGTTCCACGGAGTTATGGAAAAAATCAGTGGAACAAGAGCCCACGTTCTGCGGCCAGCCGAGGGTCCTTGTGCCCGGGACGGGGGACCCTCGTGCCCGGGCAGGCTCCCAGATCCCCCTGGCCTGGCTGGGTTGAGAAGCAGGGACCGGGCCCGGGGCCTGGGTTTCGGGCAGGGCCTGGGGTGTGGGAGCCCCCGTCCTGCGGCCTGCCAAGGGTCTGTCTGCCCGGGACAGGGGTCCCTGGTGCCCGGGGAGGCTCCCCCTCCCCGGCTGGGTTCAGAAGCGGAGACCGGTTCCGGGGTCTGAGCTCCGGCGGGCCCTGGGGTGCGGGAGCCCACGTCCTGTGGCCAGCGGAGGGTCTGGGTACCCGTCACGGGGGTCCATCGGGCCAGGGCAGGCCTCCCCCGCTTCGCCTGCGTGTCAAGGTGCCTGCGGGCCCCAGGTCAGAGTTCCGTTGGGACCCCCCCCCCTTGCAGCCCCGTGCCCGAGACCCAGCTAAGGGCTCTGATGAGCCCCCGGGACGCAGAGCCCCCGAGCCCTGCGAAGGGCAGGCGGGAGCCCTCCGGTGAAGGCTCGGGGCGGGCAGATTGGCGTCCTTCGGGCCCGGCCATCTGGTCGCGCCTTTCCCCTCGGCCATCTGGTCGCACGCAATGCTTTCCAATGGGGCGACCAGATGGCCGGGCTGGCCTGGAAGTCCCGATGAGGGCTCGCCTGCCTCCTCGATCCCAGCCAGGGCTCCAGGAGGTCGGGCGCCCCCGTGCCTTGGGTCCCCTCCGTCACTTGGTGCACATGGGTTACCAGAAAGAAGGGTAGCTTTCCTTCGGATTACTAGGGAAAGGGTAGGCTGGAACCGCTCCCGGGCTGGCGGTTCTCAGCCGGGGGTCCAGATGGGCTAGGCCCAGACAACACCTCCTCACTGCCCGGGGCTCCCTTCTCCGGCCCGCCGCGTGCCAAAGTGCCCGGGACAGGCTCCATCGGTCCTGGGCAGTCCTCCCCTGGGCGTCTGGGCCGGAGAGCTCTGGCCGGGTGCTCCCACCCCGGGCTCGGTCCCACGCCATGAGCCCGGGCAGGCCTTCCCCGGCTTGGCTGGGTTCAGGAGCATAGGCCGGGGCCCTTGGTGGCCCGATGCAGGCTTGTGGAGGCCTCCCCGGGACCGCTGGGCGGGCCCAGGGATGGTTAAGCTCTGCCATGGGCCAAGGTCGGAGGTCCGCCGGGGTCCCCCATTCTCAGCCCCGGGCCTGAGGCCCAGCTGGGGTCTCCGAGCCCCCGGGACGCAGAGGCCCCGAGCCCTGCATGGGCAGGCGGGAGCCCTCTGGTGAAGGCTCAGGGCAGGCAGATGGGCGTCCTTCTGGCCTGGCCATCTGGTCGCGCCTTTCCCCTCGGCCATCTGGTCGCACGCAATGCTTTCCAATGGGGCAACCAGATGGCCGGACCCGCCTAGAAGTCCCGATGAGGGCTCGCCAGCCTCTCCGATCCCAGCCAGGGCTCCAGGAGGTCGGGCGCCCCCATGCCCTGGGTCCCCTCCGTCACTCGGTGCGCACGGGTTACCAGAAAGAAAGGTAGCGTTCCTCCGGATTACTAGAGACAGGGTATGCTGGAACCGCTCCCGGGCTGGCGGTTCTCAGCCGGGGACCAGATGGGCTGGGACCGGGCACCACCTTCCCCCCTGTCCGGGGCTCCTTCCTACGGCCTGCCGCGTGGCAAAGTGCCCGGGACGGGCTCCATCGGGCCCAGGCGGTTCTCCCTTGGGCGTCCGGGCCCGAGAGCTCTGGCCGGGCACTCCCTACACTGGGCTCTGTCCTCCGCTCCGCCATGGGCCCGGGGCCCATCGGGCGTTCCCCAGCTCGGTTTGGGTTCAGGAGCTCCGGC